>OX336365.1:34344918-34944918 GCA_946902895.1 Fragum fragum
AAGCAATTTCTTCATTTTCCGCAATGTATTCTAACAATCAAAGTATTGAAAGTACTGTAAGGCAGCAAAGCACTATTTTGTTAGTAATCTTCTTTGTCAAAGGTTGTCATGATAAAGAAACGAGATTATTGGCTGCAACTTCTGTCACTTTGGATAAGCCTAAAATTACGTTGTTTGGTGAACGTTTAAATAGTACTTGCCTTGAAAAATTCCGAGTTGATCCCTTCTGGAATGACAGGTCTAAACTGTCTAGGATGGAGATGCAAATCATAAAGTATCTCTTATTACACAGAGATAAAAGTCTATCAATTTGAACCACACACAATAAAAATAAACACAAATTTATTTCAAGACGAAAACTTTCTTTAATAGACTTTTATATATCACATAACCTTTATAATATGGGTCCCCAGGTACTCATTTTATTTAACAAAACTTCCTTAAATCATTAAAAGACGCCACATTTTTTCTTTTCTGCTAGCCCGAATTAAAATAAGTTGCAGACGAGATTTATAGTTAATGAAATTTCAAAAATGTTTGTCTTTTTGGGTAGAAAACATAGAAGATAATAAAAAAAATGCTTGTGAAAAGAAATTTCTCCACTTTCCACAACATTTCTCAAGCTAGTTTTGAGAGGTGTCAACGAGCAGGATTGTGTGGGAATGGGCTAAACATTCTATCCACAGAGCAGAAGAAAGAGGGGCCATTTTTAATCTTACATAAATATTTTAAAATATTCTTCCCTAAATATTTAATTGCTGGTACTAACTTAACTCCCAGGTCATGTGAGAAGCAATTATGCAGCGGTATCTTTGACACTTTTCTAGTTGTTCATAATATAATCTATTCTATTATGGAATATATCTTTTGACCAGAAAGTTGTATAGTGACAGCAAGTCAAGCCACAAATTTTTTACCTTGAGCTGTGATCTTGACCTTGAAGCTATGCAAAACATTCTTTTAAATGTCACATATACTCATGATGGGGAACAATTGTGCCAAGGTAATCCATCCATAAATGTAGGAAATCTGCTCCGGACATTTAATGAGGATGGACTGATGCACTAACATATATACACAAACATGTGATTTGGCCGACTATGCCTTGCTCAATGTACTCTGAAATGTAGTCTGTAACTTCTTTCAAGTTGGATAAGTCTAAAGTTGTGCCATCAGCTAATTGGCTAGATCGTATTATCCAGACAATTCAAAAATGTATTCACACCAAAGTTTTTCACTCAGAATAAACAATTTGCGAGTATTTTCATTCCCCTTTATCTTATTTAGTACACTCATAAAATAAATCTTAAACTCAGTAACATGATACTTTAACAAAATATAAAAAAAAAGTTTGGGAACTGGGTAGGCCTTGTGTTAAAACTACAACAACTCAAAGCTGTGAAATTACTTTTCCGTCAATATAACATGTACCATGATTCTCCCAATAAGCACTCCCTGGAGCTTACAATGCATAACACAGGAAGTGAGCTCTTTTTCAGTTAGCCAAAAGCAGCTGTCAATAAAATGAAATCATATATTTAGACTGGGAGTGAACTTTGAACTTCAAAATTGGGTTACACCTAGGTGATGCATTATTCAAGGTGAAGTTAAAATGTTTAGGTTGCAAAAAAATCAATCTATTTTTGTGTTACAAGTAACTAACCATGAATTTGCTAAAAAAAAAAACATTTAATGTCGAAGTTGCTTTTCCTTTTGGGTCTCATTGGGAACTAAGCCAGCCATCTGTAAAATTTGAAGAGGTTGCATCGAAAAATTCAAATAAACAAGTTAAAATATTGATCAAAATGGAAAGAAATATATTGTGGGAATAGATTAGATTACTTGTAACAGACAGTCTTATCATTTCTCAATCTGTTTTCCCAAATCTAATCCTTTCCAAAATGTTGAAAAATTTGAAAGCTGTTCCAGATGACAAATTATAACTTATTTTAATTGAAAAATAACCATTATGTAGGGTTAAAAAACGTAGGTAAAGAGCAAATTGCTGATTACAAGCAATGTCTTCTTTTTATGTAATTTTTCTCTAGTATAACATCATGTGAAGAAAAGTGATTGCACAGGAAAGGGTTAATTATTAGATGCGGTTACAACCCTTAGATTTTGCCAGATATGCATTTTCTTTTCCCTCAGGAAGACGTCTTTGATCAAAAACTGCCAACTAATGATTATTAGTTTCTCTTACAAACTTGTATGAATGGAATACCCAAGGTTAGTTATCTATTGATTGAATCAGTGGAAAAATTTTCATAGCCCAGTAAAATCAACCTTTAGTTTCTTGTTGGAACCATTATTCATAATTTTTTTTCCTGTTAGAACCAAGGTTCCCAGCCCATCCATGTTCTTCCTAAAATGTTTGGATCTGAAGCCTGGTCAATCAGGGCGGATATCTGCTGTTCAACTGTCAGTCCACTCTCTGGTAGCTGGGCTCGAACATGGATCTTCTTGTCACCTAAAGCAACTGTCTCAAAGTCCTTAAAACAATCCTTTTTACCATGACCAAGCTTCAATTCATCCCTAAAATAAACAAAAGGCCTTCAAGTAACAATGTCACTCTATTTTAACCCATACCCATTTAATACCCATTACAACATGATAGAATTTTGGACCAGTCCAAATTTAAAGAAGTTGCAGACGACAACTTGAAGTTGAAGAAATCTTCAAAACCTTTGTCTTTTAGAGTAGAAAACATTGTGAAGAATGAAGAAATTGCTTGTAACAAGCAATTTCTTCATTCTCCACAATGTTTTCCATAGTTTTCATGTTGAGGGGTGTTTAAAAGTGTCAATGTGTGGGAATGGGTTAATTGCTAAAGGTAGGGAAATCATTCTTACGGACAGCATTGCAGGTCCCCACCATCCAAGTGTTACCCACAGTGTGAGAAACTTGGGCACATTTGCTTACCAGTACACTACATCCTTTCCGAGCCTCAAGGTCCTCATTCCACTTAGGATTGTGATTACCGAACCATTGGTGGGAGACATATGTTAACATGAGCCATGTCGGACATGGCCATCCCCTGCTGTAAAAGCTTGATAGTAAACTGAAGCCACTTAGATTTAGGCTTCTTGTGCACTGTATTTTTTCTGAATGAGTTCGATAATAGCTATTGTACTTTCAGAGATATGCTCCAGACAAAATCTTAGTATTTAAAACAACAAAGGGTAATAACTCCAAAATTATGCAAGCAAGAGTTTCTTGTGCACTGCACTTCTCCTCAATGACATCTATCCACCTATGAAGTTTCAAGTTGACAGCAATTATACTTTCAGAGATATGCTCCGGACAAGTTTAGTGACGGAATGACGGAAGGACGGAAACGGATGGGGATAAAAAAGGATATTTACTGCAACCAGGGATCAAACCCAGGACCCCATGATTAAACATTCAATAGAAACAAATGAAATAAAACATCAAAGCAAAGGATAACTATAGATTCAAGATATACAGACAGATATAGATACACATAGAAGAAATAAGCAAATGTTGATATACTGATACAGCAAGTTTTGGAACCTTCTTACCTTGTAATGTATGCAGGGTTGGCTCCCTTTAATTTTCTTTTTACATAATTGATCTTTTCCTTTGGATACCATTCTTTTTCTTCACCTTCTTGCATGTACAACTCCATATCTATTTCAATATACAAAAGTACAAAATGGGTACTTATATATACCAAGTCAATTACCATAAGAAAACAAAAAAATTGAGAGAATTATTTGTGTTTTCAGATATAGAAATGAAGCAAGAGGGCCAAGAGGACCATAGATAACTCACCTGAAATCTTTTTTAAACTAATTAACATGAAAACAAAATTTCAAACGGGACTTTATCTGTGAAGAAAATGGCAAATAAAATTTGTTGATACTGACCAAATTGTCATTAAGGCCCATTTTCAAATGTTTTCAAGGAACCTTCCCTTTTCCAATAGGTTTTGTCCCTTCAACCTAATAGCCTTTCTTTCTAAGTTTCATCAACAAAGGGCTTAAATTGAAGCACCTGGAGTGTAAAAAAAAAAGAACCCTATTAAGGCCCCTTTCCCTGTGTCTTCAAATGGAACCTAACCCATTTGCAATAGGGTTCATTATTCTGATCTAACATCATTCTGACTAAATTTCATCACCAATTTGCCAAAATTGTGGCCCCTGGAGTGTGAACAAGAAATTGTTATTAAGACCCCTATTCCTCTATTTTCCAATTTTACCTTCCTATATCAACCTTGTGACCTAACAATAATACTATGTCTCATCAAGATTAAGAAAAAATTGTTGCCCTTGACCAATTCCCAAACAATGCTTTTTGATGCCCCCCAAAACACAATGGGAAAGCCTTGTGTTAAATGAAGAAACTGCTTTCAACAAGTAATTTCTTCATTTTCCAGAATGTTTTCTACCCAGACAATTAAACAAGAGGGCCGTTGGCCCTGGGGCATTCACATAAGATAAAGGCTCTTTTAAGTTCAACAGTCTTATTTCATGTTAAGGTTAGGATTATGATACAAGTGGGCCATGTTTTATGCATATTTAGGCTCTGTACCTGGGGATAGAAAAGCAATTTGTAAGGCTTTAGAGTAAATTTAAAAGGAGAGAACTTTTTCCTTCCCCTGTATCCATGGGTTATAATTTCAGAAATAAGAAAGAAGTCAGTGAACTGATGCTTCATGCATATTACCCCCTCCCCCTGGGGCTCTGCCCCTGGGGACCCAAGGATCATGATTTTAGCTATTTTGATAGAGGTCAATATACTGATGCTTCATGCAAAATATCAAGGCTCCACACCTTCTGGGTCAGAAGGAGAAGATTTTTAAAGATTTTAAAATTTCACTTTTGTTGCCATGGAAACCAGACTTTTAACGGATTTCAATTCTTTTAGCTATTATTAAAGGGGACTATCTAAGGGATATTTCTGCCAAATTTGGTTAAAAATGGCCCTGTGGTTTTGGAGGAGATGTCATTTTAAATCATTCTTTATTTCTTTATAAACCCCACCACCTGGGGCTCTGCCCCTGTGGACCCCAGGATCATGATTTTAGCTATTTTGAAAGAGGTCAATATACTGGTGCTTCATGAAAATATCAAGGCTCTACCCCTTCTGGGTCAGGAGGAGAAGATTTTTAAAGATCATTTAAAAACAGGGTTCCCACGCTCTGGCAGTTCCAGAATTCCCTGAAATTTCCCTGACAAGAAAGTGATTTTTCCCTGACATTTTATCAACGTTTCAACCTATGTTTCCCTCTTCCTTCACAATTTTATCGAAGAATTACCATTGCTATACACATTTTTAATAATGACTAAATCCCTTAGTGTGCACCATAGTTCCCTGTCACAACATCTGGTATGATCACTTCATTGATATTCTAATAATGTTGAACACAATTCAGTGAACAACAAAACTGAAACTATCAAAGAAATGATCATACTGCTCATCAGTCAAGGGGCGCAAATCCCTTTAGTTTTTATTATTTTTTTTTTTTTAAATGATTATCAAAATTGGAAATCAGTACTTTTAGCAATTTAATCCAAAAGCATAAGAAACTGCCATAGCCTTGAAATCTACTCCAATGAAAAATTCCCTGACAGTTTGTTCAAAGTTCCCTGACATTTCCCTGACTTTTGCCTTATTTTTCAAATTTCCCTGACACTCATCAAAATTCCCTGACATTTCCCTGTTCCAATTTCCCTGACTTTTCCCTGACGCTAGGGAACCCTGTAAAATTCACTATTGTTGCCATAGCAGCAGGGAGTTTTTTACCAATATCAATTCTTTTAACTATTTTTAAAAGGGGCCACCTTAAGGACAATTCTGCTGAATTTGATAAATTGGCCCAGTGGTTTTGGAGGATATGTCATTTTGAATTGTTCTGCATTTCTTTATAAACCCCATCCCCCTGGGGCTCTGCCCCTTGGGACCCGAGGATCATGAATAAAGCTATTTTGAAAGAGGTCAATATACCTATGCTCCAGGCAAAATATCAAGGCTCCACGCCTTCTCAGTCAGGAGGAGAAGATTTGGCCCAGTGGTTTGGGAGGATATGTTGTTTAAAGAAATTGTTGATGGACGACAAAAGACGTAATATATATAATATTTTATGAACTTTAAACTATTGTCTGCATCTTCTTTCAATTTGGACCAGTCTGAAATTTTGTTGTATGGAAATGAGTTATATTGATGAATAATCAAAGGATGTTTCATGATCAAAAAAGCCAACCAAGAGCATATTGTGCTTATTTGAGCTAACAAATAAGCCCTATATGCCAATAACACTTGACATTGCCATTGCAACTGATGGATGACTTTGATCTGTAATCAATATAATACAATACAATACAAAAAGTTTATTGCATTAAACATGCTTACAATGTTTAAAGCAAATAATCAGACAAAATAGAGGAAATACATGGATTAACAGAAGAACATGTCATTTACGTGAACATAAGTTTATTTCTTTGAGAAAATGCATGATACAAACATTTCGCCAAATTAAAAATCACAGACTTTGATCTATTTGTCATAAGATTAGTGAGTTTTTTTAATTATTGGCCAAGTATAATAGTAACGTTTTAGATATTTGGTTCTAAGATCAGAGTATTTCTGGCAAATAAGTATAAAGTGAAATTCATTTTCGACCATGTTTTTATAACAATGTTTACAAATTCTATCTCTCCTTTCGATGTAGTATCGACCATATTCAATTTCTTAATTATGAGACGAAATTCTAAATCTAGTAAGTGCACATCTGATCTTTTTGTCTTGTATAAAGTCTAGGTATTTTTCAAAGGCAAAATTGTGTTTGAAGAGAGAATATGTTTCAAGTCGATTTGTATTATTAACCCTTGTCATGCTGTATAAATTACCATATTAAATTGCTGTAAAATCAAAGGGCTGAATGCACTGACAGAACTTGTTGTTCAAAAATCATTATTTCTTTTGGAAATAAGCTTCATTAACAACTCTTGCAGGAAAAATACAAGCAGGGGGTGTAGACTAAGATCAGTCTGCACTTATGTGCAGGCTGATCTTGATCTATACCTCCTGCCAAAACCGGAATATTCCGGGTTCAGCATGACAAGGGTTAATAGTTGAACACCACTGCTGGTTGAATAGGGTTTACAGCCACTTTTAATAGTATTTCAGTTATATTGCGGCAGCTGGAGCACCTAACAGTATTTCTCACACCAGAAGTACAACATTGTCCTTTCCTAGCCTCAAGCTGCTATCCCACTTATGTTTATGATTATCCACCCATTGGTGAGAGATAAATGCCAGGAAGAATATGTGCCACCGCTTGGGATTGAACCAATGACATCCTATGATTGAAGATATGGAGTTTTTTGCCTTACTGACTTTGCCATGATGGTGGCTCAGACTACAATTTAAAGCCACTGATGTTTTGTTTTGTTTTAGGTTTGTTTGTTTTTTGTTTTTTTTTAAAAACAAACAATCATTTAGGGTAGAAAACATTGTAACAAGTAATTTCTATATTGTCCTCAATACTCTTCCTAATTCTTTTTTCATCTTTTTTTTTTTTTGACGAGGGGCACGAAACACCCAGAGTGAGTGAGGACGGGTAAATGTCACCTTGTATTGTGGTCAACCATATATCGGAGATAAAAATATGAATAATTACCTTCATCTCGCATTGTTTTGATTTGCTTGTCTGCATTTTGCTGAAAGAGAAAGATAGACGAGGAAAAGATTGTACAATAAGGATTATTGTGAATTTGACAATCTGCTTGGAAGATGATTGATCGCTGAATGCTACACGATCATTATTGAATGACTCTAATGGAACACTGATCACTTTTCCGTTCTGAACAGATTGAACGCTTTCTAGGTAAGATGAGACTGTTTAATCATCGAAACGTTTCATTTACTCACTACAAAATTGGGAATCAACTTAAATGAAAATTTTGATAATTTTTTATTATTGCTGGTTGAATATATCTAATAACCTTTGTTGTATTATATCATAAGTGATTTGTGTGGTAAATTGGTTTTGCCAAATGAAATAAAGACCACATTCGTCCATGAGCGATCTGCAGTTGTATATTGATACACACCTAAATACTCAAAATAATCTTCAATGTCATACTTTTGAAGAAAAGGTTTCAGGTTAAGTTTTTGATAGACAAATGGACAGATAATGGAAACCAATATTCCAGGACCAGTTGACAAAGTTTAAACTGGAAGATGCAGACTACAATCTAACTGATTGAATATTTGTTGGTTGGATACTCAAACAACGTAACTGCAGCTTATTCAAGTTACAAATACAATGTTTAGGTTGCCAACCAATAATTTTATTTTATTTATCATGTTACTGGACATTAATTTTGCAAAAGAAAGCCATTTAGATATTGAAGTGGAACTTCCTGTCGGGGCTGATTGGGCAAGCCAGTAATCCTACAATTATACCACCAGTATGAGCTTAACCCTTGTCATGCTGTATAAAATCCCTTAAGGAATCGCATTAAATTTAAGGACTGATAGCACTGAAAGTACTTGTTCAATAATCAATATTTAATTTGAAAATCAACTTCATAACTTCTCTGGCGGGAAAAGTACAAGCAGGAGGTGTAGACCAAGATCAGACTGCACTTATGTGCAGGCTGATCTTTGTCTATACCTCCTGCCCAAACCGGAATATTCTGGGTTCAGCATGATAAGGGTTAATTCTACTTTATCACATACTAGTCTGTTACAGGTTTTAATAGTAAGTATGAGTTAATTAAAATGTTCTAAACGAATACATCGCTGGGTTATCCATCAAACATTGTACTTAAAAATCCAGGCGTAGTAGTTAACAAACATATCAATTGCATTTAGCAATAAATCAAAATTAGAATTCAAATCCTGTATTTGATCAGTTTTCTACCAAACAATTGTCTTACCAACCAATCCAAGAAGGTTTCTTATCAAATATTTTCAAGGTATTCAATATTAACATATTCCCTCACAATGACACTTTTTGATGCCCCTCAAGAAAAATAATTTAGAAAACAATGTGGAAAATTAAGATTTCTTAATTTTCCACAATGTTTTCTACCCAAAAAGTTTAATATATCTGAAATTCCAATAATTTGAATTCTTTGTCTGCAACTTCTTTCAATTTGGACCTGTGTAAAATTTTGTCATCTGCGAATGGGTTAAAGCTAAATATGATCCTAAGGTTGAGGAACAAGAATCATGGTATTTTCATTAAACTATCATGCATTGATCTTTTACAAAGCTATTCATTGTATTTCACAGTAAGTCTCTAATTTTACCCCTTGTCATGCTGTATTAAAACCATTCCTTTAGAAATGCATTAAATCAAACATGCTAAAATCACTGGATCAATATTTCTTCAGAAAATCAACTTGATAAACAAATTAATAGGGAAGAACAGTTGGCACACACAAAGAATAGGCTGTAGGTGCATGCAGACTGGCCTTTGTCTATGAATCATGCCAAATAAGGATTGTTCCAAGTTTAGTATGACAAGGGTTAAAGCTCGAAGTACAAGAATCTTGGTGATTTTTTTGAAAACTTTCACTTACCAGCCAATCCAAGGAAGGTTCTTTAACAAAGATATCCATGGTATTCAATAATAAATCTGAATCTGATCTTAAAGCCTGTAGCACATGGATCATAGTATTTTCCATCAAACCCTTCACACCTAGTGGCAACATCAAATTTCTGATCTGGCGGGTCAGTCTAAATGGCATTAGCTCTGGCACTGGTAGAAACTGAATCAGAGATTTATTTAACACAATCCGACACAGTGTTGCATTTGGACGTACCTCAAGAAATACAATTTGGAAAACATTGTTGAAAATGAAGAAATTGCTTTTACTTTTATTACAATTTCTTCATATTCCACAAGGTTTTCTACCAAGATTTTGAAAAAATCCAAAATTTCATAACTTTAAATTGTCATCTTCAACTCTGAATTTAGACTAGTTTAAAAATTTTGTTGTTCAGCAATGGGTTAATATATGTAATGTTGGCTTTACAGGTTTTTAAATTCCACAAAATTCATCAATTAATTAATTTCAATTAATACATATGCCGATAATTTATGCAACATTGAATTTATTCGGTTTTAACCAATTCTAACACAATCACACTTTTTACGACGCTGAAAAAATGTGCTATGGAAAAAATATGGAGAGAAACTGCTTTTATCAACCAATTCCTTCATATTCCACAAATTCTACAAACCTGATAGACAAAGAAAAAAAATAAAACTGGAATAATGTTGTCTGCAAGTTCTTTCAATTTCGACAAGATAAAAATCTTGCCATCTGGTTATGGATTTATGTAGTAAGAGTAGCTATTAAGCCTTTCCCGTTTTTGGAAATTTTAGACTAGTCCAAATTGAAGGAGGTTGCAGACGACAATAACAACTGGATGCAATTTGAAATGAAACCATTTTATGTGGTAGAAAATATTGTGGAAAAAGGAGAAATTGCTTGTTACAAGCAATTTCTTCTCTTCCACAATGTTTTCTGAAGTATAAAATCATAGGAACATAAAATCCCGTATTTGAACGGGAGAGAAGAAATAGAGCACACTCAAAAAGGCATGTACATTCAATATCATAGACAATCTAACCTGTGTTGCTGACCCAAAAGCATGTCCAAAGTCAATTCCAACCATTTCTCCTGTCTTCAAGTTAACCATAAAGTTTGACAGATGTCTATCTCCAATACCAATGATATACTGACAAATACATATCATGGCATGACTTTTGGCACATTCACTCCTCAGTACATAGTAAGCTTCTGGGCTTGTACTCATCTTCTGGAACGCTCTCCTAAACATTAAATTAACCCATTACCAAACAACAAAATTTTAGACTGGTCCAAATTCAAAGGGGTTGTAGACAACAGTTTTAAGCGGATGTAATTTTAATCATTTTCTCTTCTGGGGTAGAAAAATTGTGGAATAATGAAGAAATTGCTTGTTATAAGTAGTTTCTTCATTTTCCATGTTTTCAACAGCTCTGATGGAGAAAAAACTAAAGGCGCTTGAGTGCCTGTATAGCTCCACAGGCATGAACATACTGAATTATGAAATTAATATAAACTGAATGTAATGAAAATAAACCTAAATCATTGAAATCTTTGAAATAGTTCTAGAGAACTATATCAAACTTTTCATTGTTTTTACAAAAGTCAAGTCATGTAAAATTCATTATGTAAAATTTTCACTGTATACCATATAAGGACATAACCAACCAGCATAATAGCCATGTTTTTTAACCAATAAAAATCATATGAAGGAATCTGACGAACAGTCATCTGGTTATCATTCCCGTGAAATTTGGTTGAAATCCATCAATAGGTTTCTGAGAAATTTACAAAGTTTTCAGTATATACCATATATGGAAATTAGCCCTGCCCATAAAAGCCATATTTTTCATCTAATCAAAATTCTTTTTTATAACCTGATAAAAGGTCATTCAAGGATTGATTCAGTCAAATTTAGTGAAAATCCATCCATGTGTTTCTGAGGAGAAGAATTTCAAAACTTTTACCATATATGGAAATAGCCCCGCCCATTAATGCCATTTTTTCATCCAATCAAAATTCTAAGGAATCTGATAGAGGTTCACCATAGGATCATTTCTGTGAAATTAGGATGAAATCCAACCATTGGTTTCTGAGAAGAAAGAATTTCAAAGCTTTTACCATACATGGAAATTAGCCCTGCCCTTTAAAGCAATGATTTTCATCAGATCAAAATTCTTTGAAGGAATCTGATAGAGGTTCAACCAAGGATCATTTCTGTGAAATTTGGTTGAAATCCATCCACTGGTTTCTAAGAAAATGATTTTCAAAGCTTTTACCATATATGGAAATAAGCCTCGTCCATTAAAGCCATGATTTTCATCCGATCAAAATTATTTGAAGGAATCTGATAAAGGTTCACCAAAGGATCATTTCTGTTACACTTGGTTGAAATCCATCAACGGGTTTCTGAGAAGAAGTTTTTCAAAGCTTTTACCATATATGGAAATAAGCCCCGTCCATTAAAGCCATGTTTTTCATCCGATCAAAATTCTAAGAAGGAATCTGATAAAAGTTCACCCAAGGATCATTTCTGTGAGCTTTGTTGAAATCCATCCACTGGTTTCTAAGAAGAAGATTTTCAAAGCTTTCACCATGTATGGAAATTAGCCCCAAAAATTAAAGCCATGTTTTTCATCCAGTCATATTTCTTTGAAGGAATCTGATTGAGGGTCACCCAAGGATCATTTCTGTAAAATTTGGTAGAAATCTGTTGAGTACTTTCTGAGGAGAAGAACTTCAAAGTAAAAGTGTACGGATGGATGGACGGTCAACAGGACAGAGGGATGGACGCATGACAGACACAACGCCATGAAATTGTTCTCTGGCTTTTAGCCAGTGGAGCTAAAAATTATTACAAGACCCATCATACATGCAGTCTGATCTTAGTCTACCCCCATCTGTTTGTCCCTGTTGAGCAAGAGTTGTTCATAAAACTATTTTTTTTTAAGAAGTTTCAGTGCTTACAGTCCTTTGATTTAAATGTATCTTTTTAAAACAGATTTTATTCAGCATGACAAGGTTTAAAAGCCCATGAAGAATTATGTAGCAGAAAACATTTTTGAAAAGGGAGAAAATGTTGGTTACAAGCAATATCTCCATATCTCCTTTTTCTACATGTTCTTCAGGCGTGTTGAAAAGAGCTGATGTTGGGATTGGTTTGATCCATTACCAAACAGCAAAACTTTAGACTTGCCGAAATTGAAAGAAGTTGCATGATAATTTCAAGTTGATGTAATTTTAAAAATCTAAAAAAGCATTGTGGATAATGTAGAAATTGTTTGAAACAAGCAATTTCTTCATTTTTCCACGATGCTTTCCTTTTTTTTTTCATGAGGGGCGTTTAACCCAATCCCACACAACAAAATTAAGGCTGGCCCAAATTGAAAGAAGCTGCAGATGACAATTCAAGCTCATGGAATTTTAATTTTTTTCGTCTTTTTGGGAAGAAAACATCGTGTAAATGAAGAAATTGCTTGTAACAAGTAATTTCTTCATTTTTCACTATGTTTTCCAAAGCTTTTTTCCTTGGGGGGGGGGGGGTTAAAGCGTCATCTCCCTAACAATAAGATGTGTTTGTGAAACACTTTGCCCCCAAACAGGAATTCTTTAGAAACGGGTGATTTTTATTGTTTTTTTTTTTCTTGTTTTAGGGTTAAAATTTTGACCTTGACCTTGATGAAATGACCTTCCTACCTGTTGAGACCTATGAACATACCAAATATTAGCATTGTAACTTAATCAGGGTTGAACTTATGGGAAAAATGTTTAGTTGGCAGGTTAAGTTTTGCAGACAGACAGACAGACGGACACAGACAGACAGACAGACACCGGTAAAACAATATGCCCCTGATCTTATCAATGCGGGGGCATAAAAGTACACCACTGCTTGTTTAGAATCCTACCTGGATAGATCCCATGGTATTTTACTCTGCACTGAATTAAACTGTTTTATTGTATCAGAGTAACTATAGTTCTTGTAAACATTTGCATATATTACACCCCAGTCTTTACTTTTGACATTTCTGGTTAACCAGACCTGCTGGGCTCCACCTATACTTGTCCTGAAATATATAGATTGAATGTACAAACAAGAGGACCATGATGGTCCTAAATCGCTCCCCTGAGTATGATGGTTCATGGCTTTATGATATAAACAAAATAGCAAAGACCTCTGTCTAATTATTTTGAAGAAGACGTTTAAGGATTTCTCTTATCAATAATCCTAGGTATATTGATGATCCCGCCATATAGCACTAATTTCCTGAATATGGTAATGCTTTGAAGTATAGACATCAATACATACCAAGTATAAAAGCTCTAGGCCTAATGGTTTAGGAGAAGAAGGTTTTCATAGATATCATTATTTATTCCTAACTTAAATTAGGGATTGCAAAGAAAAGGGCTAATTTTTTTAAGTAATTTGGTAGAGGGTCAATGGCTGATGATATGTACCAAATATCTAAGCTCTAGGCTTAATGGTTCGGGAGAAGAAGATTTTCAAAGATTTCCTTCTTTATTCCTTTGTAAAATCAGGGATCGCACAGAAAAGGGCTAATTTTCAGAGTATGATAATTCTTTGAAGTATTTTGGTAGAGGGTCAATAGATGATGATGTATACAAAATATCAAAGCTCTAGGCCTTATGGTTTGGGAGAAGAAGATTTTTAAAGTTTTCCTTATTTTATTTTATGTAAAATCAGGGATCGCCCAGAAAAGGGCTAATTTTCATAATACGGTAATTCTTTGAAGTATTTTGGTAGAGGGTCAATAGATGATGATGTATACCAAATATCAAAGCTCTAGGCCTTATGGTTTGGGAGAAGAAGATTCTCTAAGATTTCCTTCATTATTTCTATGTAAAATCAGGGATCACAAAGAAAAGGGCCAATTTTCAGAATACAGTAATTCTTTGAAATATTTTGGTAGAGGGTCAATAAATGATGATGTATACCAAAAATCAAAGCTCTAGGCCTTATGGTTTGGGAGAAGAAGATTTTTAAAGATTTCCTTCTTTATTTCTATGTAAAATCAGGGATCGCCCAGAAAAGGGCTAATTTTCATAATACGGTAAATCTTTGAAGTATTTTGGTAGAGGGTCAACAGATGATGTTTTGTACCAAATATCTAAGCTCTAGGCTTTTTGGCTTGGGAGGAAAAGATTTTTAAAGTTTTTTCACTCCGTTGCCATGGCAAACGGAGTTCTTCATTGATTTCAATTCTTTGAAGTATTTTAAAAGAGCATGACCTAAGGATCATTTCTGTTAAGTTTTGTTGAAATTCCATGGTTAGTTTAGGAGGAGAAGATTTTTTTGTAATTGTGAACGGACAGACGGACATACGACGGACAATGACCGATCACAATAGCTTCCCCAGAGCACTTTGTGCTCAGGTGAGCTAAAAATAGAGAATACTGAAAGAGTGGTTTTGAAATTTTAAAACCCAGTCCAACACAATCCCACCTTTTTTGCGTGTTGGAGAATATAGCAAACAATTTACTCTTTGTTTGTCTTAAAGATTGAATCTCTTATTATATGAGTTCAGATATCATCTTACAACAATTATCTGTCAATAACTGATTATGCTCAATCACAAAATGTGACTTTCTTAATACTGAAAAGTAATTTTGTGAGTAATTTTTCGTCAGAAGAATTTTACATGACAAAACAGAATTACTGAATTAAATTTCCTGCATCTAACCTTGACCACAAATATAGCTTAAAATAAAACCACACAAATAAAACAAATATTGTTGTTGGCCTTGCAAAATGTCGTTAGTACAACTTGAATAGAGTATTTCACCGTCTACTGTATTATTGATTTTTTCTGGAAAAAAAAAAACTCTACAGCCCCTGTAAAGCTCAAAAGGATCTTTCCTGTGAAATCCATTCTTTGGTTTTGGAGAAGAAGATTTTCAGAGATTTCACCATATATGGAAATTAGCCCCGACCATAAAAGCTGGATTTTTTATCTGATCAAAAATTCATTGAAGGATTAATCTAAGTATCATTCCTGTGAAATTTGGTTGAATTTCCAGTACTTTTTGGGAATTTTTTTAAAGTAAAAGTTAACAGACACACACATGGACAGACACATGATGGATAACATGACAGTACTTTGCTGGCTTCCATCCAGTAAAGCTGAAAACCATAGGGTCAAAACACAACAAACAAAATCCCAAAAGAGGTTGATGATGGATTTTGTCTTCTGTCAAAAATGATGGTTATGGGGTTTTGACCACTCAAAAAAATCCTACAGAATCTGAAACCTGCTGAATCTGAAGTCTACATTGTATACTATACTTTTTATCATTAATGTAATTTTCCTCTGCTTGAGTCAGTGATTCACGCAGGAAATCCTTTAAAGGTTTGGTGTTGTTCATCCATTCTATCAAACCAACCCTGAAATAAAATAGAGGATGTTGACTGAGTGGTCATAAATCACTGAATTTGTTCAATTGACTGAGTGGTCATAAATTAATGAATTTGTTCAATTGACTGAGTGGTCATAAATTAATGAATTTGTTCAACTGACTGAGTGGTCATAAATTAATGAATTTGTTCATCCATTACCACACAACAAAATTTCTGACTAGTCCAAATTCAGAGTTGTTGAAGATGACAATTTAACCCATTCCCACACAGTGACGCTTTTTGACGCCCCGAAGAAAAACAATGAGGAGAACATTGTGTAAAATGATGAAATTGCTTGTGACAAGCAATTTCTTCATTTCACACATTGTTTTCAATCCAGAAAGTTGAAAAAAATCTTAGATTTAAAATTGTTGTCTGCAACTCCTTTCAAATTGGGCCAGTCTAAAATTTTGTTGTGTGTGAATGGCTTAAAGTTGGTGGAATTTAGAAAATATATGGTAGTAAACATTGTGGACATTGAAGAAATAGCTTCTTATCAGCAATTTCTTCACTGTCCACTATGTTTTCCAAAGCTTTTACTTGAAGGGGCCTCATAAGGAGTGTGATTTTTGTGGGAATGGGTCAAACAAGTCATCTAAAAACACACTAGAAAATTATCCAAGGACAAGTAAAAGTAACTTGTAAAACACTTTCTCCTTGTTTTCAAATGTTTACCATGGCTACTTTCCTTCAGAGAGTCAGATTGCAGCATTGAACAATTTATAGTTAAACTGAGTACATATTTCGTATTTTAAAAAAAAGCTTCAGATTACAAATATTTTAATTAATATGTGATACCTTTAGAACTGAAGATGAGGTTTTTTTTATTCAGATATGATTAATTTTGTTTTTCTTTACTCCATGTTTCTTAATTCTTATAAAACTTGTCAAAAGGTTAGAAGATCAAATTTAGCAACATTCTATAAAATCTTTTTGAATCCGATTTTAATGACTATAAGAACACCTGATGCTCATCAATTGAACTTTTAGTTTTTCATAAAAAAATAAATCAATTGAAATTAAGTTCAGGAGACTGGCTTCTTGTATTAGGCCCTATCACCAAGCAACACAATTTTAGAATGGTCCAAATTCAAAACAAGAGGACCATGATGGTCCTAAATCGCTCACCTGAGGCATCTGCAAATTACAGTACTTTTTAGTATGAAAAAGACACAACTTGAGAAAAATAAATAAAACAATTATAAGATTTTGGGCTTTGTACAAAACAATTCAGTAATGCTTTACAATAAGATTGAATTCCTTTGGCTTTATAGTTTAATCCATTACCAAACTATCCAAGAATTTGTCACCCTCAGGTTTGAAAAAAAACATAGTGAGAAAGGGAGTGACAAGCAATTTATCCATTTCTCACAGTGTTTTCTACCTGAAATTCTTTGTATTTAGATTTCAATCAAACTCTTATTACTGTCTGATACTTCAATGGGTGTAATTTTAGCAACCTTGGTAGAGAACAATCTGGATGTACTATAAATCAAAATTAGAATGCATTACAACTTATACATGAGGAGTGGAAGATATTTGAACATGCTCTTATTGAGAGTTTTTCATATCTTTAAATGCCTTGAGAAGGACCATGTTTGTCCAAAGGATGTAAACATGGTAGATAACAATAATGTTATCCTATGTTTTTAACGTAAATGCTCTGGAACCTATATTTAAGAACAAGAATTCTTTCAATGCGATTTACACAATTTTCCTGTTACATGGAACAAAATTATTTAGTCATGCTACATGCCAAATATGTATGCCCATCACCTTATATTTCAGAAGGAGAAGACTTTTGATGTTGCTCTTATTGAGTGTTTTCCAAAATTTTTGACCTATGGGGCAGTGCCATGTTTTATCCCAGGGCTAAGATTTTAGCCAACATGGTAGAGAACCATCTGGATATGCTATATACCAAATATGAATGCCTTAGACTTTGTACATTGGGAGGAAAAGACTATTGAACATGGTATAATTGAGCATTTTTACAAACTTTGGACACCCAGGGGAGGGGTGTTTATTGACCTACAGGCATAATTTAATCAAAACTGATAGATAACAGCCAGGCTATGCTTCACCCAAAATATAAATGCCCTCCTCCTTAAAATGAAGATTCCTTTTTTTTTTTTCATACTCAAATTTTGTGTTTTTCCCAATTTTGGACCCCTAGTACAGGGCCGTTTTTGACCCGAGGAAGACAACTTTTGGTGATATAGTACAAAACCATCTAGTTATGCTACATACCAAATATGAATATCCTAGACATTATAGTTTAAGAGATGAAGTCTTTTGAAATTGCTCAAATTAAGCATTTTTCCAAACTTCGGTCCCAGGGGAGGGGCCATTTTTTACCTCAGAGATTAAATATTTAAAAACTTGGTAGAGAACCATATGATTAAGTTCTATGTAAAATATAAACGCCTTTGGCCTCGTAGTCTGTGAAAAAAAAGACAAAATAGATTTTCTAAAATTTCCCATTTTCATATGCCGCGATTAAAAGAGTTTTTCACGGAATGAAATTCTTTTAACAACTTTTGAAGAGTTTCAACCAAGGAACATCCCGGCAAAGTTTCAGCTTGATTGGCCTACTGGTTAAGGAGGAAAAGATTTTTAAAGATATTTAAAGATTTACTAAAGATTCCCATTTTTAAATGCCGCGGCATCCAGAGTTTTTGACGGAATTAAATTCTTTTCTTCACCCAAGGAACATCCCTGCAAAGTTTCAGCTTGATTGGCCTACTGGTTTAGGAAGAGAAGATTTTTAAAGAAATTGTGGACGGACAGACAGACGAAGGGACGGACGACGACCGATCACAATAGCTCACCTCTCACTTTGTGCTAAGGTGAGCTAAAAAATGCAGATGGTTTTATTTGATGGAATTTTACAGATCTTATTTTGTGGTGCAACAACATTGTGGGAAATTTGGAAAATGCCTTTTGCAACATAAGTATAGACTTATCCTAGTTGAAAGAAGTTGCACATGACACAAGTTGGTACAATATAACTATTCTAGTCTAATAAGGTAGAAAACATGGAAATTAAAGAAATTACTTTCAAAAAGCTATTTCTTCATTTTTCCCAATGTTTGCAAAAGCTTTTTCTTATGGACATAAAAAAAATGATTTTGAATAAATGGATAAAGATGTACAGTCAGATACTTTAGTGCCTGAAAATATTCACTAGTGAATCAAGATAAAATCAGATCTCAGTATCACTGTAACGGTCATTCTGGCATTCTTGGGGAGTTTAACAGCATGGGGGCAATAAAACTATTTTGACCGACCATTAGATCACCAATCCTGATAACAGGAAGTCACACATTTGGGCTTATCAGTGTTACAATTCATATTTATTCTGTTGATTTTATGTTTCTCCAACCAGACAGATTTTCCATTTCAACCACTCTTTTATTGCATCAAGTGATTTTGGACTATTGAATGTATATTTTTTAAAAAGGTTACACCCTGATTTAATGATATGTCATGTAAAATACAGAGGTGCATGTAAGGTACCTGCCTTGGTTTTAAGTCTATATAGCCTGCCCATACTTTCTACTTATATGCTTACATTTACCCATCTTATGAAAGGTTTGAAACCATATTGAAAGTATTTGCGAAGATAATACTTATATTTATTTTCCAGAGGGATTACCTTCATTACACATGGTCATTGTACTTTACTGTACAATGAGTTTGTGTGTTTGCATTGACTAAACTTGACAAGTAAAGACTCTCTTTGATCCAACTGCTTGTTGTAATCTTAAGGTGGTTCTTTTAAGTGTAATGGGTCATTCATATTAAATTTGTTCTTATCTATGTCCTGTATTGTGGGGTAAATACTAAGTACTTTATTTTAGTTTGTTACCAGACGGCAACATCTTAGACCAGTCCAAATTAAAAGGAGCTGCAATTAAACGACAATTTAAGATTTGTGAAATTGTAGCTTGTTTTCTTTTCAAATTTATGGGTATACAAGAGGACCATGATGGTCCTAAATCGCTCACCTGAGGCATCTGCAAATTACAGTACTTTTTAGTATAAAAAAGACACAACTTGAGTAAAACAAATATAAGATTTTGGGCTGTGTTCAAAACAATCCAGTAATGCTTTACAATAAGAATTAATGCCTTTGTCTTTATAGTTTAATCCATTACCAAACTATCCAAGAATTTGTCACCCTCAGGGAAAATTACTTTGATAAAAATACATAGGGAGAAAGGGAGTGACAAGCAATTTATCCATTTCTAACAGTGTTTTCTACCTGAAATTCTTTGTATTTAGATTTCAATCAAAGTCTAATTACTGTCTGCAACTTCAATGGGTGTAATTTTAGCAACCTTGGTAGAGAACAATCTGGATGTACCATAAATCAAAATATGAATGCATTACAACTCATACATGAGGAGTGGAAGATATTTGAACATGCTCTTATTGAGCGTTTTTCATATCTTTGGATACCTTGGGAAGGGCCATGTGTGTCAAAGGATATAAACATGGAAGATAACAATAATATTATCCTTTGTTTTTAATTTAAATGTTCTAGAACCTATATTTAAGAAGAAGAAATCTTTCAATGCAATTTTAGACCACAGAAGCAGAGACATTTTTATCCTAAGAGCATATTTCCCCGTTACATAGTACAAAATTATTTTGTCGTGCTACATATCACATATGTATGCCCTTCACCTTATATTTTAGGAGAAGACTTTTGATGTTGCTCTAATTGGGTCTTTTCCAAAATTTTTGACCTATGGGGCAGTGCCATGTTTTATCTCAGGGCTAAGATTTTAGCTAACATGGTAGAGAACTATCTGGATATGCTATATACAAAATATGAATGCCTCAGACTTAGTAGATTGGGAAGAGATGACTATTGAACATGGACTAATTGAGCATTTTTACAAACTTTGGACACCCAGGGAAGGCATAATTTAATCAAAACTGATAGATAACAGCCAGGCTATGCTACACTCAAAATATAAATGCCCTCCTCCTTAAAATGAAGGATTTTTTTTTTTTCAGTTTACACAAATTTTGTGTTTTTCCCAATTTTTGACCCCTAGTACAGGGCCGTTTTTTGACCCGAGGAAGACAACTTTTAGTGATATAGTACAAAACCATCCAGTTATGCTCCATAAAAAAATATAAATATCCTAGACCTTATAGTTTAAGAGGAGAAGTCTTTTGAAATTGCCCTAATTAAGCATTTTTTCAAATTTCGGACCTCAGGGGCGGGGCCATTTTTGACCCCAGAGAAAAAATATTTAAAACTTGGTAAAGAACCATATGATTAAGCTCTATATAAAAAATAAGGCCCCTTTTTCCTGTGTTTCTTGAAGGATCATACCAAATTTCAAAAGGAATAATCCTTATGATAGTACAATCATTCTGTGAAAGTTTGAAGAGAATCCAATGAAAACTGTGGACTCCAGAGTGTTAAAGAGTATTTCTCAAAAGATTTTTCGATTAAATTTTCATAAGGCCCCTTTTCCCGTGTTTCCTGATGGATCTGACCAAATTCCCTTATGATGGTACAATCATTCTGTGAAAGTTTAAATACAATCTGATGAAAACTGTGGACTCTAGAGTGTTAACAAGAATTTTTTGATTAAATTTTCATAAGGCCCCTTTTCCCCTGTTTCATGACAGATCAGACCCATTTTCGGAAGGAACAATCCTCGTGATTGTACAATCATTCTGAGAAAGTTTGAAGAGAAAGCGATGAAAACTGTAGACTCTATCCTGTAAACGAGGATTTTTAATGGAGAATTTAATTGAATTTTCATAAGTCCCCTTTTCCCATGTTTCTTGACGGAGCATACCCATTTTTGAAAGGAACGATCCTTATGTTGGTACAATCATTCTGAGAAAGTTTGAAGAGAATCCAATGAAAACTGTAGACTCTATCGCGTAAACGAGGATTTTTAATGGAATTTTAATTAAATTTTCATAAGGCACCTTTTCCCATGTTTCTTGACGGATCATACCCATTTTCGAAAGGAACGATCCTTATGATGGTACAATCATTCTGTGAAAGTTTGAAGAGTATCTGATGAAAACTGTAGACTCTATCTCGTAAACGAGGATTTTTAATGGAGAATTTAATTGAATTTTCATAAGTCCCCTTTTCCCATGTTTCTTGACGGATCATACCCATTTTCGAAAGGAATGATCCTTATGATGGTACAATCATTCTGAGAAAGTTTGAAGAGAATCTGATGAAAACTGTGGACTCTATCGCTTAAACGGGGATGTTTTAGTTAAATTTTCATAAGGCCCCTTTTCCCGTGTTTCTTGACGGATCATACCCATTTTCGAAAGGAACCATCCTTATGTTGGTACAATCATTCTGAGAAAGTTTGAAGAGAATCCAATGAAAACTGTGGACTCTATCGCGTAAACAAGGATTTTTAATTGAATTTTAAATGAATTTTCATAAGGCACCTTTTCCCATGTTTCTTGACGGATCATACCCATTTTCGAAGGAACGATCCTTATGATGGTTTAATCATTCTGTGAAAGTTTGAAGAGTATCTGATGATAACTGTGGACTCTATCTCGTAAACGAGGATTTCATAATTAAATTTTCATAAGGCCCCTTTACCTGTGTCTCTTGACGGATCATACCCATTTTCGAAAGGAACCATCCTTATGATGGTACAATCATTCTGAGAAAGTTTGAAGAGAATCAGATGAAAACTGTGGACTCTATCGCGTAAACGAGGATTTTTAATGGAATTTTAATTAAATTTTCATAAGGCCCCTTTTCCCATGTTTCTTGACAGATCAGACCCATTTTCGAAAGGAACGATCCTTATGATGGTACAATCATTCTGTGAAAGTTTGAAGAGAATCCAATGAAAACTGTGGACTTTATCGCGTAAACGAAGATTTTTTAATTGAGTTTTAATTAGGCCCCTTTTCCCGTGTTTCTTGAGGGATCTGACCCAATTTCGGAAGGAACAATCCTTATGATGGTACAATCATTCTGTGAAAGTTTGAAGAGAACTTTATCGTGTAAACAAGGAAAAGTTTAACGGATGGACGGACGTCAGGATGGATGGAAGCACGGACGTCGGACGGGAAAAAGCCATCGCTATAGCTCTAGTGGCCTTTGGCCAGTAGAGCTAAAAAGGACCATGAGGGTCCTATATCGCTCCCCTGAGTATAATGGCTCAAGGCTTTATGATATGTACAAAAGATCAAAGCCCTCTGCCTATTCATTTTGGGGAAGAAGATTTCCATCTTTTAACATTAAGTATATTGAATATCCCATAAATAGCACTAATTTCCAGAGTATGGTAATTCTTTGAAGTAATTTGATGAAGGGTCAATAGGCATTAATACATACCAAATATCAAAGCCATATGCATTATGGTTTAGATGAAGAAGATTTTCAAAGATATGTTCCTTTCTAAGATCAGGAATTGCACAGAAAAAGGCTATTTTCAGAATATGGGAAGGATCAATAGGTATTGATATATGCCCAATATTAAAGCTCTGGGCCTTATGGTTTGGGAGAAGATTTTTTTTATGTAAAAGCAGGGGTCACACAAAAATGGGTTCACTTTTAAGATACAATAATTCTATGAAGATTTTTGGTAGCGGTTCAAAGGGTTTTGATATACACTAGATAATACACATCTAGGCCTTATAGCTTTGTAGAAGAAGATTTTCAAAGATGTCCTTCTTTATTCATATGTAAAAACAGGATCATTTAGAAAAGGACTAATATTCAGAGTAAGTTAATTCTTCCAAGTATTTCGTTAGAAGGTCAAGATGATGATTTATACCAAGTATCAATGCTTTGGCCTTATGGTTTGAGAGAAAAAGACTTTCAAAGATTTCCTTCTTCATTTCTATGTGTTTTAGGGAATGCACAGAAATGGGCTAAATTTAAAGATACCGTAATTCTATAAAGTATTTTGATAGAGGGCCAAAAGATGAAGATTTATACCAAATATCAAAGCTTTTGGCCTCATGGCTTGGGAGAAAAAGGTTTTCAAAGATTTCCTGTAAAATCAGGGATTGCAAAGAAAAGGGCTTATTTTCAAGATACGGTTATTCTTTGAAGAGGGATCAAAAGATAATGATTTATACCAAATATCTAACCTTTAGGCCTTGAAAAAGGGTTTTCAAAGAGTTCTTTCTTTATTTTTATGTAAAATCAGGGATTGCAAAGAAAAGGGCTAATTTTCCAGATATGTTTTTCTTTGAAGTATTTAGGGAGAGGGTCAATAGATAATAATTTCTAGCAAATATCAAAGCTCTTGGCTTTATGGCTTGGGAGGAGAAGACTCTTTAAGTTTTTTCACTTGGTTGCCAAAGCAACCGACAGTTTTACATGGATATCAATTTTTTGAGGTATTTTGAAAGAGCTTGACCTAAGGATCATTTCTGTGAGACTTAGACAAAATTCCATGATAGTTTAGGAGTAGAAGATTTTTTTTATAATTATGAACGGACGTACAGACAGACGGATGCCGGACGATGACCGATCACAATAGCTCACAAAGAATACATTTTTTGCTCAGGTGAGCTAAAACTACCAAATACAGCATTTTAAAAAGCTTTCAAATTGAAAAATGTCATTTATGTAAGAAACATTGTTTGAAAATGAGAAATTGCTTCTTTTTCAACTCTACTTTTCTAAGCTCATATTCTTAAGTTTGTCAAAAGGGCAAATTTTGTGATAATGATTTAATATGGAATTGCTTATATGTACAGAGTGAATGTTTCATTTAGAATGTAGTTAGGCTGATAAAAGCCTCAATTGGATTTATCACCATTACAAAGTTTATACTCAAGTTACTCAAATTACATCCTGGGCTTATCAGTAAACATACCAATCTGGTGTCCTGGGGGTGATTTGAGGGTCAGTTTGCATATTTAACTGACCGCAGAAAATTCATTTACAGTTACTTTCTCCAGGAAATTTCTGGCTGGAAGTCACTTAAGTGTAGGACTGTGTAATGCAATGACAAGGATACATGAAATTGAAAGACTAATTGAACGCCTCTCTTATTGAAAGCATGCTTAACAATAGTTGGAAGATTGAGACCTCCACATGAAATGACTTTTGTCAAATGTATGACCACCCATTTCCACACATTATTTAAAACATTATGGTCAATGAAGAAACTGCTAGCTTGTGACAATCACTTTCTTCAATGTCCCCAATGTTTTCCACCCTAAAAAGCAAAGATTTTTATCTTTCACAAACTTAGAGTTGTTGTATGCAACACCTTTCCATTTGGCCAAATAACAAATATTGTTGTGTGTTAATGAGTTAAACACTCAATCTACATGTTTCGGAAAAAAAGAGGCAGTGGCATAATACCCACTCCAACCTATTTTATAGCTAGGCAGACTGAGGCTAGCTATTAAGAGTCTTGTTCATGAACACACCCTGGTAATAAGACTCAAACCTATGACCTCCAGAAGTCTAGTCAAGGACCTTTTACAACTTGGCTAATAAAGCAGTTCCATTTATACCCAGACTTATGAAAAATATCAGGCCCTCTGGAACCAAGATAGAATCTACTATTAAGTGAAATACTGCTTTGCACAAATCATTTTCAAAATCAGAAAGAAAGTTATTTATGTGAAAAAGATGTTATTGCTGTTATCTCTTTTTCCCCTTTACCCCAATACAGTTGAAATCTGAAAAAAAAAATTTCTCGCAGTCTTTTATATTAACCAAGATTCCTTCAACTATGATAATATTTTTATTTGATAAGTTTGATGGATATGATGCAATCGTTTCAACGCCAGTCCTAACATATCACGTTTTTTAGAGACAGTGTCTAATTACCTAATAACAGTTTTTACCAAGAAGAAAAGAGGATTAATGAACAAATTGATATAAAGCATGTTGTTAAACCCATTACCACATAATTATGCTTTTTGACACCCCCAAGAAAAAGATTCAGGGAAAACAATGCATAAAATGTAAAAGACAGGCAAAAATAAATAAACCCTTGTAACAAGCTATTTCTGCATCTTAAATTGTTGGTTTCTACCCAGAAAGACAAATAATTGAATTTGTATCAGTTTTAACCCAATTTCTTCATTTTCCACAATTTTTTCTGTAAAAAAAAGATGAACAATTTTAGAATTCCATCTACTTTAAATTGTCCCCTGCAGCTTCTTTCAATTTAGACTAGTTTAAAAAAAAATTCATCTGGTGATGAAGATAAATTTCCATTTGCCACTTCTTGGATTTTGCACTAGGCTTAACTTTTGTCTTCTGAATAATTGGTTAACCCATTCAAACTCAAGCCCTCCTTTTTACGCCCCTCAAGAAAATAACTTTGGAAAACATTGTGGAAAATGAAGAAATTGCTTGTATCAAGCAATTTCTTCATTATCCACAATGTTTTCTATCCAAAAAGACGGAAAAATTCAAAATTCCATTAACTTGAGATTGTCGTCTGCAGCTTCTTTCAATTTGGACCAGTCTAAAATTTTGCTGTGTTGGAATGGGTTAAAGATTGTCTCACTAAGGAGCCTGTGATCCAATATTGCTTACTTTGAGTATCAGTTTAACCCTTTCCTGATTTCAAACTTTTATACCCGTCCAAATTCAAAGGTTTTGCAGATGAAATTCTAAAGTAGATTTGATTTGAAAAATAACAATTCAGTATGGTAGAAAAAGAAGGAATTTCTTGTTACAAGCCATTTCTTCTTTTTCTACAATGTTTTCTGAACTATAAAATCACAGGGACGTTTAAACCAGGGATTGCAAAGGAAAGGGTAAAAATACTCAGCATGTAAGGAAATGGTACAAAGACAGGAAGTCAAGGAGCATAATTTATAGAATTTTACAACAGAACTGTAACGGCATTACATTTCCAGCAATTGATAAATCACAGTTGTCAATCAAACAATCAATCAATATGTGACCAGTCTACAGCATGGCGGACACGAAATTTTTGCGTGTCAAAAAATCACCTACGAATTTGTTTTTTAACTCAACAGTGACATGTTAAGAACAGTAAGGACTTCGCAAAAGCGTACTTGATGTTTCTGCGCCCAGGACAGCATTCGTATAGAGAAAACAAGTAGATGGGTAAAAGAAAGCCTGACGTTATTACCCCACCCACCCAGTCTCAGGAAAGTAAACGAAAAATGGACGGTAATAATACCCAACAAAAAAACAGTAAACAAAAATCTCAATCAAAAAATCAACAACAAACAGATGTAAATGGCACACAACCAGTACACCCTACTGCTCTACCAGATATGTCAGCACAGGGTTTTGCTACATTCGGACCTCCACTTACTCGGACCCCGACACCAACGTCCAATTACAATCCTCAGTTTCTAAGTCAGGTTCCATATTCATACGGATCCTCTTACATGAATCTGTCTCAATCACCAGTACTGACTCAGCAGCCCAGTAATCCTGGTGGTATGGATTTACTGTCAACTATACTTAGCAGATTAAATGAAATTGACACTAAACTGTCAAATGTTTGCACAAAACAGTCCACATTACAGTCATCAGTTAACAACATTACAGAAAGGCTAAATAGTATGGACAGTAGGTTAATAGAGATGGAGAAAAGCCAGTCTTTTATCAGTGAACAGTATGATACCCTCTCGAGTTGCCTGAATTCAAACAAATCAGCAATAGAAGACGTCACACATAAAATGTCCTCCTTGGACAAACACCAGGAAATTCTTGCAGAGAGTATTATTGACTTGAAGTGCCGCTCGATGAGAGATAACTTGCTATTTTTTGGGTTACCAGAGAACGAAATATTCGGTGAACAAGAAATGGATCAAGCAGGTGCTAATCTGGCAGGACACAGTTCTTCTTCAGTGGATGAACTTACCAAACAAGAGTCTGCCAAAGAACCGAAGTTTATTGAAAACTGTACAAACCAAGTTTTGGCTTTTTGCAAGCAGATTCTGAATATTCATGATGCGGAGTCTCACATAATGATTGATCGAGCCCATCGCATGGGTAAATTCAAAAAGGGTAAAATAAGGCCTATTGTTGCAAAGTTCTGTAATACCAATTCAAAAAACGTGATAAAATCAGCACTTAAATCCATCGATCTCAAGAGTTCCCCCTACAATGTGTCTGATCAATTTCCAGAAGAGGTTGTGGAAAAACGTAAAAAACTGATACCCATAATGATCCAAGCACGAGATGACGGTAAAAAAGCATACCTTGTACGTGATAAACTCTATATTGACAATTTGCTCTATATCGAGGGTCAAGAAGGTCAAAAAGGTCAAGAGCCAAAGAAGTCTAAAGTGATCTAGAAATGTGTAGGAAAACAAGACATAAACATTTTATCATGGAATGTGGAAGGTCTTAAATCATGTATCAATGACAATGATTTTCAAAATTTTGTGTCTGATTTTGATATACTTTTCTTCTCGGAAACATGGCAGAGATGCTATGATGATTTTAAGATAAAGGGTTATGAAGCATTTCATATACCTAGAAAATCTAGTGTAAAATCAAAAAGAGGTCATGGCGGTGTCAGCCTCTTCTACAGAGAGGAGCTCCAAGGAGGCCTCTCTTTAGAGGAGACTGACAATCATGGTATAATTATTGTTAAATTTTGTAAATCATTTTTTAAAACTGAAAGAAATATCTTCATTTGCTTTGCATATGTACCACCAGAGTCATCCCCATATTTTGCTTGTCATGACTTAGGATTTTTTGAAAGTATAGAATCAATGCTACGGAAGTATTCTTTATTGGGTGATACAGCCCTGGTTGGTGATCTAAATGCCCGATGTGGCCAGTTACAGGAACATATCTCTTCAGATAGGGATCAGAATAAATATGTCCCAGTAATTGACCTGGATCAGTGCGAAAAATTTGATGGGTTAACTCATAGATATTCAAAAGACAATGTAATTAACCCCTCAGGAAAAATGTTATTACAGTTATGCCAGAATGCAGACTTAAGAATTGTAAATGGTAGAAAAGGAGATGATTACTGTGTGGGGGATTTCACCTTTATTTCAGAGAAAGGGAAGAGTTTGATTGATTATGTATTATGCTCTGAACAGTTGTTTCCCCTGATTAGCTCATTTGTTATTCATGACCTTTGGTCACTTTCTTCACATGTTCCAGTCAGTTTTGGTCTTTCAGTTGGAAATGTCACTTTACCTGCTGGTAAAGGAGAAACTGATCTCTGTAGGATCAACTGGGACCCAATACATAATGATAAATACAAGAATACTATATGTAATAAACTGGATTATTTAGAACAAATACTTGAGGAAACGATTTCAGGGCGTAATAGCATTGATTTAGGAATTTCCAAAATAAGTGACTGTTTATATAATTCTGCAGTATCTGTTTTTGGTATGAAAAGAGTTTATTCTTCACACAGTTATCAAACAAATAAGTATGCAAACTCATGGTTTGATAAGGAATGTCATTCAGCCAAAAAAGAGTTCCGTAAGGCTAGGAAGAAGTATCGTTTAAACAAATCTGATTTCAATGAAAGTGAAATGTTGAAAAAGAAGCGTATATATAATAATGTTAAGAAAAAAGCTAAACATAGCTACAGAATTTCCAAACAAAAACGTTTTTCTTTCCTTGCAAACAATGACCCACAAAAATTTTGGAGGGAAATTAAGAAACTTAAATCAAATAACAATACCCAGATCCCACATGATTGCAAAGATTTTTTTGAATATTTTCAAAATTTATTTTCAAATGAGTTTGATCCAGATCATTTGTACAATGATACGGATCAATCCTTGGAAATAAATTCGCAAAATGACGATCTTGATAAAGATTTCACAGTAAATGAAGTTTTAAAATGTATTCAATCGCTAAAATCAGGGAAAAGTGCTGGCATAGACTTACTGCTTCCAGAATTTTTTAAAGAAATAGCAGAAAATATTGCACCCTTACTTTGTAAACTTTTCAATTTCATGTATAGCAAATGTATATATCCAAATGAATGGACAAAAGGTATGATTATACCTATACCCAAAAAGGGCGACATCAATGATATTAATAATTATAGGGGGATAACTTTAACAAGTGTTTTCTCCAAAATCTTTTCCTGCTTACTAGATAACAGATTGAGAGATTGGTCTGAGAAGTACCAAGTTATAAACGAGTTTCAGTTTGGATTTAGGAAGGGGAAGGGTACTGTTGACAGTATCTTTATCCTTTCCTCAATCATAAACAAAGTAATAAATGTAGAAAAGAAAAAACTTTACTGTGCTTTTGTCGATTTCCAAAAAGCTTTCGACACGATCAATCATAATGCAATTTGGAATAAACTTTTACATTGTGGAGCATCCACAAAAATGGTGAAAATGCTGTCTGCTATGTATCATAACATTAAGTCATGTGTCAGAGTAAATGGTCAAAATAGTGATTTTTTTAACATCAAGATGGGTGTGAAGCAAGGCGAGCCCCTGTCTCCACTTCTGTTCATTTTGTTTATCAATGATATGTATGGATTTATGTTATCTGATGCATTTGACTGCTTTACACTTGAAGATTTGAAATTATTTCTACTATTTTTTGCTGATGATACTGTATTATTTTCATATTCCAAAGAGGGTCTGCAGTGCCTATTAAATAAACTTAGTGAATATTCAAGGCAATGGGGAATTAAAGTTAATATTGACAAAACTGTAGTTATGGTTTGTCAGAAAAGTAATCGCAAAAAAGATATTGATATCAGATATAACGATGAAAAATTATCAATTGTGAAACATTTTACCTACCTTGGATGCACAGTAGCATCTAATGGTAGGTTTTATGTTGCACAAAAAGATTTGGCTTCAAAGGCTATGAAAGCTTTATATAGTCTAAATATTTTATTTGAAAAGGTACCTTTAAGCAATAGAGAGAAAGCCAGACTATTTGATGCTATGGTATTACCTATATTATCTTATGCCTCTGAGACCTGGGGTTTTCATAGAGCACATGACTGTGAATTAGTACATTTGAAGTTTATGAAACAGTTATTGAAAGTCAGTAGTAAAACACAAAACTGTTGTATTTATGGAGAATTGGGTAGATTTCCCCTTTATGTATTAAGAAATATAGCCATTGTTAAATACTGGCACAAAATTTGCAAATCAGGTAACTCATTAATATTCAAAATCTTTAGCATGAAAGATGGAAATGGTAATCATGTAAATGAATGGAGTCAGAATCTTTTCACACTTTTTGATAAATTGGGTTTCTCGTATTTGAGAAACGTAATTGATACTTCTGAGATTAACATTGTATATATAATACAAAGGATTTATGATCAATATGTAAGTGATTTTTATAACAACATTCATGACTCTTCAAAGCTAGAAACGTACAGAATGTTTAAACAGAATTTTGCATTTGAAGATTATCTAGATTTTATTAAGGAACCAAAATACAGAAACGCTCTATGTAGATTTCGTTGTTCTTCTCATAAACTTCTTATTGAGGTTGGAAGACACCGAAATATTCCTAGAGAAGAGAGAAAATGTTTGGTTTGTAAGGGTAATCAAGTGGAAAGTGAGTTCCATTTCCTTCTAATATGCCCGCTTTATCGCAATCTGAGAGTGACTTATCTACCAAAATATTTTACAACTTGGCCATCACTTACTAAATTTAAACTTTTGTTGAAATCTACGTCAAAAAGAACCATTCTCAATCTTAGCAAATTTATATACCATGCAAACGACTTACGAGAAAAAAACATGCAGGGTTAAGAAAGTAATAGGCTTACAGTGCTTCATTATGTATATACTAGGAGGCAAGGTTGTGGATCATACTACTGAATACTTTAGGGTGATCTATTGCCTTTCTCCCATTATAATACTCAAACTATGGTGATATTTAAAAAAAAAAAAAAAAAAAAAAAAAAAAAAAAAAATGTGTCTCTTATATAAAACAAACAATTGCATGTGTTACATTATCATTGCATTATCAGTAATTTAGAATAAATGTGCAAGTATTCCATTCAATCAAAATATGTATGAACTTTCTTTTTTGCTTAAGCGAAACAAATCTTATCATTATGGATTGTAAAGATGTTCTCTATAGTGTGGTTTAAATTTTGAACTGAAAATTTGAATTCCTGTCAGCAAAAGTATCAAGTGTAGTATTTAGGAGGAAGAACTGCATTATCCAATGTATTTCTTCTTTCTAAACATTACACCTTTTTGATACACTCATCTATTACTCTTATTTGCCAAGAACTACAGTGTCTAGGAGGCAGAACTCAGCTGAATTAATATACGAATAAAAACTTTTTCTCAATCATGGCCAATTGATAAGTTAAGACAGGATAATCACATTGTCATATTGTATAATTTTCATATTTTAACTTTATTTGACTAAGCATTCAAAAGAAAGCCAACACTCGCCAATTAAATAAAAATTTGATAATTTAAATGTAAAAAATAATAATAATAAACTGGTCAAAGAGTGTGTTCTATCCACATTTTAACTTGTTTTAATTATATAAATTTATGTCTACAGAATTTACTATATGGATATTCTAAAATATTTGTTGTCTAAGGTATAAATGAATTGAAGTCTTGAAGATTATTATCACTAGTTTTCCTGACTAAATAACTATTCTCTTGTCCACATGCTGTACTGTTAATTAATAATTTATATGTATTGGCAAAAAACAAGTTGTTTATATGCCATTAAAATATTTTTGAACTTTTAAAAAAAAAAATCAACCAATTAACCGATTCCAACACAGTTGAATTTTTGGACTGGTCCAAATTGAAAGACGCTGCAGACGGCAATTTCAAGGAAATAGAATTTTGAATTTTTTCTTCATTTTGGATAGAAAAAATTGTGGATAATGAAGAAATTGCTTGATACAGGCAATTTCTTCATTTTCCACAATGTTTTCCAAAGCTCTTCAAATGAGTGGCGTAAAAAGGAGGGCTTGAGTTGGAATGGGTTAAATCACTCATTCAGACCGGAAGTGACCCTTCAACTCTGATATTGTTGACTTTTATGGGAACCACTTTTGTTGGTTTAGCAACTCGACCCATTCCCACACAGTGACGCTTTATGACGCCTCTAGAGAAAACCATTTGAGGAAACATTGTGTAAAGTGAAGAAGTTGCTTGTCACAAGCAACTTCTTCATTTTACACAATGTTTTCTATGAAGAAAGATGAAAAAATCTTAAATTTGTAAACCTTATATTGTTGTCTGCAACTCCTTTCAATTTGGACCAGTCTAAAATTTTGTCCTCTTGTAATAGGTTAAACACCTAACATACAGCTTATTGAAGCTGTAGTTACCACATAAGGAATTTACACTTTTTTCCATAGCAACAATTTTTTTCATGAGTTACAATTCTTTGAGATATTTATATTGAAGACCATATAAGAGATATTTATATAGAAGACCAATACGATGCATTGTTGCTAAATTTGGTTAAAACTATCACTCATTTTGATTCCATTTCTTTGGAAAAGCATAGAGGAAAAGATTTTTAACATTCTAACAACTTGAAATTGACATCAAATTCTGCAACTTCTTTCAATTTGAACCATCTAACATGCTGTCAACTTCTAAGGGAACAATCAAACATCATACACTAACCTTGTTGTCATGGGGATGACCTGGTAGGTTTTCAAGGCCAACTTCCTATTTCTACAGACAGGATCCTTGCTGAACACCTGGTTCATGATGTAAAATAGTTGTTCAATCCTCTGATCCTGTCTTAAATCTTCTCCGCCTTTCACAAGAAAATGGTAGTCCTTCTCATCATTTCCTCTAATTGTGATACGCTTTGGCTTTCGCAATGATGACATGACCATAACCTGAATTAAAGGCCAGATAAAAAGCTTACTCTTGTCACACTTATGTACAACTTAGCTACTTACATTAAAAAATAATTAAAATTTATTCAACTCAAGTACCACCAAACAAAATATCTATCAAGGAAAAAGATTTAAATAGAGAGAAATTGTCCCACATGTTAACTCTAAAGTTAAGTTTTTGTCAAAAGGAGAATGAATTGTACATATACATTTCTGAAGATAATGCATATCTACCAGCCAAACATGCCAAATATGCAACCAAGTTTACTGCTATAACAGTATACAACCCGAGTTAAAACTTTCCTTTATCACTGACAGCATTAGAACCCATGCAAATATTACTACCGGTATGTCCCATAGCACTGCAATATTCCAAGTTCTTACCAATTACAGTAAAACCCCTCAAGGCTTTATGAGATAATATACAAAATATCAAAGACCTACACCTAATCCTTTTGGGGAAGAAGATTTTTTTAAGATTTTCTCCTTTAATCCTAGATATAGTGAAGATCGAACCATATTGAGCCAATTTCAAGAGATTCTTTGAGGTACTTAAGTAGAGGGTCAATAGGCATTAATACACACCAAATATCAAAGCTCTAGGCCTAATTGTTTAGAAGAGAACATTTTCTATGATATCCTTCATTACGCCTTTCTGGGATTGCACAAAAAATCGCTTATTTTCAGAATACAGTAATTCTATGAAGTATTTTAGTACAGGGTCAATAGGTATTATTACACACTAAATATTATAGCCCTTGGCCTTATGGTTTGGGAGAAGAAGACTTTTAAATATTTCCTTCTTTATTTTTTTTTTAATGTAAAATAAGGGATCACAAAGAAAAGGGCTAATTTTCAGAATACAGTTTATACTATAAAGTATTTTGGTAGATTGTCAATGGATGATGATTTATACAAATATCAAAGCTCTAGGGCTTATGGTTTGGGAGAAGAAGCTTTTGAAAGTTTTCCTTCTTTATTTCTATGTAAAATCAGGGATTGCACAAAAAAGGGCCAATTTTCAGAATATGGCAATTATTTGAAGCATTTTGGTTAAGGGTTAATAGATGATGATTTGTACTATATATCACAGCTCTAGGCCTTATGGTTAGGGAGAAACATATTTTTAAAGTTTTCCTTCTTTATTTCTAGGTAAAATCAGGGATTGCACAGAAAAGGGCTAATTTTCAGAATACAGTAATTCTTTAAAGTAGTTTGGTAGAGGGTCTATAGATGATGATTTGTACAAAATATTAAAGCTCTAGGCCTTATGGTTTGGGAGAAGAAAATTTTTAAAGTTTTCCTTCTTTATTTTTATTTAAAATCAGGGATCGCATAGAAGGGCTAATTTTTATAATATGATATTCTTTTAAGTATTTTGGTAGAGGGTCAATAGATGATAATTTATACAAAATATTAAAGCTGTAGGCCTTATTGTTTGGGAGGAGAAAATTTCTTTAGATTTCCTACTTTAATTCTATGTAAAATCAAGGATCGCTCAGAAAAGGGCTAATTTCCAGAATACAGTATTCATTTGAAGTATTTTGGTAGAGGGTCAATAGATGATGATGTATACCAAATATCAAAGCTCTTGGACTTATGGTTTGGGAGAAAAGATTTTTAAAGTTTTCCATCTTGATGATTTGTACCAAATATCAAAGCTCTAGGCCTCATGGCTTGGGAGCAGAAGATTTTATAAGTTTTTTCACTCCATTGCAATGGCAACCAGTGTTCTTCATGGATTTCAATTCTTTGAAGTATTTCGAAAGATCATAACATAAGGATCATTTATGTGAAGTTTTGTTGAAATTCCATAGATAGTTTAGGAGGAGAACATTTTTTTGTCCGGACGGACAGTTTGTTTGTTTGAATGGGGTTTAATGCCGCTTTCAACAATCTTTCAGTTATATCGAGGAGGCTGGAGCACTTAACAATGGAATACTGTTATTTCTCACACCAGAAATACTATTACATCCTTTCCTAGCCTCAGTTGCTATCCAACATAGGTCTATAGCCCGCTCACCCAGAGCACTGTTGTGCTCAGTTGGGCTAAAAATAAACAAGAGCACCGCCTACGGGTGCCTACAGACAGCTGATTGGTGGTGGATAGTGTATAAAAAATCTAAGTCGAAAAAGGGGCATAATTTAGAAAAAATCATCTAGAGTTATCCCCCTTGCTAGTATAGCTTCCACTTTTGATAGTGAACATGTGAGCCAAGTTTCAAGTGAATGCCTTCAATAAAACCAGAGATATCACAAAATGCCAAAGTTTTCACATGATGCTGACAACAATGACGAAGACACCAAGGCTATCACAATACCTCGGGTTTTCTCCAAAAACAGCCGAGCTAATAACACATATAGAGCTAACCAAAAATGCAGTTCACTTCACAAAGAAGGGTTCTATTTCTGGTGAAGTTAAAAGTTAGTTTCATCTTATAGTCATATTTCAAACCAAAGTTTGCTTAAAGACTTGACAAAGCTTAACCCCTAGTAACTCTATTAATATCTTAGTATACATCCAATATTTCTGAAAATGACTACACTAAACTTTGCTGATAACAGTTCTAAAGGAATCAAAGAAATTCTATCCTAATATCTAAACAATGTTTAACCAATGAATTTTCTTATGAAACGACCCTGTTTCAGACCATCAAATTTTTTTCACCATAAGGGATATATTGTATTAAGTGGTATCCTTATTAGTTCAAGAATTCAGATTCAGCACTTATATGTCCTACTTTCACTTACCCTTTGATCAAATCCTGACACCTTCACATGGTATTCTGGTAGTGGTTTGTTGAGACCTGTGTATTGACCTGAAATAAAAATAAGTTAAGAACAAAACCGACATACTGACAGATCCCTGGCCACGCTTACTAAACTCCCACATTGCATTCTGACTAAGGTAATTATAATTATCATTATTTTGTACAATGTGTTATCTGGGACAACATTTAAAAGTTAGATCATTACATGGAATCCTAAATGACATAACTACAGCTTGAATAATCTATAGTTATGGTGCCAGAAAGCCAACAAAAATACTTAACATAGATAACAATGTTCAAAATTTCCTCCCAATATAAATAATTCTCAAAATAACTACAACAACACGTATATTTAGTATTATTATTCTTTCTTTTTCAAGTACTAACGTTTCGGCATACGCCTTCTTCAGAGTACATAATAATGAAAACAAATAAACAAACGTGACGTCACTAACACTACGTTAAAATAGCGCAAAAATAAATTACGTGTGTTGGAGCGTGCAATTTTGTAATAAATGGCAATGTTTAAAAAATCATTAAAATGCCATAAAACATCGAAACTACAGACCCCATTCATGCTGGAATTCGGTGATTCAGCAGCAAATAAACGTTTTGTGAACCAATATAAAAATTTCTAATATTTATTTCATAACACACCGAGTTAAACAGGTAAGGATGAAATACAAATCATAAATAAGTGCACAGATGTGCAGCCTAATACTGATCTATATTGCACACAAAACCAAGCAGAATGAGATACATAGAAGCGCTTATCGGATAATAGATATACTTAAAATCCTATATTAAAAAGTGTTATTTAAAAAAATGACAAATAGGAAAAAACAATTAGCGCTTCAAACACCTCATATACTTAAAAATTATATTTCATATAACAGCTTTGTATTTAAGCCATTGGGGTTCATGGTTTTAACCCTTTCCTGTTCAATCCCTGGTTTTTACGTCCTGTTGTTTAAATCTTTAGAAAAGATTGTGGAAAAAGAAGGAAATTGCTTTCACAAGCAATTTCTTCTTTTTCAACAATATTTTCTACCCTAATGAGCAGTTGTTTTTCAAATTTATTCCACTTTAAATTGTCGTCTGCAAAAGCTTTGAATTCGGTCAGGTCTAAAATTTAGAAAACAGGAAAGGGTTAAGCTTGTGTATCCAAAAGGTTTCTTTGCAAAGTCTATCCATATCATTTTCGATAATATCAATGGGCATGAAAGTGAAATCATCAATACTATGGTTAGACTCATTGAAATGAGATGCCACTGAAGAAGAAAAAACAGGATCTGTAAAGTTATTTATATCAAATCTGTGATTATTCATGCGTCTTGAAACCGGCTTTTAGTCTGTCCGACATACTGAGTTTTACATTGATTACAGGTGATCAGATATACAACATCTTTGGTTTTACAGTTTGTGTTGTGTCTCATCTGAAATGTTTCACCAGTACTATTTTTTTTTTCTCCCAATATAAATGAAATATTTAGTTGACCAATCGCTGGCCCCACCAACTAACTCCAACAGGAAGTTCTACTCTGGTTATATGCAGCCCTATTTTTTCCAAATTTATGGCCAGTAGCATGTAACAAAACAATAGAATAGTCGGTTGACGACCTAAAATATGTAACTACAGCTCATTCAAGCTATAGTTACGATGATTAAGTCGCAAAATAAACAAAAAAGGTTAACAAAAATGGCAGCCAATCTTGGAGTTCAAAACACATATCTGGTCTTAATAAATGATTTCAATGGTCGACTGGTTATTTGATTGACAGCTGCAATTGGTCAATAGGAACATCAAGTTTTTAATTGACAGCCATCAGATTTTAACAATAATTTTTAAAACGTTGAAGAATCATTGATAACTTGTGACAGAGCACTTTGATGATTGTTTAAAACCACGCACCCATTACCATCCTATAAACCTTTAGTAAAACAAAAGTTGCAAGTATACAACAAAGTGTATGAATGAATGAAAGCAAAAACTGGAATAAGGTATCAGTTTAGGGACCAACAATCATTGTTCCCCTCAAAAAGTGGTCACTTAACCCATTACCAGATGATTTGTTTGAATGGGGTTGAAAACCACTTTTAAGACTATTTCAGTCATAACAGCTGGAGCCCCTACACATTGATTCCTAGTATTTCTTATACAAGTGCTCCCACTACATCCTTTCAGAGTCTACAGCTGATCATCTCACCAACCATTACCAGATGACAGAATTATAAACTAGTTCAAATTTAAAGAAGGTGCAAACAACACTCTTTAGCTGACAAATTTTTAGAAGTCTCTGTCTTTTGAGGTAGAAAACACGGTGAAATTTCTTCTATCTACAATGATTTCCAAAGTTTTTTTTCTTTGGGACAGTTCAGGAATTGGTTAATTCCATTTTTTGAGATTGGTGTCTAGCATCAATCAGTTTTACAGTAAAAACACAATGAAACAAGGTTGACTATGAACAAAATGTGGCTTTAGGAGGCAAACATTTTATCAAATGACCGCACAACATTATTTTAGACTTTAAGATTGGTTGACTAACTGAAAGACGTTGCAGATGACAAATTCAAGTTGTTGGAATTTAGAAAATCTTTGCCTTTAACCCATTCCCACACAATGACACTTTTTGACGTCCCCAAAGAAAAGCAGTTGGGTAAATATTGTGGAAAATGAAGAAATTTATTGTTATAAGCAATTTCTTCCTTTTCCACAATGTTTTCTACCCAGAAACTTGAAATAAAATCTAGAATTACATTAACTTTAATTAGTCATCTGCAATTCCTTTCAATTTGGACCAGTCTAAAATTTTGTCGTGTGGGAATGGGTTAAGGCAGAAAACACTGTGGAAATAGAAGAAATTCCATGATTTTCCAAAGCTTAATAGAGATACCATTCCCACCAAATTTCAAACTAGAATGGCAAAAACCAAGACCTCTACAGTCCTTACAGGGTTTTTCTTAGATAAGACCTTATGACCATGTTTTTACCTCAAATGATCCACTGTTATTGATACATTTATTCTGACCAATTTTCAGGTTAATTGGGCAAAATCTGTGGTCTCCACATAATTGTTGATGGCGCATGATAGATAACGATTATCAGGTTGCGTTCAGGTGAGCCAAAAGAAAATTATTGGTGATCACCCTCTTTACATTGATCTTACATTATTGACAGATTGCTGGCAAGGCCTCCATTAGGATGTTCAACTTTGAAAATAATTGGTGTTATTTTGGAAAATCTGCAGTCGGTAACATGTACCAGGATGGCTACCTAAATGTTGTAAGAACAGCTTTATAAGCTGTAGTTATGACATTTAAGTTGCTAGACTTTCTTATATACTTAAAAATGTGGTAGTTCAAAGTTCATGTCCATTCTAAACAAATGATTTAATTGATCAACATTTTTTCTCTATCTTTTTTTTATTGAAAGCTGTGAACTGCCAATTGTTATTAAATTATTTTGCTTGCCAACAGTGATCCAATAATCACATACCTGGCATCTCTAAATTTCTGCCGTGTGTATTGGGACTGAAGTCAGACATCCATTTGGAGTACTCCGCTAACTTTGATGGAGGTTTTAGTTTGTCTCTGGCTGCCGCTGAGCACAATTCAACTATCTGACCTTTTGCTGTCATGAACTCCTAAAAAAATAACAGGAACAAAAGGACCATGATGGTCTTATATAGTATGATGGCTTTAGGCTTTGAAATATAAAAAATATCAAAGCCCTATCCAAAATTATTTTGAAGTATTTTGGTAGAGGGTAAATGGACATAAATACGTACCAAATATCAAAGCTCTAGGCCTAATGATTTAGGAGGAGATTGTCAAAGATTTCCTTCTTTATTACTATGATCACACAGAAAAGGGCTATTTTTCAAAGTACAGAAATTCTTTAAGTTTTTTGGTAGAGGGTCAATAGATGATGATATGTACCACATATCAAAGCTCTGGGTCTTGTGGTTTAGGAAGAAAAGTATTTTCAATAATTGTTTACAGACGGAATAATTGTTTACAAATGGACAGACAGATGATGGACATTTACATATTACAATAGCTTACCATAAGGACACTGTGCTAAGGTGAGCTGAAAACAAGAGCATCGCAGGATTCCAACAATGGCAGTTCAAGTCCTTGACAAAGGGTTAAACTTCTAAGTTGAAAAAGGGACATAATTCGTTAAAAAAGCAACAAGTGTTATACTCCTTGTTGTTATAAATTGCTACTTTCATAGTGAAAATTCATTTAGAGTTTCCGGTGAAAGTGCTTCTTTAATTCTAGATATTACAAAATGTCAAAGTTTGAGAAGATGATGCTGACGACAATTATAACCATAGAAGAAATAGAGGATAATCAACTGGTTATTCCAGATATGAAAAAATATTTCACGAGGATGCGTTGTTAGGAGTTTTTTAACTCCTAACAACACATCTGAGAGAAATATTTTTTCATATCTGGAATAACCAGTAGATTATTCTATTTATTATATACCTTATCATTTTATTTTTTTATTAGAATATCGAAACCAATATTTTTGATAGAGAGAGCGTCTTTTGAAAAAAGTGCGGGTGAATATGTGATTAAAGATTTATTACAGAGAGTGAAAGTGTTATCGTCATTCCAGGGACGAAATCAAAACTTACTACACTGGGAAATCCAAAGATTTCACAGCAAGGTATATAATAAATTGCTTTTTTATTATGTTTTCAATAAATCTTTCATTTTTTCAATGTACATTCAATGTGGAAATGTGGTCAGTACCTTCTTTCAGTTTGGACTAGTCCTAACCCATTTCTAAACAACAAAATATAAGACTGGTCAAGATTGAAAGATCTTCCAATCAACAATTTCATTTTGATAAAATCTTTAAAATCTTTATCTTTCTTGGTAGAAAACATTGTGAAAATGAAGAAAAAACTTGTCACAAGCAATTTCTTTATTTTCCAAAATGTTTATACATTTTTTTTTCAAAGAGGGGTATTAAAAAAGTTTGATTAAGAGGAAGTGGATTAAATTTTGTCTGCTTGTAATGGGCTAACAACTTTAAGATTTACCTTATATGACATGTTTGGAAGCTTTTTACCCTCCTCTCCAAATTTCTTGTCAAAATCGCCCTTGAATTTCTGTAATTAAGGAATATATTCTGTTCATATATAGATGCAAAGTAAAATCATGTATGTCAAACTGGCTTTTCTATGGTGACTCAAAAAACATTAATGAGACAAGAGAGACCATGATAGTCCTATAATGCTCATCCCAGACTTCTTGACCCTTGGGAGTTCACAAATAGATTGCTATATGACAAATATGCTAAAGGCCCTCTGGCTCAAAAGACGAAGATTTCGTTAGATTTTTTTCTTTGTTATCATGTAAAATAGAGTACAACTAGGCAGCATCATGTGAGCATGATATGAATGTTAAGTCCACCTAATATTGCTGCATATATAGATATCAATACTATACACTTTCTGGTTTCAAAGGAAGATACTTCTAAATATTTCCTTCCTTGTTACTAGGCAAAATAGCATCTATCTGGACCATACCAAAGTATGGCCTCTAGAGCCCTGTACAAACAAAATTGGTAGAAGACAACTAGTAGATTGTACATGACAAATACGAATGCTCTTGGCCTTTTGGTTTCAGTGAAGAAAATATTCAAAGAAAGCCTTCTAAGATTCAAAGGTAATTGATTAATGGGATTAAACAACACTTTTTGTAATGTACTTCACTCATATCCAAAAGGCTGGGGCCCCTGACCATGGATTTCTGGTATTTCTCACACCAGTACTACAACTACATCCTTTCTGGGCTTAAAGCTGCTCATCCCCAATAGGTTTACGATTATCCACCAATTGATTGGAGACATGTCGGAAAGGATATTAGCCACCACCAGGTATCGAACCCTGGACCTCATGACTGAGAGCCTGACACTCTACAACTGCACTATGGCCTGGCCCAGTTCAAAAGTGAGATAGGATGACCAAAGGTTAAACCTAATTATAAGGAGTGTCATATAATCAAATCTTGTGGAAGTTCACTCAAAGATGGTACACTACAATGTATCACAGCTCCCAGCCTTCTGGGTTTGCAGGAGATTTATAAAGATTTTTCAATTTCTCCCATTCAGAAGAAACATGAATTAAGGGAGCTTTTAATGACTAACAACTTTGGTAGAGCTTCACCAAAGAAATATCTCTGGAGTTTTAAGTGATTTTCTAAAGTTATTGTTGACGACATATGCTCCATAAACCACATACACTGGGTGACACAATACTTCACTTTGAATACTACTTGCTTGGACGGGCTAAAAATGAAGTCAAGAGCAGGAAACACTAGGAAAAAGTACTTGCCATAATAACATGCACAGATTTGGACAGAATTTTCATGTAAATTTAGTCTTTAATGTTCACATATTGAGAGATAAATTGGCATTACTCTGAAACAACTAAGAAGTTTTATGTATGACAAGATTTGAAAAAAATAGGTGAGATTAAAATTTCTAGATTTTTTGTAACTTAAACATTTTCTAGTTTTTCCTCTTGTGAATATGTTACAATTGAAAACTGTTAAGCATTAAGTTAAACATTAAAGATACTCAGTCAAGTAGTATTAGATATAATACATACATCTGCAAATTTTCGTGCGTAACTCCCTATATCTAAAATAGAGTCTGACATTACATTCATGCTTTCATCATCATCAGCTTGGTGACTTGACTGTGATCTCTGAAATATAGTAAAGTTACATTGTTAACTAAATTGGTAAAAAGTAGTTTAATTGAACAACAGATAACCTCTTTCTCTTTATAACTAAATAAAATGAAGTTACAGTAAATAATATAATGAACAAGATGTGTTTGTGAATCCTAAATGCTCCACATTCCAAAATGCCAAATCTTTAGACTGGTCCAAATTGAAAGAGGTTTCAGGGTACAAAACAAAATTTGTTTAAATTGATAAATAAAGGTCATATAAGGTAGAAAACTGTGAGAAAAAAATGCTTTTACAAGCAATTTCTTCTATTCTCACAATATTTTCCAAAATTCTATTTCTTAAGCACATAAAATGTAGGATTGTATGGTAATGGGTTGAAAATAAGCAGCCAATTTTCTTTTGTATGGTCCCATGATTTGACCATGACCTTAAAAATGACCTTGATCTTGGAAAATGGACCCTATAAGATGCCTTAAAATGAAGGCAAACCAAAATGGACCCTATAAGATGCCTTACAATGTAGGCAAACCAAATTATATCTTCAAAAGTTTGTCAATACATGTCATCGTTTTGGAGCAAAAATATCATACCAAAGTTTTAGCCTTGACCCCCAAGTTTGACCTTGATAATGAAAATACAGACCTGAGGCTTGTTTACAACATATTGTCTAAAATGATAATTCTACCATATCATTATTGGAAGAACCATCAAAGTATATAAAAGCCATGAAATGGGAATGAGAATTGTACTCATTTTTCATGTTGGAGTGTAACCTTGACCTTAGCACAACAGATTATGGTCACCAAGTGAACAAATGAGCCATGATTTTTAATCTAAGTGTAGTTGTAAGAGTAATTATAGCTCCATACACACAGACAAAGAGACAGTCTTACCTTCAGGAACATGACAAATGAATATACTTGCAATAAAAACTTAAAAGCATTTAAAACAAAATCTACTTGTTTCACAGATCTTGTAAAAAAGATTAGCATACATACCTGTCCAGGTTTGGACTTCCCTTCTTCTTTTTCCCTTTTCTTGTAATCAAAAATCTTCCAATATAATTCTTTATACAACTGTCTTACTTTGACTTTATCCCCTTTCTTTATAAGTTTGCCCAACTCTTCAAATAGATCCTGTAAATAATATCCACTTAATTAACCCTTTCCTGGTTTTGGAAATTTTAGACTTGTCCAAATTGAAAGAGGTTGTAGACGACAGTGAAAGTTGGGTGAAATGAAATCATCCTATGTGGTAGAAAATATTGTGGGAAAAGAAAATTGCTTGTGATAAGCAATTTTTCCTTTTTCCACAATATTTTCTCAAGTATAAACCCACAGGGACGTAAAAACCAGGGATTGAACGGGAAATCCCTCAAAATATTCTTTGAATGGTCCATAATAAAGAATTTGCAAATGACATTTCCATCTCAGAATTGCTTATAAAGCATTAACTTTTTTTAAGTATACTTCCCATTTTGACCCTGCTTTCCAGACTACAGTTTCAAGACTACAGTAAAATTTGAAAAATTTGAATTAAGTGTTACTCTTGGTTGAATCAAATGTATTCATACATTATTGCAGATTTCTCACTTTATCTTTGTTGTTTGAAGTCATTAGAATCGTTTCAAGAGATAATTGTAATAAGTGCAAACAATATAGGGTATAAGTACAACATCTTTTTCAGCAAGCATATCCTCTTTTTAGAGCTTTTGCTTTTGGAAAATAATCCACAATGTTTTCCCTTTTTTTTTTCTTCAGGGGCATCAAAAAGCATCATTGTTTAGGGATGGGTTAATTATTTCTACCAGAAAACAAACTTCAGAATGGTCAAAATTGAAAGAAGCTGCAAAAGGCTTATAAGACAGAAAACATTTTGCAAAGAGGACAAACTGCTTGTCACAAACTTTTTTTCGCACAATGTATTTTCAGAGCTATATTTCTCCCAAAGTCCGGATGGTGTTGTAATGGGTTACATTTCATAGATGAAAACTTGACTTAATTTAGTATGGACTAAGCTAATAACAATATTTACCTTACAATCTTGGTCAGGCTGTGAGAAACATTCTAAAGCTGACATAAACCTTGCAGTTATTGGTATTTTATCGGGACCTAGTAATGTGTTCAATCTGGAAAAAATATAATAATGATATAGAATGAATATTTGACCTGTCAAGCAAAAGGTGATCTCCTGGATAGTGCAAAAATTTTTTAAATAAATCCTGGTCAGAGTATGCAGACTGCTCTGTCTGGCTAGGATCAAACTATTCAATGTATGTCAATATTCTGTACATCAATTTTTGAAACATCAACCATGATACAGCTGTCAATCAACCAATCAATCAACCAATCAAAAAATTCATTTAGACTGGAAGTGTCTTAGAACTCTGATATTTGTGTGAATTATTCTTGTTGGTTAGGCAACTTATGGCTTTTAATCAAGCTGTTTAAGTCACCAACCAATCATTTTACTTTTTTTACATGTTGCCGGCCATAAATTATGCAAAATACCACTGTTTCATCCATTCCAACACAGTAACGCTTTTGGACGCCCCTGAAGAAAAATTGGGAAAACATTGTGTAAAATGAAGAAATTGCTTGTAACAAGCAATTTCTTCATTTTACATTGTTTTCTGTCCAGAAAGTTGAAAATCTAGAATTTCATAAACTTTTAATTGTCGTCTGCAACTCCTTTCAATTTGGACCAGTCTAAAATTTTGCCGTCTGGTAATGGGTTTATATCAAAGTGGAACATCCTGTTTGGGCTCAGTGGGTGTGGCCAGCAAATCGATCCATTGACCTTCAATTTGACTTAAAATTATTGTCTGCAATTTTTCATTTGAAAAAGTCTATAATTTTCGTTGGTTGACAGGTCATATATTACATATAAACAATAAACTCTAATGCAGGTGCCATGACTGGCCATGATTGATGGTGAATGAAACTAAAAACAGGCATGGATGCTCCCTTTAAAGTGCTTGTTACATGACCTTCAGTTGTTAGCTTGAACTTGGAAGTATGCAACAGAACTTTATGCATAATACTAGCACTCATCAAGGGGTACAACTGTGCCAAGTTATTTTGAAATCAATTCATTAATGTAGAAGATATGCTCTGAATAAGAGTAAGACACATACAATAACCAACCAACCCACACAATTGCACACACAGACAGAGGTAAATATTCACCACAATTACATGGAGGGGGCATAAAAACTCAGTCCAAATTGGGGCATAATTCTTACTGGAATGGATCAAGCGTTGATAACATAGTACAGATTGCTCTTCTGATAATGAACACATATTCCTTCTTTCAAAACAAATTGAACTTGTCACAGTATGTGACTTAATACCCCTGCAAGTGCTTTCAGTGTAATGAGAGCTTTAACAATACAAGGATACATGTACTAACTTTGTTTTTCTAGAAAGGAGGAGATTTTGTACACAGACAGACAGACAGGATGATTCAAGTATACCCCCAAAAACATTCTTTTGTGGGGTTATAATTCAGACTTCAAAATTGCATCTTGCCAAACTTCAACAATTGCTATATATTTGATATATAGAGAGTTTCAATGGTATTGAAGTAAAACTGAAGTTCTTGACACAAAATTGGTTGTATCATAAGCTGTATATGTCTACAAAGGCATAAAAAATGTCTAAGTTGAAGGGGAGATAATTCTTGAACCAGGGGGAATTAAGACTTCAAAATTGTGTCTTGCAAAACTTCAACATGTACTCAATCCTTGTATAAAGTTTCAATGGTATTGAAGCAAAACTGAAGGAGGAGTTTGTGACATAAAATTGGTAGTATTATAAGCTGCATTTGTTTACGTCTAAGTTGAAGGGGAGATAATTCATGAAGCAGGAGAAATTAAGACTTCAAAATTGCATCTTGCAAACTTCAACATGTGGTTACTCTTTGTATAAAGTTTTAATGGAATTGAGGCAAAACTGAAGGAGGAGTTTGCGACAAAAATTGGTATTATTGTTGACTGTATATGTCTACAAAAGCATAAATAATGTCTAAGTTGAAGGGGAGATAATTCTAGAACCAAGGGGAAGTAAGACTTCAAAATTGCGTCTTGCAAAACTTCATCATGTGGTTAATCTTTTTACAAAGTTTCAATGGTATTAAAGCAAAACTGAAGGATGAGTTCGCAACAAAAATTGGTAGTATTTTGTACACAGACAAATAGACACATGGACACACAGGTTGATTCCAGTATACCTCCGAAAACGTTTGTTTTGCGGGAGTATAAAGATAAACAAGGACTCCAAGGTGGAGACAATACTTTCACCCAATATCAGACATCAAAATATTAGACTGGTCCAAATACTTGCTGACAACAATTTCAAGCAGATAAAATTTTGAGTATCTCTGACTTTCCAATTTTGAGTATTTGTATCTTTTCGGGTAGAAACAATGTGGAAAATGGTGAATTTTTCACAATGTTTTCCTAAAGTCTTTTCTTAAGGGGTGTAAAAAAACAGGATTTGTGGGTATAAGATAACCTTATGGTCCCAAAATAGCCAAGCTGAAGATGTAATAGCATGATCTACATAAATAATATTGTATGTATTTGAATTACAAACATACACTCCAAGTGTTAACAAGAGGACCATGATGGTCCTAAATCGCTCCCCTAAGTATGATGGTTCATGGCTTTATGATATAAACAAAATGGCAAAGCCCTCTGTCTAATTATTTTGGAGAAGATGTTTACAGATTTCTCTTTTAATCCTAGGTATATTGATGATCCCACCATATAGCACTAATTTCCTGAATATGGTAAAGCTTTGAAGTATAGACATCAATACATACCAAGTATAAAAGCTGTAAGCCTAATGGTTTAGGAGAAGAAGGTTTTCAAAGATATCATTATTTATTCCTAACTAAAACTAGAGCTGTCGCCCTCAAGGGCTGACGAGAATACCCCCCACACCGCTAAAAAGGCTTTTCTATGAAGGAGTGGAATTTGAAGCTGTTTAATCACATGCATGTCATGGTGGATGAACATTGCCAACCCTCCACCTCTTTCTGATTTTGTGTTTGTTGCTAGAGTTGACTGATTAGGAAAGGTTGGTCAATATGAGCCTATGTTAAAGAAAACTGTGTGAGGAGATGATGACACAAAATTATATCCACGAAAAGTCAATATGAGCCTATGTTAAATTTTTGACCCGGGGGGGCCGGGTCAAATTTGACCTCAGGAAATAAACCGTTCGATATTTTGTAAAGGTCAACAAGATGATGTTACTTACCAAATTTGGTAACTCCCCTTATGGTTACTGAGTTTTGCAATTTTAAATTTTGACTACTTCCCCCCCCCCTATTAAAAAGTTCAAAATGGCATAACTCTGAAACTAACGACTGGATCAAGATGAAAATTGCATGTGCACAACTTCATATGATAGGAAACAACCTGATAAAATTTCAGCAAAATTGGTCAAAAAATGTGGGAGGAGAAAAGGACACAAAATTATGTACACTGACGGACAGACGGACAACCTGATTCCAGTATACCCCCCCCATAACTTCGTTGTGGGGGGTTTAATTATGGATTGCACAGAAAAGGGCTAATTTTTTAAGTAATTTGGTAGAGGGTCAATGGCTGATGATATGTACCAAATATCAAAGCTCTAGGCTTTATGGTTTGGGAGAAGAAGATTTTCAAAGATTTCCTTCTTTATTCCTTTGTAAAATCAGGAATGGCATAGAAAAGGGCTAATTTTCAGAGTATGATATTGCTTTGAAGTATTTTGGTAGATGGTCAATATATTATGATATGTGCAAAATATCAAAGCTCTAGACCTTATGGTTTGGGACAAGAAGATTTTTAAAGTTTTCCTTCTTTAATTCTATGTAAAATCAGGGATCGCCCAGAAAAGGGCTAATTTTCAGAATAGGGTTTTTCTTTGAAGTATTTTGATAGAGGGTCAGTAGATGATGACTTGTACTAAATATCAAAGCTCTAGGCCTTATGGTTTTGGAGAAGATTTTTTTAATGGATTTCCTTCTTCAAAAAAAGGGCTAATTTTCAGAATACAGTAATTCTTTGAAGTATTTTGGTAGTGGGTCAATAGATGATGATGTATACCAAATATCAAAGCTCTAGGCCTTATGGTTTGGGAGAAGAAGATTTTTAAAGATTTCCTCTTTTATTTCTATGTAAAATCAGGGATCATTAAGAAAAGGGCTAATTTTCAGAATACGGTAATTCTTTGAAGTATTTTGGTAGAGAGTCAATAGATGATGCTGTGTACCAAATATCAAAGCTCTAGGCCTTATGGTTTGGGAGGAGAAGATTTTTAAAGATTACCTTCTTTATTTCTTTGTTAAATCAGGGATTGCCAAGAAGCGGGCTAATTTTCAGAATATGTTTATTCTTTGAAGTATTTTGAAGAGGGTCAATAGATTATGATTTGTACAAAATATCAAAGCCTTAGGCCTTATGGTTTGGGAGAAGAAGATTTTTAAAGATTACCTTTTTTATTCCTTTGTAAAATCAGGGATCATTAAGAAAAGGGCTAATTTTCAGAATACAGTATTTCTTTGAAGTATTTTGGTAAAGGGTCAATAGATGATGCTGTATACCAAATATCAAAGCTCTAGGCCTTATGGTTTGGGAGAAGAAGATTTTTTAAGATTTCCCTCTTTATTTCTATGTAAAATCAGGGATCATTAAGAAAAGGGCTAATTTTCAGAATACGGTAATTCTTTGAGGTATTTTGGTAAAGGGTCAATAGATGATGATATATACCAAATATCAAAGCTCTATGCCTTACTGTTTGGGAGGAGAAGATTTTTTAAGTTTTTTCACTCTGTTGCCATGGCAACCAGAGTTCTTCATGGATTTCAATTCTTTGAAGTATTTTGAAAGAGCATGACCTAAGGATCACTTCTGTGAAGTTTTGTTGAAATTCCATGGTTAGTTTAGGAGGAGAAATTTTTTTTGTAATTGTGAATGGACGGACGGACGGACGATGACCGATCACAATAGCTCCCCCTGAGCTAAAAAGTCATGATTGATGATAAACAATATCATCAAGGTTCATAACACTTTAAATAAGTGCCAATAAACCATTAACATGACAGTACTTTAAACTTTTTGGTCCAAAAATAGCATAGCAAAATGTCAAACAATTTTCTTCATTATCCTAATATTTCTAGTAACAAACATTTATATCTTTATACAGTACATTTACTTCTTTAATGGGGGTAATTATCTATTTCCTATAATTGCCTCTTTCTTTGTATTTTCTCTCACCAGTGATATTGTTGTAACTAAGGCATCAAGGTAACCAGGCAATTCTCCTGACTCCTTATCTTTACACACTATTGTCTTGTTATTTAACCTTTTACCACACAACAAAATTTTAGACAAGTCCAACCTCAAAGAGTGCTGAAATTGAAAATCAGGTGCCAAATATGGGAGAAATACTAGTTTGTAAAAGAAAAATTGCTTGTGAAAAGCAATTTCTCCTTTTCCCATTATTTATTCTATCCTTATATTTATTATAAGTGTGTAAAAATGTGGGATTGTGTGAAATTTGATTAACTGGTTAAAAGAAACTATGATTAAAATGGTAATTTCATTGCTGAGGGGCCATAATTTGCTCTGGTGCGCTCATTTGAGATCAAATCTCTTTTTCTGTCAATAGTCAAATTTAATATTAATGCTAGGATTATGATATTAGAGTTTTCGACTAATTTCAATTCTTTTAATTATTTTTGAAGGGAATCACCTAACGAACATTTCTGCAAAATTTGGTTGAAATTTACCCAGTGGTTTAGGAGGACATGTTGTTTAAAAATCCTTTATGTTTCTATATAGAACCCCCACCCAAGGCTTCGCACCTGGGGATCCAAGGGTAATGACTTTAGCTATTTTGAAAGAGGTCAATACATTGATGTTTCATGCAAAATATCAAGGCTATAGGCCTTCTGGGTCAAGAGAAGTAGTTACTTCAATATTCTTTTTTTAAATCTAATTTTTGATGCCATGGCAACCAGAGTTTTCATTGGACAACCTCAAGAACATTTCCGCCAAATTTGGTTTGGGAGGAGATGTTGTATAAAAGAATTGTTAATGGACCACAGACAACTAACGCTAGATAGACAACAGACAAAGGGTGTTCAAAATAGCTCAAATGAGCACTTTGTGCTCAGGTAAGCTAAAAATACTTTAGAAAACAAGAGCTGGTCACAGTCATGTGACAAATGCCCCCAAAGGACAGGGTCAAGCATGTGGCACTTCGATTTGTTTTGTTAACACAACCACATGCATTTGTGATCTATACGTCTGGGTTTATAATAAATGAAATTTTAAAACATATAATTTCTATAAATACAGAATGAAATTGAGAAATGCATTATTTTCTGAGGTCAAAAGAAGGTCAAAGATCAAGGTCACTTGGTCAAGGTTATGTAAAGTGGTACACCCAATTAAGCATCTGTCCATATATGGAAGCAATCCATTGAAGAATAAGAGAGTAAATACAATTTAACCATTCCGCATGCAATTTAACCATTCTGGACGCCCCTTTGACCCTAGATTGTGACCTTGACCTATGAGATAGGAACCTGGGTCTTTTTCATAACACAGCATCTGGAGGTGTTGAACAATTGTATGAAAGAAATTTGTACCTGCGTGCATGATTATAAAAAGTACAGAGCGGACACGGCAACAAGTGCCGATTTTTTACCTTTGACCTCAGATTGTGACCTTGACCTTTGAGATAGGAACTGAGTCTTTTTGGCGACACGTCGTCTGAAGGTGGTGAACATTTGTATGAAAGAAATTTGTACCTGCATGCATAATTATAGAATTTACAGAGCGGACACGGCAAAAAGTGCAGATATTTTACCTCGACACCAGATTGTGACCTTGACCAATGAGATAGGAACCTGGGTCTTTTTCATGACACGTCGCCTGAAGGTGGTGAACATTTGTATGAAAGAAATTTGAACCTGTGTGCATGATTATAGAAGTTACAGAGTGTACATGGCAAAAAGTGCAGATTTTTTACCTTTGACCTCAGGTTGTGACCTTGACCTTTGAGATAGGAACTGAGTCTTTTTCGGGACATGTCGTCTGAAGGTGGTGAACATTTGTATGAAAGAAATTTGTAACTGCATGCATGATTATAGAAGTAACAGAGCAGACACTGCAAAAAGTGCAGATTTTTTACCTTTGACCCCCAGATTGTGACCTTGACCCTTGAGATAGGAACCTGGGTCTTTTAAGCGACACGTTGTCTAAAGGGGATGAACATGTGTATGAAAGAAATTTGTATCTGCGTGCATGATTATAGAAAGTACAGAGCGGACCTGGCAAAAAGTGCCCATTTTTTATATTTGACCCCAGATTGTGACCTTGACCTTTGAGAAAGGAACCTGGGTCTTTTTTGCAACATGTCGTCTGAAGGTGGTGAACATTAGTATGAAAGAAATTTGTACCTGTGTGCATTATTATAGAAGTTACAGAGCAGACACGGAAAAAAGTCCCCATTTTTGACCTTAGACCCAAGATTTTGACCTTGATCTTTGAGATGGGAACCTAGGTCTTTTTCGCGACACGTCGTCTTATAGCGGGAAACATTTGTGCAAAGTTATATTGAAATCCACTTTTGCATGTAGAAGTTACAGAGCGGACATGAAAGCGGGATGGACGGACTGACTGACGGATAGACAGACAGTTCGATTACTATATGCCTCCCTTTGGGGGCATAAAAACAGTACATGAATTAAAAGGTGCTTACTTTTCCACCATTGCTTCATTAATTTTGTCAACTTTAGAGCCACCAAAACCGTAGCCTTCTTGACTGAGTTGGAATGGATATACAACAGCCTGAAAACGAGTAATTTTCAAATGAAAGCAAATTTGAAATAGAGGTATTACTTGCCTTTGGAAATTCCGAAACATCTTAGATTTGGGACATTATTTTCTATAGATCCCTGTCCAAAATATTTCAAAAAGAAAACAAGAACTATAGTCTGTGCCTTATGTAGTAATGGACAAAATGGAAAATGTTATATGTATCTTTCCTTAAAACTAAACATCTGTAAATTGGTGCTTTACAATGACAACAAACAAGGCTTTGAAAATACATCCTATTTCCAATGAAACTAGAAATTGTCGCAGAGCGTATTAATAACCAAAAAAAACACTTGTCCATATACAAGTGCTTTCCACCAAAGGACCATTGCAAAAAAGGACATTTCAATTGAAGGGCCATAAATCAGTCAAAAACAAATGGACCATAACCAAAATAGGATATGCACGTCTGACTTATACCGAGTCTTTCGGTGAAATTTGAATCAAATCCGTCCAATGGTTGCTGAGGAATTGAGCAGACATGATTTTTCACCAAAGGGCCATAACTCAGTCAAAAAATAATGGACCTAAATCAAAATAAATTAGGCACATCTCTGCTTGATACGGATTATATCAGTGAAGTTTGAATATAATTCCGTCAAATTGTTGCAGAGAAATTGAGTGGACAAGAAAAAGCGATGGACCGACCGACAAGCTGACTCCTGTATACCCCCAAACATAGTTTTGGGGTATAACCAGTGAGTTGAAATCAATTCTAGAGCTACTTACCTTGATTGTATAGATTGCTCTTTAAAGCATTCCAACACAAGAGCACCTTATGATGCCCGCCAAGAAAAGCTTTGAAAATGAATAAATTGTTTGTTACAAGCAATTTTTCATTATACATGTTTTCTACCCCAAAAGACAAAGACTATGACATTTATTAACCAATTACCAGATGGCAAAACTTTAGACTGGTCCAAATTGAAAGAAGTTTCAGACCACATTTTAAAAGTTATGAAATTTTAGATCTTTTCGATTGTCTAAGTAGAAATATTGAGTGAAATGAAGAAATCGCTTGGTTCAAGCAATTTCTTCATTTTTCACAATGTTTATCCAATTGTTTTTCCTCAGGGGCTTCCAAAGGCGTCACTGTGTGGGAATGGGTTAAACCAACCAACCATTTTACTTTTTTGTTACATATTACTGGCCATAAATTCTGTTAAATAACACCTTTAACCCATTCCCACTCAATCCCTCCTTTTTACGCCCCTCAACAAAAAAGCTTTGGAAAACATTGTGGAAAATGAAGAAATTGCTTGGATCAAGCAATTTCTTCATTATCCACAATGTTTTTATCCCAAAAGAAGAAAAAAATCAAAATTCCATGAACTTGAAATTGTCGTCTGCAGCTCCTTTCAATTTGGACTGGTCTAAAATACCATTGTGTTGGAATGGGTTAAATATCTAGGTAAAACTTTTTGTTGGAGCTCAGTGGGTAGGACCAGTAATACATCAATCATGAAAATAAGTGACATTTCGCACATTCAGAGTTTATGCATGATGACAGTGATGAAAAAACAATGTTGAGGATCTCCAGTCTATAATCAAGGGTGTTGAATTTCCATGCTTGACTTGTCTGGCACAGGTTTTACTACTTGTGGACGAATGCACTTTTCATTTGTCCAGGGACAAGCACTAGAAAATACCAGGGAAAATCCTGAAATGGTAAAAAACTAGAGCTGTCGCCCTCAAGGGCTGACGAGAATACCCCACACACCACTAAAAAGGCTTTTCTATGAAGGAGTGAAATTTGAAGCTGTTTAATCACATGCATGTCATGGTGGATGAACATTGCCAACCCTCCAACTCTTTCTGATTTTGTGTTTGTTGCTAGAGTTGACTGATTAGGAAAGGTTGGTCAATATGAGCCTATGTTAAAGAAAACTGTGTGAGGAGATGATGACACAAAATTATATCCACGAAAAGTCAATATGAGCCTATGTTAAATTTTTGACCCGGGGGGGCCGGGTCAAATTTGACCTCAGGAAATAAACCGTTCGATATTTTGTAAAGGTCAACAAGATGATGTTACTTACCAAATTTGGTAACTCCCCTTATGGTTACTGAGTTTTGCAATTTTAAATTTTGACTACTCCCCCCCCCCATTAAAAAGTTCAAAATGGCATAACTCTGAAACTAACGACTGGATCAAGATGAAAATTGCAGGTGCACAACTTCATATGATAGGAAACAACCTGATAAAATTTCAGCAAAATTGGTCAAAAAATGTGGGAGGAGAAGAGGACACAAAATTCCCCTACTCCCCCCCCCCCCCCCCATTAAAAAGTTCAAAATGTCATTACTCTAAAACTAACAACTGGATCAAGATGAAAATTGCAGCTGCACAACTTCATATGATAGCAAACAACCTGATAAAATTTCAGCAAAATTGGTCAAAAAATGTGGGAGGAGAAGAGGACACAAAATTATGTCCACGGACGGACGGACGGACAGACGGACGGACAGACGGACGGACAACCTGTTTCCAGTATACCCCCCCATAACTTCGTTGTGGGGGGTATAAAAATCCCTAAGATTGCTCATTATATATTTGAAAAAGGTCTTAATGTTTGTAACAGTACTGAAAAGTCTGACAGTATAAATTTGGTTACCTGTGGGTACAAGGTTGATATCTCTTCAATGATACCATGTACTGCAGGGGCTTCCTTCTTATCTAGAATAGCAAACATCTGACTGGTCCATAACAAAAATGACCAAGCTGGAACTTCTTTACTCTGCAAAATGATAGCAAATAACTTTTTTAAGTGAGCATCCAGTCAAAAACAGCAAAAACATACTTCAGTGCAGGTGCTGGATAGTGAATTTTTTTAGTATATTACAAAGCCATCTTGGTCATTAATAGCTCATCTGAGTCTCCTTGACCTAAGGAAGATTACATGACGTAATTGGTTGACGTCCAGGGGGAGATGTTACATAACAAACTAGAACTTGTCACAGTATATGACTTAAGTCACAGTATATGACTTAATACTCCCACCAGTGCTTTCAGTGTAATGAGAGCTTTAACAATACAAGGACATAGCTACTGACCTTGCTTTTCTAGAAAGGAGGAGTTTGCAACAGAAAATTGGTAGTATAATTAGCTGTATATGTCTACAAAGCATTAATAATGTCTAAGTTCAAGGGGAGATAATTCTTGAACCAGGGGTAATAAAGACTTCAAAATTGCGTCTTGCAAAACTTCAACAATGTGTGGTTAATCTTTGTATAAAGTTTCAATGGTATTGAAACAAAACTGAGGAGTTCGCGACACAAAATTGGTAGTATTTTGTACACAGACAGACAGACACATGGACAGAAAGGCTGATTCCAGTATACCCCTGAAATCATTCGTTTTTGCGGGGGTATAATGATAATGCTGGAGTCTTTTTGGAAAAGACAACTTTGTAGATAATGTTACAAACAATATCTTTATTTTTCCACATTTTCAGTTTTTTTTGTTGTTCTTTTTTAAAGATTTTTTTTAGCAGTGATAAAAAACAGGAATTCATGGGAATGGCTTGATAGATTTCCAGAGGTTTGTTTCTAGGTGTCCTGCATGGGTCTGCTGCTAGGTCAGCTGACTTATACGCTCCTCCCCTTTATGATTCAAAAGCAAGGCAAATATTAAAGTTTCCACTTCAGATACACATGATCTAGACTAGAAATGTGTCACAGACATGGATGCCCTAACCTAATTGCTTGAAACATGACCTTCAGTTGTGACCTTCAGCAAAAACTTCCTGCAAGACACTTGCACTCTTCAAGGGGAACAAATGTATCAAGCTATCTTTGCTTTTACATTTGTGAGCGCACAAAGTGTTCATGCCAATAACACAAGGGTGATGACAATAGCCCAACTTTTTGTTCTAACCAGCTCAACTAGAGATGAGGGAGTGTAAAGTGTTGTAAAGAAAAGTTATCTAGTAACAGACAATGACTATTCTGACCTTTTTGATAAATGTTGCCATAGTATCTGGATAAAGCTCAACAATCTGTAGTAATCTAGGAAACCTCTGCCTAGCCTCTGTAGAGTTCAGTTTGATTGCCTTCAACAAACACACTACAACAGTCTCTGGAAATTGTTTGATACAGGAACTACCTATCTTCAGTTCTTCTGCAATATTTAATAGAGGAATGATAAAACAAAGAATATTTAATATAATCATTGCATCATGGACAAATTCTGATGTCCTAAGACATGGGGATGGACAAGAGGATTGGACAAAACCTGAGCCAAGGTAAAAATCTTCATGCTTGAAATAAAACTCAAAGTTCTGACTTTTCACCATTTTCTTTCCAGTGTGATTATCTTCAAATTATCTCTACCGAAAATCTGAGATTTCTTGAGGAAATTTTCAAAATATCAAATTGATAACTCTTTTTCTCTCATGGCAGCTATTGTTGTCTACAGCAAAGAGCCAACACAAATATCCGTCTTACACAGGTGTAGAATCAATCATTAAATGACTTCATAACATCATCTTAGCCCATAAAATTGCAAGATTTCCTTTGTTCTTTGACTCAAAAATCTGTTTAAAAGTATAAAACTATTATTTTGTTTTTGCTATGTTTCATTAACATTTTTTTTTTCAAGAATCAGTTAAGATACGCTTGTTGCCAAAGAAATTCATTATACAAAGACCATACCAAGGCTTATAAAAATCTATTACAGCTATAATTACACAGACATTCACAATGTTTTTGCACTATGCCTTTCAAAATTACCCACCATCTTCCTTAAGACGCAAGATATTATCACAATATTTTGCTGTGGCTAGATAAGCTTCCTCTTCCCCAAACTGGACAGGTCCCTTTATCTTCACAGAATCTTCTGTACTGATAGAGGCCTTCATCTTCTGGAATCCATCTTGTATCAGTTGCTCTGTTAACTGAAAACATTCAATATATAAACCGGAAGTCAGTTTTATTTTCCTGTTTCCCTGCCATTTTTATCACAATGTACACAATCTCCAACTTCTCATTCCATTATCTAACAAACGACAAGAATTTGTCTTTACAAAAATTTATTTTTTTTGTATGGTCAAGTTTCAATTCTAACCCATAACCACACAAGAGAATTATAGACTGGTCCAATTTGAAAAGAGTTGCAGCGACTTCTTCATTTTACATGTTTTCCCAATTGTTTTTAGGGGTGTGGGTGTTGCAAAAAAAACCAACTTGATTTTGATAACGTAAAACCTGTGTTATGAGTACACATTGGAGTTTACAGAGACAATTCAAATGAATACGCACAACATAGGTTTTTGTTGCAAAATACAATTTAAGGATGATGTTACCCTCTGTTACCTAGATGTCTGGACTTAGTCTCAGTTTGATTGTTTGGCAGAAAAACGGATGGATAGATGGACCATAGAAAAATTGAAATGGTTGTCCAAGAATAACTTGTGCTGACCCTACTCGAGCAAACTGTAAATTTTCTCATGATGGAGAACAATTTTTGAAATTTATCCCTTTTCCATTATCCCAAATTTTAGATTTCTCCATATTGAAAGGAGTTACAGACGGCAATTAAAAGTGGATGCAATTTGAAAAGTAGCCAACCTACAAGTTAGAAAACAATTGTGGGAAAAGAAAAAAATTGCTTGTAACAAGCAATTTCCTCTTTTCCCACAATGTTTTCTCAAGTTTGAAAATCACAGGGACATACAGACAAAGGATTGTGCAGGAAAAGGTCAAGTTAAAATTGATCCATAGATAAACTAGTCATGATCCAAACAGGACTTTGACCTTTGGAAGCAACCTTGAATCTACCTGAAGAAATTGCGACCATATCCTCATAAATGAGAACAACTGTGCCAAATTCTAATGAAATTATTCATATATGTAGAAATCCAAACCTACTTTGATCTTGAGCCCAGCTGATCAAACTTTTCTTAAAGTACATGATGAAGAACAACTGTACTATGTTATTTTGAAATCCGTCTGGTCTTTTCAGGTAGAAAACATTGAGACAATGAAGAAATTTTTATTACAAGCAATTTCTCTATCTTCCACAATGTTTGCCAAAGCTTTTTCTAGGCAGGCATAAAAACAGGAATATATAGTAATGGCTTCAACATTTAATTGATCTATGCTGTACAATTCCCACTTTCTAAAGTTTGCCAAATTTCTTATGTCAATTTGTGTGACAAATTCCTTTTTGTTTGACAAATCCATCTTTGAATGACAAGTCACAAAGAAATTATCATTTCCACATCAAATTTATTCCCAAACCTCTTGTTTCTGCAGTTTCTTCATCCCTGTCAGTTCCAATAATTTCTGTCCCACTTTCTTCCCTTCCAGTTCTCTAGTATCTAAACCCTGTACACCAAGAGCTATCAACTCTAATGCCTGTCCACTCAACACATGATGTCTTCTTATCAGGGCTGGACTTGATGCAAGGTTCTCTGTTTCTTCTATCCTACCTACAATAAATGGATCAGTACTGTCAATCAAAAAATAAATTGGCAAACCAAATTATTCATTTTGACAAGAAGCAAAATGTTGACCTCTGTCATTTATACAAATAAGTTTGTAATAGGTTGCCTGCTATGGATTATATCTTTATCTAATGTCATGGCCATATATTTTGAAAACCAACCTTGTTTGATGACTTAGTTGAATTGATTTGTCAGAGTTCAGTAAGCCATCAATCTGTGAATTTGAGACTAGATGGTTGTCTCAGGACAACTGCTGTTGAGCCCGCAAAGTTTTGACCATCAACTTAACCTTGACCATCAATTTTAGTGTTTGACCTTGAGTTTTGACCTTGAACTAGAAGCTATCAAAAAAATTCTTTTAAATGGCACATCTACTCATGATAGAGAATAATTGTGCCAATTTATTTTGAAATCCATCTATAATTGTAGGAGAATTGCTGTTGACAATTACAATTTTAGTGTTTGATCTTGAGCTGTGACCTTGACATTCAAACTATCCCAAAAATTCTTTCAATTGGCAGATCTACTCATGATGGAGAATAATTGAGCCAAGTTATTTTGAAATCCATCCATAATTGTAGAAATAATTGTCCAGCCGGCTGGACGGACTAAAGCACATACACGACTTGTCATTGTGACAACTATGTCTTGCTAACCCCATGCGGGCTCAACAAAAAATGATGTAACAATCAAGTACCTATGCTCCAATGTCGGTGCTTGATAGCAATTGAGAAATTTTAAGGCATAAATTAGAAAAGAATTTATGGTCAGAAATAAAGAAGGAATATGCAAGTTATAGATAGGCATTATCTCTCATTGAGTTATTTTTACTTATCGTTGAAGTTTCTTCACTAACTACCTACAAAAGCATATATACTGAAGTTTGAAGTAAATATCTCTAGTAATTATAATAACATTCAACAAAATTAAATTCTACAAAAACAATGATCCTAATGCCAACATGAGCACCACATGTGGGTGTTAAGGCTTGCTTTTAGGTGATGCATAAAACCTCTAAGTTGACAAAGAGGCATAATTCATTTCAAAATGTATTAAGAGTTCTTCCACTTATTGGTATATATTTCTCTTCTGATAGTGGATATGTATTCTGAGTTTTAAGTGAATGCGTTCAGTAACACCAGAGAAATTACAAAATGTCAAAGTTTTAGACAATGATAGTGATGATGGCAATCTGGCTACAGCAATAAATCAGGTTTTCTTCAAAAACAGCCAAGCTAAAAATCTCAGTCAAAAAGGGACCCAATTCTTACAAAAGTACTTCAAGATATTGCTCTTTGGATAGTGAACAAAACTTAAATAAAACATCTTCAATAACAACTGAGAAATAACCAGATTAAAGTTTGTTACTTATTGTTCCCAAACATCCAAGCTAGTACGCTGATGGTAAATACCCCTCTTTTTTTGTGTGTCAGCTGAGTTAATCCATTCCCACACAATGCCCATTCCAACACAGCAAAATTTTAGACTGGTCCAAATTGAAAGAAGCTGCAGACGACAATTTCAAGTTGATGGAATTTTGAATTTTTTTTGTCTTTTTGGATAGAAAACATTGTGGATAATGAAGAAATTGCTTGATACAAGCAATTTCTTCATTTTCCATAATGTTTTCAAAAGCTTTTTTCTTGGGGGGGGGGCGTAAAAAGGAGGGATTGAGTTGTAATGGGTTAAACGCCCCTCAATATGAAAAGTTTGGAAAATATTGTGGAAAATGAAAAAATTGCTTGTCACAAACAATTTCTTCATCACCCATAAAGTTTTCTACTCCAGAAGACAAAGATTTTAAAGATTCCATCACATTAAAATTGTTGTCTGCAACTTCTTTGAATTTGGACTGGTCTAAAATTTTATCATGTGGGAAAGGGTTAAGACATTTTAGTTGCCAAACCAACAAAAAGGCTTCACATAAATGTCTGTCAATGTTGGAGTTCAAAATTAACTTCTGGTCTAGAGTAGTAATTTGGCCGGTTTATTTATCATTTGATTGACATCTGCAATTTGTCAATTATTGTGTCACTACCAAGATTCAATGTGTTAACTAATTTTGAGATTACAATACCTAGAGGAACTAATGTCGTAAGGACACTATTCAAGGATTCCTCTGTCCATCCATCTAAAGCTAGCTGTGATTTTTTGTGATGTGTACTGGCGTAAAGATGTGTCCACTCACATACTAAATCTGGACTGTCTGACTTCCTACATAGCTAGAGAAATAAGATATAAGACAATACTTTAATTTCAGATTGGACAGAAACATCTTTGAAAAAAAGGACTTATTTTGGTTATAGCATTAGGATCTTACTCATTCCCATACAGTCCATTCTTTTATGCCCCTAAAGAAAGAAGCTTTGTTAAATGAAGAATTTGAAGAAAAATTCATCATCTTCAGTTTTTGTCTGCACCTTCTTCATATTCCAACAGTAAAAATAACAAGATGTGTTTGTGAGACACTATGCCCCCAAAACAATTCTTTAGAAACGGGTGATTTTTATTGTTTGTTTGTTTTTTTTTGTTTTAGGGAAAAGGGTTAAAATTTTGACCTTGACCTTGATGAAATGACCTTCCCCAGTTGTGCCTTGTTGAGACCTATCTACATACCAATATTAGCATTGTTACTTAATCAGGGTTGAAGTTATAGGAAAATGTTTAGTTGGTAGGTTAAGTTTTGCAGACAGACAGATGGACAGACAGTCAGACGGACGCCGGTGAAACAAAATGCTCCCGATCTTATCGATGCAGGGGCATAAAAATTTCATCTGGTAATGGGTAAATTCAAAAAGTTGGTTTCTTGCTTGCAGCTATTATCTTAATCTTGAAGATGTCTGTAAAATATAACCATATCATCTTAGTGTATAATCCAAGAACCATTACTGGTGAACAAGAACCAGCCACAACCCACATGTTCATAGACTTGATCTTATCAGCAATGATCAAAATTTTAGACTTTTCCAACTTCAAAGAATCTGCAGGTATTAACTTTTAATTGAAGAAATTTAGAATTTTTTGTCTGTTGTGGTAGAAAACATGTGGAACGAAGAAATTGCTTATTACAAGTAATTTGTTCATTTTCCACAATGTTTTCTAAAGCTGTTTGAGGGGTTGAAATTAGAGGGATCAAGGCTGAATTTCCATATAACCTTGTCATTAGCTTCTGGGTCATCATTTTGAGCCCAACTTTTGTTTACATCAACAATGAGTTTAAATACAATGACCTTGACCTTACTTTTTCAGTGTCCTTGAGAATCCTGAATGTCAATGTGTAATTATTCTGTTCTTTACAACTCTCTGCCATTCTAAGTTTAAGCCTCAGTTTTGTGTCCATAAACATGTCCTCTTCTTCCATAGAGTCCTGTGAGTTGGCCTGACTCTGTAGTTTGTCACTGATGTGGTCCATAAACACTGACCTTTAACAAAGTACACATACTCAGGTAAGATTCAAACATGTGTGAACATCAGCTTGACTGTATCCCTATGTTGATTTGTTTGTTTTAACCCTTTCCTGTTTTGCAAAATTTTGGACCTGTCCAAATTCAAAGGTTTTGCAGATGTCAATATAAAATCGATTTTATTTGAAAAATAATCATTCAGAAGGGTAGACAATATTGTGGAAAAAGAAGAAATTGCTTGTTACAAGCAATTTCTTCTTTTTCCACAATATTTTCTCAAGTATAAAAACACAGGGACGTAAAAACCAGGGATTGAATGGGAAAGGTTTAATGGTGTTTTATGCCACTTTCACAGCATTCCAGTTATATCATGGCAGCTTGAGCACCTACCTATGAAGTGCCCTGTAAGATTTAGAAATTTGAAATAAGCATGGAAATCTAAATATTCCAACTTGAAAGTAACCTACCTGTTTGTCACTACTTCATCCCAAATACTGACTGGATCTGTCAGCAAGTGTGGCGTTCTTTTATTCCAGGCCTTTATCAGTCTTTGTGCTGGGTCCATAGATTGGAAGTTCTCTGAGAACATTAAAGTAAACTTTATTCACCTTTTCATTTATAACAGCAACAGTTGAAAAATGAACAACTATTGATTTTAAATATATGTCATAGATAAGAAATTTAATGATAGCTTGAAAAGTTTTCATACGTTTTTTTGTTTTTTATTTGCCCGACACTTCAAATTTAACTATCATAATAATCTGAGGGCAAGAACAGTCGATCAGAAATAGTGACCCATGTTTGGCTGATACTTTAAGTTTAAAAGTTGTCACAATTCGATGATTTAATATACTTTGACACAACTATTTTTTTAAGCCTATTAACCCATTCCCACTCAGTGATGCTTTTAGACGCCCCAAAGAAAAAAAGCTTTGGAAAACATTGTGGAAAATGAAGAAATTGCTTGTAAAAACCAATTTCTTCATTTTTCACAATGTTTTCTAGCCCAAAAGTAAAAAAAAATTCCATTATTTCCTAATCTTTAAATTGTCGTCTGCAATGCCTTTCAATTTGGACCAGTCTAAAATTTTGCTGTCTGGTAATGGGTTAACAGATGAAAACATTTTGGACTGGTCCAAACTTAAAGATGCTGTAAACAACAACGTAACTAAGAAATTTCAATTTTTGGGGCCTTTGAGGAAGAAACATTTAGGATAATGAAGAAATTGCTTGTAACAAGCAACTTTCTTATTTTTCACAATGTCTTTTTCTTAGGGGGCATCTAGAAGCATTATATTAACTAGAATAATTTTAAAAAAAATTCATATGGCCACTTTTTACATGATACTCAAAGGATTGTACCCAATTCTGCAAAGAACCATCCATATGATTGCACAATCATTCTGTGAAATTTTGAAGAGAATCCAGTAAAATCTGTGGAATTCATTGTGATAATTCGGATTTTATAGTGAAATTTTCATAGATCAGACCCAATTTGAAATGGAACAACCGAAATGATGGTAAAATCAGAAGAGAATCTGATTAAGACTGAAGACATTCTTTTGTTAATGAGGATTTGGCAATATTTTTCATACATCCCCTTTTCCTGTGATACTAGACAGATAGAGCCTAATTTGGAAAGAAACAATTCTAATGATGGTACAAACATGCTGTGAAAGTTTGAACAGAATCCAATGAAAACTGTGAAATTTATTGTGGTACAAGGTTTTTTAGATCAAATTTCATAAGGCTGCTTTTCCTGTGATACTAAACGGATCAGGTCTAATGTCAACATCAACAATAGTAATAAGTGTACAATCATTATGTGAAAGTTTGAAGAAATCTGATGAAAGCTCTGGACTTGGTAACAAGGATTTCTTCATGAAATTTTCATAAGGCTCCTTTTCCAGTGTCTCTTGACAGTTCGAACCCCGTTATGAAAAAGAATGATCGTTATGACCTTACAATCATTCTGTGAAAGTTTCAACAAAATCTGATCGAAGCTGTGGGTTTCATTGTGTTCACGTGGATTTTTTAATTAAATTTTCATACAGCCCCTTTTCCCATGTTACTTGATGGATCTGAACCAATACCAAAGGGAACTATACTTACAAAAGTATAATCATTCTGTTTGAGAAAGAAGACAACCCAATGTAATCTTTGGACTTTGGCATTAATTTAGATTTTTTTAATTAAAGTTTCAAAAGCCTTCTTTTCCTGTGTTTCTCAACGGATTAGACCCCAAAACTGTAAGGAACAATCCTTATGATGATACAATCATTCTTTGAAAGTTTTAAGTGAATCTAATGAAATCTGGGGACATCATTGTGTTAACTAAGATTTTTCTATTAAGTTTTCATTAGGCCCCTTTTCCCATGATACTTGACGGATCAAACCCACTTTCAAAATGAACAATCCATATAATGGTTTAATGATTCTGTGAAAGTTTGAATAGAATTTGTTGAAAACTGTGGACTTTAGCATGATAACTAGGATTTTCTTTAATTAAATTAATTAATTATGCCCCTTTTCCCAAGAATCTTAACGGATCAGGGCAACTTTCAAAAGAAACAATCATAGAAATGGTACATAAATTCCACATAAGTTTGATGGGAATCTGATGAAAACTGTTGACTCTAGCGTGTTAACAAAGTTTTTTAATCACACATTCAAAAGGCCCCTTTTCCCCTGTTACTTGACAGATTATACTGCATTTTGAAAGGAACGATCCTTATGATGTTACAATCATTCTAAGAAAGATTAAATTTTCATAAGGCCCCTTTATAAGGTGTTTCTTGACAGATCAGGACCAAATTCAAAATGAACAATCCTTATGATGGTTCAATCATTCTGTGAAAGTTTGAAGAGAATGCGATGAAAACTGTGTTTTTATGAAACTTTTAGACTCTAGAGTGTTAACAAGGTATTTTAAAAGATTTTTCTATCAAATTTTCATAAGGCCCCTTTTCCCGAGTACAATCATTATGTGAAAGTTTGAAGAAATCTGATGAAAGCTCTGGACTTGGTAACAAGGATTTCTTCATGAAATTTTCATAAGGCTCCTTTTCCAGTGTCTCTTGACAGTTCAAACCCCGTTATGAAAAAGAATGATCGTTATGACCTTACAATCATTCTGTGAAAGTTTCAACAAAATCTGATCGAAGCTGTGGGTTTCATTGTGTTCACGTGGATTTTTTAATTAAATTTTCATACAGCCCCTTTTCCCATGTTACTTGATGGATCTGAACCAATACCAAAGGGAACTATACTTACAAAAGTATAATCATTCTGTTTGAGAAAGAAGACAACCCAATGTAATCTTTGGACTTTGGCATTAATTTAGATTTTTTTAATTAAAGTTTCAAAAGCCTTCTTTTCCTGTGTTTCTCAACGGATTAGACCCCAAAACTGTAAGGAACAATCCTTATGATGATACAATCATTCTTTGAAAGTTTTAAGTGAATCTAATGAAATCTGGGGACATCATTGTGTTAACTAAGATTTTTCTATTAAGTTTTCATTAGGCCCCTTTTCCCATGATACTTGACGGATCAAACCCACTTTCAAAATGAACAATCCATATAATGGTTTAATGATTCTGTGAAAGTTTGAATAGAATTTGTTGAAAACTGTGGACTTTAGCATGATAACTAGGATTTTCTTTAATTAAATTAATTAATTATGCCCCTTTTCCCAAGAATCTTAACGGATCAGGGCAACTTTCAAAAGAAACAATCATAGAAATGGTACATAAATTCCACATAAGTTTGATGGGAATCTGATGAAAACTGTTGACTCTAGCGTGTTAACAAAGTTTTTTAATCACACATTCAAAAGGCCCCTTTTCCCCTGTTACTTGACAGATTATACTGCATTTTGAAAGGAACGATCCTTATGATGTTACAATCATTCTAAGAAAGATTAAATTTTCATAAGGCCCCTTTATAAGGTGTTTCTTGACAGATCAGGACCAAATTCAAAATGAACAATCCTTATGATGGTTCAATCATTCTGTGAAAGTTTGAAGAGAATGCGATGAAAACTGTGTTTTTATGAAACTTTTAGACTCTAGAGTGTTAACAAGGTATTTTAAAAGATTTTTCTATCAAATTTTCATAAGGCCCCTTTTCCCGAGTAAAATCATTCTGTGAAAGTTTGAAGAGAATCTGATGAAAACTGTAGACTCCAGAGTGATAACAGGTATTTTTTTATTGAATTTCCCATGTTTCTTGACAGAATCCGATGAGAACTGTGGACTCTAGAGTGTTAATGAGGATTTTTTAATTAAATTTTCTTCAGGCCCCTTTTTCCCGTGTTTCTTGACAGATCTGACCCATTTTCGAAAGGAAAGATCCTTATGATGGTACAATCATTCTGAGAAAGTTTGAATAGAATTGGATGAAAACTGTGGAATCTAAAGTGTTAAAAAGGAAAAAAGCCATCGCTATAGCTATTCTGGCCTTTGGCCAGTAGAGCTAAAAATTATCTATAGTGGGAAAATTCTTCATCATCCTGAATAACAAAGATTGTTTCCTATCCTGAAGGACAAATTCTTTTCAAAGTCTATAAGTCTTAAAATATCTGTCAAATTTTGCATTTGGACCAAGTTAAAATTTTGTCCTCTGGTAATGGGTTACAATATTCTTACTTTCATTTTCCATAAATCCCAAGAACTCCTGGGTTTCAATTAGAGGCTGTAACTTGTGAAGTGATGAGCTTCTGCTTGCTAACATTAGGCTATCTGTGCTGCTCCACTCCTGAAATAAAACATGTTTAACCTTTTCCAAATAATCCAAATTGTTGACCCCCCCCCCCCTCTCAAGAAGAAAGCTTTGGAAAACATTGTGAAAAATGAAGAAATAGCTTGTTTCAAAAGAGTAGCTTTTGTTCAAACAAAAGTCTGACCTTAAAGTGTGACCTTCACCTCAGACCTACCTAAGCAAACATTTTAAATTCTACCGCATAACGGCTTGACATATATCAATTTTTTTATAACTGTAATTTTGAATGCTATATCAGCAAATATGATGATATACCTTAATCCTTTCCCACACAATGACACTTTTTGACACACCTTAAGAAAAACAATTGGGAAAACATTGAGTAAAATGAAGAAATTGCTTGTGACAAGCAATTTCTTCATTTTACACTATGTTTTCTACCCAAAAGTTGAAAATATCTGAAATTTCATAAACTTTGAATTGTCAGTTTTGACCAGCCAAAATTTTGTTGTCTGGTTATGGGTTAAAAAGATGCAAGGTTTGTCTACCTGCAAAAAGAACTCTATAGCCATTCTATTATAATGCCTGGCTCTGTCATAATCCTCTTGCCATAGGTACATCATGGACAGCTCTTCACTAAAACGATTCTGAAAAAGAAGGGGGGGGGGAATAGCAATCTATGAAGTGAATTAATTTACAAACAACTTTGTAAAATGATATAATCTGTTGGCTTACAGAACTAAAATTGTTGAAAAGCAGACTAATGTACCCCCCCCCCCAACCAAGTAGAACAATTGACCTTTGACTTTCATTACCCCAAAACAGAAATAGTTTTCAAAGTTCAATTGTAACCTTGACCTTTGACCTACATGACCCCAAAACAATAAGGAACCTCCTTGTGTCATGGACAACATTAGTGTAAAGTTTCATGGTCCTAGGTCAAATCAATTAGAGCATGGCAACAGTCTATAATCAATCTTCCTTGGGTCAGTAGCAACAATTGTATGAACTTTCAAGGTTCTAGCTCTATTGGTTGTTGAGTTAGAGCATGGAAACGAATAGTCTACAGATGGACAGACAGACAGACATGGTGAAACCAATGTATCTCCTTCTACTTGGTAGATGGGGGTATAATAAGAACCAGCTAACAACACCAAATCCAGTGTCTTTAAAGAATATCAAAATTTTTACTTGTCCTTCTTTGGATTCAACAGGTACTTACCCCATTACCTACAACAAAATTTTAGAACAAAAATTCAAGTAGAGAGAATTTTGAATATCTGGTTATTTTTTGGTAATGGTACATGACAAGGTTGAAAATGAAGAAATAGCTACAAGCAATTTCTTCATTTCAATCTTGTTATCTTCAAGTTTTTTCTTGAAGGGCTTGAAAAAGTGGGATTTGTGAGAATGGGTTCAACAATGAAGGTTAACCCATTCTTACTTTACATCTCCAAGAAAAAACTTTTGAAAACATTGAGGAAAATGAAGAAACTGCTTGATTGAATGCCTGTCAAAACATATAAAAGGCAGAAAAAAAAATGTCAGAATTAACTTGCTTGATATCTGCAAATTGGACTGGTGTCACAAAAATATGGAACAGTTGTTTTTCATTTCATGTAAAGGATTTAACCCATTCCCACACAAGTCCTCCTTTTTAGTCCCCACCTAAGAAAACGCTTTAAAAAAAATTGGGGAAAGTGAAGAATTTGCTTGTAAAACGCTTTAAAAAAAATTGGGGAAAGTGAAAAATTTGCTTGTATCAAGCAATTCCTTCATTATCCACACTGTTTTCTATCCCCCCCTCCAAAAAAATCAAAAACACACACACAAAATTCTAAACATAAACTTGAAATTGTCATTTGCAGCTTCTTTCAATTTTGATAAGTCTAAAAGTTTGCCATTTGGGAATGGGTTAAAATTACAGACATTTTGGCAGTCATCTTGGAATTGAAAGATCAAAGAAATCTTAATTTCTAACTTGTCTGACATATTGTTAAGAGATATTCACACACAAAATCTGAAGAAAATCTGTAGTGAAATTATTCCTACTCTCTCTTAAGAGCCCTAGAAAGCAATTTCTTTATTTTCTAGTATATTTTCTACCCCCAAAAACAACATTTTTCAGAATTTTATCAACTTAAAATTGTTGTCTGAAACTTCCATCAATTTAAACCAGTCTAAAATTTAGTCATCTGGTGAATGCCCTTAGATCTGTCTAGATTCAAAAAGGTAGCAGACATATCATAAAGTAAGTATAAACTTGAAAATTAACCATACAAGCAATTTCTTCTTTTTCCACCATGTTTTCTCAAGTATAATATCACAGAGATGTAAACAATCAGGGATTGTCCTGGAAAGGCTTAACCCATTCCCACTCAATCCCTCCTTTTAACGCCCCCAACAAAAAAGCTTTGGAAAACATTGTGGAAAATGAAGAAATTAAGCAATTTCTTTATTATCCACAATGTTTTATATCCAAAAAGACGAAAAAATTTAAAATTCCATCAACTTGAACTTGTCGTCTGCAGCTCCTTTTAATTTGGACCGGTCTAAAATTCCACTGTGTTGGAAAGGGTTAACCCTTGTCATACTGATCCCAGAATATTCCATCATTTACAGGCAGCTGAAGACAAAAATCAGATTACAGATTCCATATACAGCTTGTGAACAAGTCATATACACGCAATGTTTTCTATTCTATTTGGCACTTATATTCCAATTTTAGGGTAATTTGGAATGTTGTCTGCTACTTCTTTCAATTTTAAACAGTCTCATATTTTGTCATCTGGTAATGGGTTAACTAAGAAAGCATGGATGAATTCACTAGTGGTGTTATATAGAACGTATTACCTCTAAAACCAACTTGTGTTCTGGAATTTTCATGGAAGTGTCCACAAAGTCTAACAAAGATTGTTGATTCTCGTCCCCTTGTAACATCAACTTTACTTTACTGGTCAGAATGTATGGCAGAAAATGCTCCTGAATGTAGACAAAATCATTTAGTTGTTTATTTCTATGTGCTTGGTTCATGTTATAGCAAACACTGAGATAAATATCAGAGAGGTTAATTCAAGGGTCATTCTGGGCAATTTTATTGGAATAATTACAATAGAATAGCAGATTTTTTTATTTAACCCATTCCTACATAATAACGCTTTTCGACGCCTCTAAGAAAAAAAACATTGTGGAAAATGGAGAAATTGCTTGTTACGTTATCCACAATGTTTTCTACCCCAAAAGACAAAGATCTTTAAATTTCATTAAAATCATATATCGTCCGCAACTTCTTTCACTTTGGACCTGTCTTAAATTCTATCATTTGGTAATGGACAAACAAATGTTGACAGATACAGGAATCAAATATTCAAATAAACTCAATTTCTTACCTGAAGTATTTTCTGCTCAGGTGAGCTAAAAATCTCATATTCTATATTAATTTCATAAAATTTACTTGTCATTGTTATTAGCTGAGGTAATGTCTTTTGTAATATCATGACTATTAAACATTATCAAAACAAGTTTGTCTTTTAACAAACTCCTTATATATTTTATCATCAGGCAATGGGTAAATCATGAAATATAAACAATACAAGATGACCTGTAAGAAAGTGTCCTCCCACACTCTAGACAAGTTTGGAATGTCAGAGTTGTCTACCGCTCCAACAGCTGCTTCCTCAAGCTGGTCCCATTGTGATAGATTGAATAAACACTGAAATAGGGAGTCAAAATTAACAAATTATATATGAGACTTTTGGTAACTGTGTTAACCCATTCCCACATGATAAAAATTTACACCAGTCCAAATTCAAAGAAGCTGCAGACGACATATTTAAGTAGATGAAATTTAGAAAATCTTGATTTATTGGGGTAGAAAACATTGTGGATAATGAAGAAATTGCTTGTAGCAAGCAATTTCCTCATTTTCCACTATGTTTTCCAAAGCTTTTTTTTCTTGGGGGCGTTAAAAAGCGTCACTGAGTGGGAATGGGTTAATAAAATTCGTTATTTAATAAGATGTGTTTCAAAAAATGGCAATTTTGTCAAAAGTCTTTAACCTTAATTGATGACCTTGACCATGTAAGATAACCTTGATGTTAGTATCAGCTAATGTGTGTCAAAGATGCAATCATCATGCCAAATATGAGCATTTAACCTAGAAATTCTAGAAAATGACTTTTAGAGATAAAGGTAAAACCCATTCTTACACAATGACGCTTTTTGATGAGCCCCATCCAAAAATAGCTTTTGAAAACATTGTGGAAAATTTAAAAAGTTGCTTGTTACAAGCTATTTCTACAATCTACAATGTTTTTTTATCACAAAGCTGGAAAAAATCTAAAATTTCACTTTAAATTGTCGTCTACAATTTCTTTCAATTTGGACCAGTCTTAAATTTTGTTATCTGGTAATGGGTTAAATACATAACTCTCACTATATGCATGTAATTGATAGGTAGCTACATAACATCTCTTTGTTAAGGTTTGCAGATAGAACAACACACAGATTGATAGATCTATGACTGTGGAGTGTAAAAGGTTCTCCCAAAAGTGAGTTAGAATGCAAGTTACAGTCTTTTTTATAAGTTTACTGACATGTGAAACATAAACTTGACCAAAAACTCAATAGCAATGCAGTGTTCAATCTAGAGTGCGCCATTGGCCCTCTAAAATCGCTTTGGGCGCAATAGAATTTAAATCCCGGGCCCATCGGGCGCACTCGACAATTGATACCGAAAATTACATTCTGGTCGTAAAAATCCATTGTGTTAGTTTATCCGTTTTTTTCCTTGCCGCTAATTACGCAAAATACGAACTCCGTCAATTGCCATAGAGATGTGGAATCTATTCAGCCTCCGTTGGCAGTTTTGACAAAAAAATTAAACGATTTTTTGAATATTTTGGAGGCACCAGTGCGCCGAAAACGCCTTAAATTGCCGAGAAACCATTACTTGATACCACCACGACCCAAAACAAATCAGCATCAGCATCCACGAGTGGAGAAACGCGATCGGTGTCGGCTAAAAACGCGACTTTCAACGTAAGTGGCTAGACGACTTGCGTTTCAAAAGCTTGCTAACATTTGACAATGAGAAAAATGTCATTTGTTGATGGCCCCTGTTTTTTTCAAATGGCCCCCTATTTTAGAGGCAATGGGCCCGATTGGCCCCCTGTGATCGAAAGCTAGATTGAACACTGGCAATTGCTATAGACAGCTATAAGGACATATTATCTGGATAAGAGTTACACAAACTGTGTATACTAACCTCCATTCTACAATCCTCCCAAAGGTCAATTTCTGCTTCTGTTGGTCTTCCCCCTGGCCAGTCATCACAGTCAATCGCCTATTTATAAAACAAAACAAGATGTATTTATGAAACACCTGCCCATGTAAAAGTTTGTTGTTGTTTTTTGAAATGTGACATAGATAAGTGACCTTGACAAATGACCTTGAACTTACAACCAACTGCCTCTTATCAATGTATGGAACCTATATTCCAAATATGAGCAATGTATAATCAATGGTGTTTGAAAAAAAAGCAAAATGTTAAGTTCTTGTGTTAAGTATACCAAAGCTTTGACCTTATTCATTACCACACAGGAAAATTTCAGACTGGTCCAAACTGAAAGAAGTTGCAGACGACTTTCTAAATTTAATGAAATTTTAGATCTTCAACTTTCTGAGTACAAGACATTGTGTAAAATGAAGAAATTGCTTGTTGCAAGCAATTACTTCATTTTACACAATGTTCCCAATTGTTTTTCTTATAGGCATCAAATTATAAATCTGCAACTTCTTCTAGGTTTGGACCAGTCTAAAATGTTTTTGTGTGGTAATGGGTTATGACAAAAAATACAACACACAGACAAGTATTGGACACATCAATTACACTCTTATCTATCTATCTAAAAATACAGCCCAACTCCCCTTTTGGGTATTACTGGCAGGTGCGTGTCTGTGCTGGAATAAAAACTGTTAGTCATTGGTTAGGGTGCAAAAGTTTAAAAGTATTGTGAGTGTTAGACTAAAAGAGCTAATGAAACATATTTTGGTCATTCAGGGACGGCTCACTATCTAAAAAGAATCGAGACTCTTTTTGAATGCTGCATTATCTGGTTGCTGTACAATTGTTTCTGGTAGGCTGTTTTATCTATTATAGTTTTTATTTTCTTTTTCCATAAATTTTATTCTGAATAGTAATTATACATTGAACATTAATCAATTATCAGTTATTTCATACTTAATCTAAGCTTGAATTTAAGCACGCTTATACTCTTTCACTTGCATTCAAGCCTCAGACTGTATAAAGTTTTTAAGTCACTAAGAGCCCTCCATAGGCTACTACAGACTATCACTAGTAAAACTTTTCAACTAAACTTACCATAAAACCTTGTAGTTGTAAATTATATTTCCCTAGTCTCAACATTGTGGATTTTTAATCATAGACTAGGTCCATGTCTAAACAAATAGGTATACCGTAATCGAAAGATGATGACAAGACTCAATATATAATCTCTAAGCAGTGGTATTTAACCCTATCCTGTTTTTCAAAATTTTAGACTTGTCCAATTTCAAAGTAGTTGCAGACGACAATCAAAAGTGAGTGCAATTTGAAAAGTAATCAACCTTTAGGGTAGAAAATATTGTGGGATAAGAAGAAATTGCTTGTTACAAGCAATTTCTTCTTACCCCACAATAGTTTCTGAAGTATAAAAAACTCAGGGATGTAAAATCCAGGGATTAACCAGGAAAGGGTTATGTCTCCATTGCCCTCAGCCTCTAACAGCTTTCTGGGTTACAAGTTAAGTCCCTATCCTACCACAAAATATTGGGGGTTTCGTGCAAAAACATGGTAAGGTTCTATACATTGTATAGACCCATACTATGTTTATGCTCTAAGCCCTCAATTTACCTCCTAATGCTGTACAACATACCTCATCATACAACCTCTTGGCAGTTGAATAATCTCCCCTTGCTTCAGCCTCTACAGCTTTCTGGGTAACAGACTGTGTCCCTATCTTTCCACCAAATATACCTAGTAACACATCATACTCTTCTACCGTCTTATACAGTCTGAAATGTAAGTTCACAAATATAACGCTACAAATAAAATATTACTAATTCCTCAGCCTATTCCCAAAACAATCCCAAATTTTATGTGCCCTCAAGAGGGCAGTTAAGACAAACAATGAGGAATAAGATGAAATTGCTTGTTACAAGAAATTTTTCTTACTTCCACATTTTTTCTATTAAAAAAGATAGAGATCAGTAAAGGAAGAAAGATTTTATCAACTTCAAATTGCCTGCTAATTGTTTGACTATAAGGACCAGTCTCAAATGTTTCAGTCTGGTACTGGGTAAAAGTTTGTTACCTAACCCATGTCTAGCAGTAAAATTAAACTGATATTTTAACCAAAAACAACTTGGCAAATTTGCAGACAAATTGAAAGAAGTTGCAGACGACAATTTCAAGTTGATGAAATCTTACAATTTTTTTATCATTTTCGGTGGAAAACATTGTTGGTAATGAAGAAATTGCTAGTAACAAGCAAATTCTTCATTTTCCACATTGTTTTCAAAAGCCTTTTCTTGAGGGGTGTAAAAAGGCCGGTAAGTGCGGGTCAATAACACATAAAAATATCCCATGATCAGCATACAGAAATCAACAAGGAATTACACTGTTCATTTAAACAAGTTCAACTACGAACCAATTGAAATATTAGACTTGTCCAAATTCAAAGAAGTTGCAGATGACAATAGTTGATCAAATTCCAAAAATATTTGTCTATTGTGGTAGTAAACATTGTGGATAATGAAGAAAATGCATGTAACAAGCAATTTCTTCATTTTCGACAATGTTCTGAGGCATCCAAAAATAGGATTGTGTGGGAATGGGTTAATCTGCCAATTTGCCCATATGAAGTACAGGTAACATACCTTGAGAGTTCAATCCAATGAGGAATATCCTCAGACACAGGAGTTTCTAAACGTCCCCTTTTTGTTGGCCTTGTAGCTGCCCCAGGTTCATGAATGATTAACTGGTCTTCCAGTACAACAATACCCAGAGGCTGTAGTTTACTGAATATGGCACTACCTCCTATGTTGGCAACATCAACCTTGATTTGGGATCTCAACTTGTAGAGTATATCCTGATGTAAAGTTAGGAGTAAGATCTTTAACTGACAATCAAATTTAATCAATTAACAGACAACATAATCTTTGACTGCTCCAAAATTAAAGAAGTTGCAGATGACAATTTTTACCTTGGTTTAATCAAAAAAATCTTTGTTGTTATGGATAGAATGTAGAAAGAGAAGAAGTTGCTTATAAAAGACAATTTTTTCATTTTCCACAATATTTACTGAAGCTTATCACTTTGAAACTAAAAGTGGGATTGAGGGAAATGGTTGAGACTATAAACAAGTGTCAAGACAGCAATATCTGTAACCATGAAAATTGGGTAAAGATTTATAGAAAATAGGTTCTTATTATTTTGTTAATTTCAATTTGTTATAGATATTATAACCAATACATGAACAGCAAAATGTATGATGGTGCATCATAAAAGAAAGACTAGAAATGTGTATAGTTTATAGTAATTTATTTTAGTTTGATTACGGCAATAGCTTAATACTTATAGTGTCAGTCTTGAACACTCACAATCAATATGTTTTCGTGTCCCTGAAAGAGGCAGAGGCTTAAACTAACTGCTACCCAATTTTACAGCCGGGTAGACCTGGGTTGGCGATAGAGTGTCTTGCCATGAACCCACACCATGATGGTGGGGCTCAAAACCTCAACCATCAGATCACAAGTCAAGTACTTATACCACTCTGTCATCAAGGCAGTCTGAAATGTGTCACAGGCATGGGTACCCCAATGCATGCCAACAGTACTCATCAAGGGAAACAACTGTGTTTAGATATTTTAAAATCCATTACTTCATGTAGAAGATATGCTCTGGACAAAAAATGGACACACACCCATCCACAAAGCCTACTCATACATGGCACACGGACAGAAGTAACCCTATATGGAGCACCTAACAATGGATTCCTGGTATTTCTCACACCAGTACTACCACTACATCCTTTCCTAGTCTCGAGCTGCTATCCCACTTAGGTTTACGATTAATCACCCATTGGTGAGAGACAAATGTTCAAAAGGATATGTACCACCACCGGGGATTTTGATGACATCTCCAGCATTTTCTTAAGCTTGGTCATGCAAAGATTTACATTTATTTATATTTATAACACAGTTGACCTTAAGTTGATTACTAACTGTATAAAATGTCAGCTGCATTAATTTTTATGTCGACCAATTACTATTTTTTATTTTGTGACCATGGTATTAAAGTAGAGCATTGGCTTTGACATCTACATCTAAAGATCAAAGAGCTTTATTCCCAAGTAACAGAGCTTCAACATGCAGTTGAACATATCTTTGGCACTTTCAAGGACTGGTTTTTCTTATGCAGAATCTAGAAGAATTGTAAAATAGATAGAAACAAACCTACTAGCAAATGACCAATTGCTGTTGTCAATCAACCAATCAATTTATTCAGTGAGACCAGAAGTGAACTTTGAACTCCAACATAGGCCTACATTTTTGTGAAGCATTTTAGTTGGTTAGGCAACAAAGAACATAAGCTGTAGTTACAACAAGGTTTAGGTCGTCAACCAACTATTTTACTTTTTGTTGCATGTTACTGAATATAAGTTTTGCAAATTGATGTCATTTCACCCATTCCTGTTCAATACCTGTTTTTTACGTCCTTGTGATTTTATAATTGTAAAACATTGCAGAAAAAGAAGAAATTGCTGGTAACAAGCAATTTCATCTTTTACTACAATATTTTCTATCATATTGAATGCATATTTTTCAAACCAAATCCAATTTTGCAATTTCGTCTGCAGAACATTTGAAATTAATAGGTCTAAAAGTTTGTAAAACAGGAAAGGGTTAATATCAGTCCAACTTTCTGAGTCTGTGTGTGGGGCCACTTGAGTGGATGGACCACGGGCCAGCAATCCGTCAATAATTCCTCAAGTAAATCCTGAAATGTTTATTACTAACAATCCCAAAATACAGATTGACTTACTAAAACACACCCAACAAAAGGCGAGAAGTACTGTGTAGACTGAGATAAGATACTGTCAACACTCGTGTTTATCTGGGTCAACACTTCTTTAATCTCGGTTTCTGTCTTCACTTCCTCCATACGGGAAAATATACTTTGAAATATGGCACTGAATAGTAATTTGGCAACAGTACTGTCTCTCTGAAAACGACAAAACAATTTTTTTTTACCATAAAATTATGTGCAGTTTCATAACATATGTTATTTTCACTAGTGAAATAACATTTTTGAAAAATCATTATTGTACCTAAACTTTAGTGAAAATAATAATATTATGACCCACCTCTTTTATAGAACTGTTACATTGCTTTTTTGTGCTTTTACCACAAAACACTATTTAAGGCTTAATAAGATACAGTCAAACCTGGTCATCCGGTCACCTCCATTCAGCGTGCACCTGTCTTAAATGGCCAGTTCAATGTCCCCCAATCATTTTTACACTAAATTTTACCTGTATTTAACAAGCACCTCCAAAACGTGGTCAACGGCCGTCAAAATCATGTTCCATTCTTTGAAATAACCTGAGTTTACGGTCAATTTCGGGCTGATGCCAATTTTCAACGATAAGTAATTATCACAGCGTATAATTGTTTTTCGGAATATCTATTCTAGTGTCAAAATCAGATTGACATTCACACGCGTCGCGAATTAACAGGTCTTTTGTAGATAACTACAGTCATCAAAATGCCTAGTTTTGTTATAATGCACGTATTCAGTGATTGCCAAAAGCTTTGATGAATAGGCCTGAAAGTCATTCATACTTACATGAGCTAAAGCCTGGAGTGGGGCTATAATATACGAGTATTTGATCTGTATATCTGGAAGGTCACCACTTCTGTATTTTCTGTACATTGTTACTTGGTTCTCTCTTCTGGCTTTTTGTTCCTGTACAACTTGCTAAAACAGTTAAAACAAAATGTGTTAGTAAAACACAAATACCCTAATAACAGCACTTTTTCATTCAAACCTTGACCTTGACCTAATTGTCAGATGACCATGACCTTTTCTTAACACTTTCCTGCACAATCCCTGGTTTTTACGTGCCTGTGATTTAATACTTGAGAAAACATTGTGGGAAAAGAAGAAATTGCTTGTTACAAGCAATTTCTTCTTTTTCCACAATATTTTCTACCCTACTGAATGGATTTTTTTCAAATAAAAATCAACTTGAAATTATAGTCTGCAAAACCTTTGAATTTGGACAAGTCTAAAATTTTGAAAAACAGGAAAGGGTTAATACATATGCATAACTATTAAAGGTACCTGCATACCATATAATTGTTTCATAAGTATATAACTTATTTTCAGTTTTGTCAACCCATTACCTCACTAGCCCACTTTTTAAGACTGACTAATTTTGTTGAGGAAAACATTGAGGAAAAGAAGAAAATGCTTGTGACATTTAAGTCTCCAACCTCAAACATCAAATTACATACTCTAGAATGTTGTCTGACATCTTTCAATTTGGATCAGTCTAAAATATTGTTGTATTAAGGGTTATACTCACAGGGTAGGTTTATTGATCAATATGACCCTCATGTATACTAATTGAGCACCCTGACCTACAACAAAGTAAATCATCTGAGATTAATTGACTGAGGTTTAACGCCACTTTCAACATTATATCAGTTATACTGCTGCGGCTGGTGAACCTAACCAAAGCTTCTAGTCATTTCACCAGTAAAGTCACAACAATTGATCAGAGCCTTCTGATGCTCATCCCACTTAGGTGCCCAACTTATCATTTGCCTATTGGTATTGATGACTTTTATAACATGTCAGAAAGATTGATCAGGCCAAGCCAGGCTTGGATCTCACAACCCCAGGATTAAGAACACAGTATAGTCACATGGTCCTTACTTACTTGGACCAAACAGTATTCAGTGACTTAAAGCTCATACCTCTCTCATTTCTTTAATACGGATATTTCTACTGGCAAAAAAGATCCTGGATTTTTCCTGATCCTTAACAAATCTTCTCTTCAGTTTATAAAGCTCACTCCTGTCTGTAACATCTGCAATTTAACCATTTACCAGATGACAAATTTTTAGACTAGTCCAATTTGAAAGGAGTTGCAGATGACAATTCAAAGTTAATGAATTTTTTGTGACTTTTTCACTTTTCTGGTTAGAAAACGTTGAAAATGAAGAAATCGCTTGTTGCAAGCAATTTCTTCATTTTTTCACAATGTTTTTCCATTATTTTTTGGGGGTTCTTGGGGATGTCAAAAGGCGTTATTGTGTTGGAATGGGATAAAACTTCTTATTGGGATACAAAGATATTCTTCCTAAACTTTTGTGCCTTAATTTTACATCAACATTTTACCTTTAAAGTGTTGATGTGACCTTGAACTACTGCTATTCTGCAATAATAATTGGATTTTTAAAATTGTCCACTAGATACATATAGCCATAAAATGCTTTGGAAGTTTGTCAAATGATACAAGCAAGATTAATGTACAGTAAAACCCCTCTATTACGACCACTTCGTAATAACGGGGTGGTCGTATTACTGAGGTTTGGTCGTTTGTTGTCAAGTAATGCATGTTTATTTTATTTTTGAATATATTTATACTATACATACAAAAATGAAACTATAAGAACATGTATTACAGCGGAATCTTATGTCATTTTCAAATTTACGATCTTCGGTAAGTTCTACTTTCTCTATTCTCCATTTGGATCTGATTAAGAACTCCGACCTCAGATTATTTATTCGTAAGTACAGGTTCAAAGTGTCAAACTGTCGATATCATATCTTCTATAATGCGAATACCAAGCATCAATTACGTTGAAATCAAAACTTATTTGCTAATTATCTGTTTGGAACGCCGTAAACAAACTAATCGTAACTTCTCGGATACGTTATCACTTTCGAATTTATTACTCGAGTTAAAACCTGTGAAACATTCAAATAACATAAAAAAAATACAAACTATAATTTCTAAAAGTGATCGGCCACTTTAATCATAACACCTATTATAATAAGGGTTCGATATCACATAATCAAAAATCCGATAATGTATTTACAATGTATTCGTACCCAATTAGTGTCGCTCTTATCAAGTGTGATATTCGGATGATCGGTCTCAATGTGTGAAGTTACTGGTCGTTTTAGTGGGGTTCAAAATAGTGTATCAGCTATGGTTGGTACTGAATTTAGAGGTCGTAATTCGGAATAGCGGGGTGCCCGTTTTAGAGGGGTTTGCGACCAATGAAATAAAGAACAAAAAATTCCGTTCTGTAAAAATTCGTAATAGAGGGGTGCCCGTATTTCCAGGGTGGTCGTAAGGAGGGGTTTTACTGTATACATTTTGCCCCTACCATGAATTTGACATTTGTAGTTGATAACTGAACCATGCCTTATAAAAAGAAAAAATAGAAATATTTTGAAAATTCAAGACTTGAACATTATCAAGTATATAAGCCCATTACCAGAAGACCAAATTCAAAGAAGTTATAGACAGTCTAAATTCAAACTAGGTTGAATTTAAACAAAAATATTTTCATTTGTAGAGAAAGCAGTGAGGACAATGACGAAATTACTTGTTATACAAGATTTCTTCCATTATTCCCTTTTTTCCTTGCATGACTTGAAAAAGCTGAATTGAGAGTGAATGGGTTAAACCATCAATTATGATTATTCAACCAATACTGTAGATGTCCTTATGATTACAGTACTGACCATTTTGTCCCTAAATAATCAAGCAAACCAAGATGTGTTTGTGTAACATAATGCCCACGTAACAGCCTTTTTTCTTAAACTTGACCTTAATAAGTGATATCTATGAATGGCCTAAACCTTACAACCACCTGATGCCTATTAATGTAAGGAACCTATATCCCAAATACCAGCCATGTATCTTCAACAGTGAATAACAGCAAAATGTATTTTGCATTAACCCATTCCCACACAATGACGCTTTAAAACGCCCTCTCGGAATAAAACTCTGGAAAACATTGTGTAAAATGAAGAAATGCAAGCAATTTCTTCATTATCACAATGTTTCACATCCAAAAAAGACAAAGATTTTAAAGATTTCATCAGCTTAGAATTGTTGTCTGCAGCTTCTTTGAATTTTGACTGGTCTAAAATTTTATCTTGTGGGAAGATTAAAATGATAAGCGGCAGGATAAGTGACCTTGACCTGATGGACGACCTTCATCTTACAATCAACTGATGTCTATCATTGCAAGGAACCTAAATATCAGCCCATAATATTAACCCATTCCCACACAACACAATTTTAGACTGGTCCAAATTGAAAGGAGTTAGACGAAAATCTAATGTTTATGAAATTTTAAAAATCTGTATATTTTGGGGTAGAAAACATTGTGGATAATGAAGAAATTGCTTGTCACAAGCAATTTCTTCATTATCCACGTTTTCCATAGCCTTTTCACAGAGAGGCGTTTAAAGGCGCCCTGGTATGGGAATGGGTTAAACAGTATTTGAGTAAAGGAAAATGTTGAGTTTTACTTTTGAATTACTGCGGGTATAAAAATGAATGTTAACATTTGAATGATTCTAGGCTATAGTATCATACCTTCATTATTAGTCTTTGATGTTGAAGGTTTTGGAGCAGTGAGCCTCTTTTTGCCAAACCCTGGTCCAGGTTTCATTCTAGGTCTACCCTGTGTGTCTGACGTACCCATTGTAAAGAGCAAGGAGCTGGAGGCTGTAGATTGAGTTTCCATGGTAGTGATACTAGCATCACTGAATGTGTCCAGGCTGCTCTGGGTCAACCAGTTATAAGGTCCCTTGTGCACTCCTGATGGTAAAGCACATATTCTTATATTTTCTAACATAGTTACACTCGTAGTAAACAAATGTCACAAATATTTTTCTCTCACACATGGGTAGAATCACATGTTAACCCACTACCAGACGACTAAATTTCAGGCTGGTCCTATTGGAAAGAAGCTGCAGACGACAATTTAAAGTTAAGGAGGTTTAAGATTTTTTTTAACTTTGTGGAAAATGAAGAAGTTGCTTGTTACAAGAAATTTCTTCATTTAACACACTGTTTCCAAATTGTTTTTTCTTAAAGAGGGTCAAAAAGCGTCATTGTAAAGGGATTGATTGATTGGGGTTTTACACAGCTTTCAACAATCTTTCAGTTATATCGCGGCTGCTGGAGCACCTAACAATAGATTCCTGGTATTTCTCACACCAATACCTCCATCACATCCTTTCCTAGCCTCCAGCTGCTATCCCACATAGGTCTACGATTATCGACCCATTGGTGGGAGGCAAATAGTCGGAAAGGATGAGTGCCGCTGTCGGGGATCGATATTGTGAGGGAATGAGTTAAAAGATGTCATCATGACATCAATTATGCATAAGATTTAGAGGTATTTTGTTGGTCCTGTGGGTCCTAGAATGGGTTTAACCCATTACCAGCAAATTAAGAGATGTTGCAGATGGCGATTTTTAGCAACTTTTGTTGTTCTGCTTATTGACTTTGAAATACCGTCTGCATCTTCTTTCAATTAGGACCAGTCAAAAACATAGTCATCTTGTAATGGGTTGAATTACTCCAAGTTGCTAAATAAAGAATGAATCATTCAAGTTGAAAAGGAGACATAATTACCACCAATTACTATTTAAGAGCACCAGATGTCAACACACGGCTGTTCAAGTACTTGATATGGGGTAAAACTGCTAAGTTGAAAAGGGCAATAATTTGTTCAAAAATGTGTTTACAGGTAGCAAACTTTTAGGCATAAATTGCTCTTGTGATAGTTAAGATATTTTCTGAGTTTCAAGTGAATGCATTATGTAATACTTTAGATCTTACAAAATGTCAAAGTTTTCATTTAAAGACACTGACGCAGAGACCAACCTTGCTATGGCAATACCTCGGGTTTTCGATAAAAAAAACAAGAGCTGAGCAATCTTTCACTCAACATCCGTCACATGAAATAAAAGATTTTTCCCAACACGGCTCAATTTCAATACTAGGTTTTGTATCACTGCTATAACATAATACCCCTTATATATTACCTGGTTCTACAGTAGCCGTGAACTGCTGTACATCCATTGTAGCCCTTACACCATCCACAGTGTCATCAATATCCATCTGGGACTGGGTAGATTGTGTGGCAAATAGAGGTGTCATGGCTGCATGTCTCTGTCTCCATGAAGACTTAACATTGTAATCCTAAAATAAATAGTGAACAAAAATTCTGTTAGTCAAAAGGCAACATAAAATAATTTTGAAATTTAGTTTCATCTTCTGTGCAGCAAAGACATTCTACAGTGAGCTTGTGACCAATTCTAAAATTATTGAAAGAGGGGTTTGTGAATATTCTCAACAACAATTTCAGGATTCTTTCTTGTGAGAAAATTTGACCCTGCAAGAACCATAGAGTCTTTAACAATATACTGTAATATGTGAAATATCTTGTGAATGTGAAATACTAATGTTCCGGTTACATCAAAACCTTTTAAAAGTAAGCTCTAAATAATTGACCATGCAAAGTGACCTTGACCCTGTCAAAAGCACGTATGTTATTGCTAATAAGTACCTTCTTAACTTAAATGAGCCGTTAGCTTTGAAAAGTATTCAGGTTTTGGAAAACTGTAAGTTTGACAGATAAATTTGGGTTCAATTTTGGAGACAGACACAAACCTGTGAAATAATGCACATTTTGTTTTTGCTAAAGTGATTTTTTTTATTCAGTTAAATTATGCTTACAAAAATTGAAATACAAAGTAGTAAATTATATGTGACCTGTCAAACTAAAAGGGACCTCCTCTAAGCAAAATCTGAAAAAAGCGATCAAATTCAAGAGGTCAATAAAATATATTATTTGAACAATACACTTATAGAAAATTAGAACGACTATTCCCACACAATCCCTCCTTTTTACGTCCCTCAAGAAAAAAGCTTTGGAAATCATTGTGGAAAATGAAGAAATTGCTTGTATCAAGCAATTTCTTCATTATCCACAATGTTTTCTGTCCAAAAAGACAAAACAATTTAAAATTCCATCAACTTGAAATTGTCGTCTGCAACTTCTTTCAATTTGGACAGGTCTAAGATTTCTCTGTGTGGGAATAGGTTAAGACAATCTTCCAAAGCAAAACCTTTGACCCTGGTCAGTCTGTTCAGACTAACCAGGGTTAATACTTTTCAAATATCCCAGAAGGTCCTTTTAACCCATTACTAGACGGCAAAATTAAAGACTGGTCCAAATTAAAGTTGCATATGACAATAAAAAGTTTGTGAAAGTTTTTTTCCTTCAAATTTCTGGGTAGAAAATATTGTGGGAAATGAAGAAATTACCTGTTGCAAGCAACTTTTTCAGTTTACACAGTGTTTTCCCAATTATTTTTCTTCAGGGGCGTCAAAAAGCGTCATTGTGTGGGAATAGGTTAAACCAGACATAGTTCACATATTTGTTGTCAAAGACAAGAATAACTTACAACAAATTTGCATTCAGAGAGGGGGTGTTCAAATATTTCTCTCTGGTAGTCAGGACTTTTTGAGGTCATTTCTAGGAGTAGATTTGTAGCATAACTGAGGTATTGTTGTTCTGTTACAGGTGAATACATCGCCTCTAGCATGGCAACTAATCTGTCTAGTGTACCAACGGGTAGTCTTGTCTCACTGCTCCAGAAATTCTGTACTTGTAACCTTCAAGGAGAAAAAACAAATAAAACCCATTCCCATGAAATTTTTTTGGACTAGTCCAAACTGGTAGAAGCTGCAAAAGACAATTTCAAGATGACGGATTTTTTTCTGTCTTTATTTTTTTTGTCTGATTGGATAGAAAACACTGTTGATAATGTAAAATTGCTTGATACAAGCAATTTCTTTATATTCCACTGTTTTCCAAAGCATTTTCTTGAGGGGTGTCAAAACGGAGGGATTGTTTTGGAATTGGTTAATGATGGATAAAAATCATCTTTCATCAATATGTATAGAAATGTATTTCATAACTATGATCTATGTGCATCAAATACTATAACATAGTCCTTATTCATACAATACAACAATTCATTAACAGCATTAAACACAAGCCTTCAACTTTTAGTCTTCAAGGTCTTGCATTTGAGTATTTAACTACTCTGAATAAAAGTATATTTAAAAAAGAGAGGCCAACGCAGAAGGATTATGTACCCAAAAAAATGCTTTGGCCTATTACAGTCAGGGACATACATGTAAATTTTGTGACAAAACAACAAGAATTTAATTTTTCCCAATTTAAAATTTGAAGGTCTTTAATTTTGTACATATTCCAAAGCAGATTGAATGCAGTTTAACACCACTTTTAAAAGTATTTCAATCATACTGTGGTGGCTGAATCACCTAACCAATGATTCCTGATATTTCTCACACCAGTACTACTACAACATCCTTTCCAAGCCTCCAGCAGCTCATCCCACTTAAGTTTTCGATTATCCACCAACTGCACTTTGGCTGCAGCAAAAAGCTTAAGTTTAAGTTGATTAATCTAGTAATGGGTTAAAGCCACTTTCAACATCCTATAAGCTGTATTCAAACAGTTGTGCACCTAACATAGGCTTTATGTTGTCTCTCACAGCAGTATATCATTCAAGTAAGCCTTCACTACTTACCTAGGATACAAAATGCGCGTCACCATGATTTTTGGTAACTCATTACCAGGTAACAAAAAATCAGACTGGTCCAGATTGAAAGAAGTTGCAGTTGACAGTTTTCAGTTGATGGAATTTAAAAAATCTTTGTCTTTTTAGGTAAAAAACATTATGGATAATGAAGGAAAAATTTGTCAAAAGCAATTTTTTTTTCTTGGGGATATCAAACAGTGTCATTGTGTGACCATAATTTTTGTTACCCATTACCAGACAAAAACAATTTAGACTGGTCCAAATTGGAAGACCTTGCAGACAATGATTTTCAGTTGATGGAATTTAAAAATTCTTTGTCTTTTGGGGTAGAAAACATTGTGGATAATGAGGAAATTGCTTTTAACAAGCAATTTCTTCATTTTCCACAATGTTTTCCAAAGCTTTTTTTCCTGGGGCATAAATTATTATAATTGTGTCGGAATAGGTTAAAAGTAACACAAAATACAAGAAAAAAACATCAATTTTGACCTTACAACCCCAGAAAAGATAGCCTTTTGTCAACTGACTGTATTTATAGTTGGCCTGTCAATATAATGTAGAAAACGATTGCAAAGTTCCTAAAATTTTCTCCTTGAAAAAAAGGACATAGAATTACATTCTCAATTAAATCATGACTCACATGCAGCTTAAATATTCTATTAACTTTAAACTACATTTAAATTGATTCATTACCAGACGACAACATTTTAGACTGGTACAAATTCAAAGAAGTTGCAGATAACATTTTTTTGTAGGTGGAATTTATATATTTTGAGTTTTTAGGTAGATCCACTTTTTTACTTTCCACAATGTTTTCCAAAGGTATTTTCTTGAGGGGCCTCCAAAAACATCATTGTGTGGGAATGGATTAAGCATTTTTGTTGCCTTTAAGTGACTTAAACATAGTAACTACTGCTTAAACAAGCATTAATTATAGTTCTGATGATTAGGTTGCCAACAAACAACTTTATTTTTGTCGATCCCGCTTGGGGTTTGCGAGACATAGTTGTCAAAATTTCGATTTGATGTAAGTGACTGTTAGTGCGTGTGTCTGTTTGTCTGAATTTTTGTCCAGAGCACAACTTCTATATTTATGAATGGATTTGAAAAGAACAATTGTTCTTTTTGATGACAGCTAGTGCCATGCAAAATGTTTGTTGTGAAAGCTCCAAGGTCAAGGTCACAGTTGAAGGTCAAAGGTCAAAATTGACCTTGTCTGCAGCATAACTGTAACATTTATGGATAGATTGGAAAATAACTTTGCAAAGTTGTTTCATCTTAAGTGCTAGTGTCATGCCAAACATTTGTTGTGATACCTCAAAGTTCAAGGTCACAGTTGAAGGTCAAATACATTCTACATTTATGGATGGATTTGAAAAGAACTAGCCACAGTTCTTCTTTTTGATGAGTGCTAGTATCATGCAAAATATTTGTTGTTAAAGCTGCAAGGTCAAGGTCACAGTTGAAGGTCAAAGGTCAAAATTGACCTTGTCTGCAGCATAACTGTAACATTTATGGATAGATTGGAAAATAACTTTGCAAAGTTGTTTCATCTTAAGTGCTAGTGTCATGGCAACATTTGTTGTGATACCTCAAAGTTCAAGGTTACAGTTGAAGGTCAAATACTTTCTACATTTATGGATGGATTTGAAAAGAACTAGGCACAGTTGTTCTTTTTGATGAGTGCTAGTGTCATGCAAAATGTTTGTTGAAAATAACTTGCCACAGTTGTTCTTAATGAGTTACCACAAAGGTTAAGGATACAATTAAGGTCAAATGATAAAAAAGACCTTGTCCAGAGCATACCTTCTACATTTTAGATGGATTTAAAAAATAACTTGGTACAGTTATTCGTCTTGATGAAATCCAGTGTCATGCAAAACACTTGTTGTGATACGTTTAAGGTCAAGGTTAAAGCTGAAGGTGAAAGGACAATACTGACCTTGTCAGCAGCACAACTTCTAAATTTATGGATGGATTTGAAAATAACTCGGCACAGTTGTTCTACTTGGTGAGTGCTAGTGTCATGCAAAACTTTTGTAGTTAAACATCCAAGGTCAAGGTCAAATTTAAAAAAAAAATGTATTCTCTGTGCAAATCAGCGAGCTTGACATCTTGACCCGGACAACCTATTTCACATTTTTATAAAAGTTACTGACCATTAATTTTCTAAAGTAACGTTGCTTTGTATCTCTGTCCTATTTCCTGTTAAAGGTCAGTGAGCACTGCCAGGAATCCAATAATTATGATAGAATTAAAGCATAATTTGAGTCCTGACATACCTGCAGTGTAAATCCTCATCACCAAGACCTTTCAATAAACTTTCTTTGGTCTGCAGTAAAATTCTCATACAGTCTTCTGATTCTTCATCCCTACATAGAAAATGTACATGGAAATAAATAAAGTTCACAAGACAAATACAACATTAGAAGTACATACAATGGAATCCTTAATTGCTCAATTCACTGCCTAATTGCAAAGAGAATATAAGAGTTATAGAACGAATTGCTCCTGTTAGCCCATTCCCACACAATAAAGCTTTTTGGTCCCCCACAAAAAAAGCTTTGGAAATATTGTGCTTGATACAAGTAATTTCTTCATTTCACACATTGTTTTCCATCAAGAAAGACAATATTTTTTTCAAAATAACATCAACTTGAAAGTGTTGTCTGCAATTTCTTTGAATATAGACAAGTCTAAAATTTTGCAGTATGGTAAAGGGTTAACTTGTAGTATGTCTAACTAGAGACACTTCAGTGCCTGAAGAAAAAATCTTAGAAAGACATTAAGAAAAATGGAAATAGCTTTACAAAAGCAGTTTGTTCACTTTCACCAATTTCAAATTGTCCCTTGCAACTTCTTTGTTACAAGCAATTTCTTCATTTTCTACAATGTCTTCTCAATTATAAATCACTGGGACGTAAAAAAAACAGGGACTGAACAGGAAAACATTTAAAGCCATGTTTGTCATCCATTCTTTTTTCCTTTAAAATAACCTTATAAAGGGTCACTCAAGGATTATTTCTGTGAAATTAGGAAATAATCAAGTCAAAAAGATTTTCAAAGTTTTAAATATAAACTATATATGGAAATTAGCCCAGGCCATAAGAGCTATGTTTTTTTTTATCTAAACGCCTTTAAGGAATCTGATAAAGAATCACCCAATGATAATTACTGTTAAATTTGGTAGAAATCTGTGCAATACTTTCGGGAAGAGATTCTTAAAGTAACAGTCTATGGAAGCATTCTTCATAACCCCAACCATATGTGCATCTCCTCTTTGTAGTTAAGCTTTCCACAAAGTTTCATTGAAATCCAGCCAATGGCGAAATAAATATTACTCTGTATGCATATGGCTTCACCAATCAGGGGCAGTAACTCTAAATTTAATAGCCGAACTGGGTAACCCCGACAATATGCGCATCTCCTGTTTGTAGTGAAGCTTTCCACAAGGTTTCATTAAAATCCAGTCAATGGTTTTCAAGAAATAGCGCCGAAACGAAACTTGGAAAGATGGAAGGAGGGATGGACGAGGCAAAAACAATATCCCCCGATGATTTCATCGGGGGCATAATTAGACACCCACTTACCTATAATTGTCATAGACCCACATTAGAATCTCAAACATAACAACTCTGCAAGAGGCACTTGGATTTGCATTAAAAGATGTGATGGTTGGCATCAGAAAACTCAGCTCTGTTGGCTTCAACTTGGACACAACTGCCTTAACTATTTTCAGAGAGATCAGCTGTGTGCCTTCATCCCTGTGTAGAAGAATACATTTAACCTACTCCCACATGATTCCACTTTATATGTCCCTCAAGAATAAAACATTGGAAAACATTGTGGGAAATGAAAAAATTGTTTCATACAAGCAATTTATGCACTTTCCACAACCGTTTCCATGCCAAAGTACAAAGAATCTTTGTATTTCATCAACTCAGTTGTAATCTACATTTTTCTTTAAGTTTGACAAGTTTGAGCAATCTTAAATTTGTTGTTGGGAAATGGGTGAAACTATTTACAAAGCAATGTAAAACAAGGTGCCAAATTGTCACAAGATACGCCCGTCAAATTGCTTAAATGTCAACTAGGGGAGGGAATTAAATTAACAAGAGCACCGCCAATGGGTGCCAATGCTCAGCTGCAGGTGCTGGATAATGTAAAATTCTAAGTTGAAATGGGGAACAACTCTTACAAAAACACTTTAAGAGTTATCCCCCTTGATAGTCTAGATAGCTCTTGTTTTGGTCAATACACCTGCCAAGTTTCATGAGGATATCTTCAATAACAACAGAGATATGACCAAGGTTAAAGTTTGTCACACCAACGCCAACGCAAACGACGCCAAGCTGATCACAATACCTTGGGTTTTCACTGAAAACAGCCAAGCTAAAAATAAAAGTCTGAAAAACAACAAAGGGCAATAACTCACAAGGTAGCACTATTGTTCTTTTGCGTGTTATTGTGATTATGAAGTTTGATGATATTAGCTTTTATACTTTCATAGATATGTTCCTGACCTAATTCAAGTCTAAAAAAACATCAAAGAGCAATAACTCAAAAATCAAGATTGGTAGAGTCATGGTTCCTGTGCAATGCACTTCCCATTGGTGAGATCTATGCAAACATAAAGTTTCATGGTCATATCCATTAAACTTTCAGTGATATGCTAAGGACAAAATTCAAGTCTGAAAAACAACCAATGAAAATGACTAGAAAAATAAGAACAGTAGATTTATGGTTCTTAAGCAATGCACTCTGTAATCATGCAATTAAAACAACTGCGAAGTTTCAAGTCAATCAGACATAAGGTTCCAGAACTATCCCCCAGGCAAAGAACTGGAAGGCGTCCTCCCGGGCGCCATGTGTTGTCCCATTATATGTCTTGTCTTTTTGACCGATGTATAAAACAACAAAAAAGGAATTATTTTGGACAAAATCGCTAAAAGCCTGTAATCTCACACATTAATCAACTGCAACCTGACTACATCATAGTTGTCTTTGGTTTCACTAAAATGATGTTCACAAAATAAACAAAAGCAGGGCTTAACTCACTAAAACAGTGAATTCATCATTTTGATAATTTCACTGTTTGGTTAAATGCCATCAAATGATTATCTACAGAGAGCATTAGAGAGAAGGTAAGTCTTAATTTTTCAACTTTTAAACACTTCAAAATTATTGTTTACATCCCCTATCAATTCAGATCAGTCCAAATTTTTGTTTTCTGATAATGGATTTAGAAAATAAGTTTATCCCATTTGAACACATTCAGCTTTCTGATGCCCATCAAGAAAAAATTCTTGGAAAACATTGTGGAAAATGAAGAAATTGCTTGTAACTGATTGTAACAAGCAATTCCTTCATTATCCACAACATTTTCTAAAACAAAAGACAAGGATTTTCAAAATTCTACCAACTTAAAATAGTTCCTTTCAAAATCTTTTAATTTGGACCAGTCTAAATTTATGTTATTTATTAATGAGTTAAATGAAGTAAGTACACAGTCCCCCCCTTCAGAAGCTAATTTTTATTGGTCATGAAAATAAGTGCTCCATTCACAACAGCATCAACTTTATAAGTGGTATAAAATTTCATCTTGACACAATTTTAGGTTCTTCTTGAATGTTTCTCATGATTTAAGCCATTACCACACAATGAAACTTTTTTCCTATGTTGTTTTCAAACCAGAAAGTCAGAGGTATTTGAAATTCTATCAAAGTGAAATTGTCATCTGCAAAACTTATTTCAATTTGGATAAGTCCAAAATTTTGTTGCCTTGTAAAGGATTGAGGTACTTAACCCTTTCCTGGTTAATCTCTGGTTTTTACTTCTCTGTGATTTCATAACTGAGAAAAAATTGTGGAAAATGAAGAAATTGCTTGTAACAATCAATTTCTTCTTTTTCCAAAATGTTTTCTACCCTGCTGAATGGTTATTTTTTAAAAAATCAATTTAAAATTTCGTCTGCTAACCCTTTGAATTAGGACAGGTCTAAAATTTTGAAAAAACTGGAAAGGGTCAACAAAAATACCTGTGTGTTAAGGCAGTCACTATTCCTTTAGATTTCAGCTCCAAAAATACATTTTCCACCTGGTCAATACGACTATGTAAAACTTCCAAACACAAAGTCCTGAATTCACCATGTAATTGGGGTAGCATAAACAGAAGCTTGTTGATAAACCTAAAATAAAGAAAAGAAATAAAGTAGCCTTTTACCAGATGACAACATTTTAGACTGGTCCAAATTGAAAGAAGTTGCAGGAATATTTCTGCTTATCCCATTCTCACACAACCACTCCTTTTTATGCCTCTCAAGAAAACAACTTTGGAAAACATGGTGGAAAATGAAGAAATTGCTTGTATCAAGCAATTTCTTCATTTTTCATCATGTTTTCTATCCCCAAACAAGGTGCCAAACTGTCACAAGATACGCCCGTCACACTGCTTAATATTAGCTGGGGGTTTGAATAGAACTGAGGTTATTTTGAATGAAAATTTTTGTCAAACAAAGTATGAAAAACAACAAAGGGCAATAACTCAAAAAATAGGCCAGGTAGAGTTATGGTTCTTGTGCACTGCACTCCCCCTTGGTGAGATCTATACACCCATGAAATTTCATGATTCTAGCTATTTTACTTTTAGAGATATACTCCGGACAAGATTCAAGTATGAAAAACAACAAAAGGCAATAACTCAAAAAATAGGCCTGGTAGAGTTATGGTTCTTGTACACTGCACTCCCCCTTGGTGAGATCTATACACCCATGAAGTTTCATGATCCTAGCTATTATACTTTAAGAGATATACTCCGGACAAGATTCAAGTATGAAAAACAACAAAGGGCAATTACTCAAAAAATTGGCCAGGTAGAGTTATGATTATTGCACACTGCACTCCGTATTGATAAGAAGAATATAACTGCCAAGTTTAAAGTCAATCGGACTAGCTATTATACTTTTTGAGGTATACTCCGGACAAGATTCAAGTATGAAAAACAACAGAGGGCAATAACACAAAAAAAAGGCTAGGTAGAGTTATGGTTCTTGTATACTGCACTCCCACTTGGTGAGCTCTATCCATCCATGAAATTTCATGATTCTAGCTATTTTACTTTTAGAGATTTACTCCGGACAAGATTCAAGTATAAAAAACAACAAAGGGCAATAACTCAAAAAATAGGCCAGGTAGAGTTATGGTTCTTGTGCACTGCACTCCCCCTTGGTGAGATCTATACACCCATGAAGTTTCATGGTTCTAGCTATTTTACTTTTAGAGATATAATCCGGACAAGATTCAAGTATGAAAAACAACAAAGGGCAATAACTCAAAAAATAGGCCAGGTAGAGTTATGGTTATTGCGCACTGCACTTCGTATTGATAAGAGGAATATAACTGCCAAGTTTAAAGTCAATCGGACTTAGGATGACAGAGTTATACTCCGGACAAAGAAGTGGACACTGCCCGGACGCCCGGACGCCCGGCCACCACGGGTGATCCCATGATACGTCCCGTCTTCGACGGGCGTATAAAAATTAGAATTAAATCAACTTGAAATTGTCATCTGCAGCTTCTTTTAATTTGGATCAGTCTAAAATGTTGTTGTGTTGGAATGGGTTAAGCTAGAGACCGTTGTACATATGGGCAGTCTGATCTTAATCTACATCATCTAGTTGTCATTTTTAAGCCAGATTTGTTATCCAAATTGATTTCCTAAAGATACATCGACCCACTCATTCAGTCATGGCACACAATTTAATCTGGCCTCTCATTTTAATGTAGTTCTGAAAAAGGATTTTGCAGAACATAGAATGGAAAAACATAACAAAACTTTAGACTCAGGTTCAAATTTAAAGGAGTTGTAGACTACAATTTACAGATGATGAAATTTTAAAAATAACTTTGTCTTTTGGGTAGAACACATTGTGGAAAATAAAGGAATTGCTATTTTCTACAATATTTTCTCTTGCTTTTTTTGACCGCAGCACTCAACCTTTCCGACTATTTGTCTCTCAACAATGGATCGATAATCGTAGACCTATGTGGGATAGCAGCTGGAGGCTAGGAAAGGATGTAATGGTAGTACTGGTGTGAGAAATACCAGGATTCCATTGTTAGGTGCTCCAGCCGCCGCGATATAACTGAAAGATTGTTGAAAGCGGCGTAAAACCCCATTCAAACAAACTTGCTTTTTTTCTTGAGGAGCATAAAAAAGAGGGATTGTGTGGGAATGGATTAAAGAAAGATAAAGCTTTAAAAGTCACTGAAATGGTAAACATCAGAACACTGACTGACCTGTCAGCAATACTAGGATAATGTTTCTGCATTCTGTGGACACAAGTTACAAAACTGTCTGGTTTGGACTGGTGTAGCGTGTTCATAAAATTGTGGACATAGGCATGGAAAGAGCCATCTTTCTCGTCTTCTTTGTCCGCCAAATACTGAAATATCATTCCACATATCTCTGCTGCAGGGGCGTAAATCTGTTTTGATGTGTTGTTCATGTTGTTTGCTATCTTGTTGAAAAACCTACAAACACAGCAGAAATGATAATACAAACTAAATTACTAAAAGAATCAAAGTTATTTTTAACCCATATCCACATGAGAAATTTTAGACTGGTCCAAATTGAAAGAAGATGAAGGAGACAAAATAAAGTTTTTATTTTTTTAACTTTTTGGGTAGAAAAAATAGTGAAAAACTAGAACTGTCGCCCTCAAGGGCTGACGAGAATACCCCCCACACCGCTAAAAAGGCTTTTCTATGAAGGAGTGGAATTTGAAGGGGCATTTTATGACCCCTTTCTAAGTAGGAGTGGAAAAGTAGCAATTGAGTATGTAATTATTTTTTCAGCTTCTCCCCCCCCCATCGCGTCTTTCTTTTGCAAGTCTCACTCTCCAACACTTCTGACCCTTGAAAGCTATGTACCAAGTATTAGAGAGGACAGAATTGTTCAGTTAATTGTTAATTGTAAACGACTTACAGTGTTTTGATGTCAAACATGTATATATATACAAGATGATGTTACTTACCAAATTTGGTAACTCCCCTTATGGTTACTGAGTTTTGCAATTTTAAATTTTGACTACTCCCTCCCCCCCCCATTAAAAAGTTCAAAATGGCATAACTCTGAAACTAACAACTGGATCAAGATGAAAATTGCAGGTGCACAACTTCATATGATAGGAAACAAACTGATAAAATTTCAGCAAAATTGGTCAAAAAATGTGGGAGGAGAAGAGGACACAAAATTATGTCCCCCCCCCCATTAAAAAGTTCAAAATGGCATAATTCTGAAACTAACGACTGGATCAAGATGAAAATTGCAGGTGCACAACTTCATATGATAGGAAACAACCTGATAAAATTTCAGCAAGTTGGTCAAAAAATGTGGGAGGAGAAGAGGACACAAAATTATGTCCCCCCCCCCATTAAAAAGTTCAAAATGGCATAATTCTGAAACTAACGACTGGATCAAGATGAAAATTGCAGGTGCACAACTTCATATGATAGGAAACAACCTGATAAAATTTCAGCAAAATTGGTCAAAAAATGTGGGAGGAGAAGAGGACACAAAATTATTTCCACGGACGGACAGACGGACAGACGGACGTACCTACGATGGAACACATCTTGGGTTGTTCCTTAAAACACTTGATGGCTACTTGTTATTGGGTATTCGAACATGTTCTTACGACAGGTATATTATTGGGCATTTCCTTTGGACATAATACTTGGGTTCTTTCTTTAGACGAATTAGTTGTGTAGTCTCCTTCAGTTTGTTTATTTGTATTGGAGTTAAACATCATTTTAACAGCTAAGGTCATATCATGGCGGTCAGAACACACCCACATATTTCCAGGCTTTCACAACAAGTATTGACAAAAGGTTATTTCCAAATCCTTCAGTCTGTGTAGACTAAGATTTAATCAGTACATACATGCCAGGGGCCATTCTAATTTATGATACCATATAACATACAAAGGCAAGCAATTCAGTGAAATTATTTTGAAAATCTGGTAACTTGCTTCAGAGCAGCAGTTATTTGAAGCAAATTCTAACAGATGAGGAGGCTTAGTCATCAATCCCAATAGCTCCCATGAGCACTAGGCCCTTTAATAACTATAAGCAGCACTAGGCAGAGTTATGATTCTTGTCCTTTGTACTCTGTACTATTGGTATAAACCAAATCTATCAGAGCTGAGATAAATATAATATAAAATAAATATGTCCCGTCTTTAAGAATGGGCGAACTAAACAAGAGCTGTCCATAAGACAGTATGCTCCACTTTTGTGTTGGATAAACCTATAAGTGTAGCAAGGGCCATAACAGTGAAACTATAATTCTTATGATTACCTGCTCATTTGAAATGGAATTCCATTTTCATAACAAAGAAGTATTTCAATTGAATACCTTTGATAGTTTTTGAGATATAAAACACCAAGTAAAATTTTTAAGTCAAACAAGGGCCATAACTGTGCAAAAATGAAGTCTAGGATTACCTGCCCTTTTGAAATTGATTCCCCTTTTCATAATTAAAAAGTATTCCTAGTGAATATCTATCATAGTTTATGAGATATGAAACACCATGTCAAATTTCTAAGTCGAACAAGGGCCTTAACTGAGTGAAACTAAAATCTATGATTAAATGCTCTTTTGAAATCGATTCCCCATTTCATAATTAACTAGTATTCCAAGTTTCAAGTGAATAACTTTTATAGTTTTTAAGATATGAAACACCAAGTAAAACTTCTAAGTTTAACAAGGGCCATAACTGTGCAAAAATGAAGACTAGGATTACCTGTCCTTTTGAATTTGATTCCCTTTTTCATAATTAAGAAGTATTCCAAGTTTCACGTGAAGAACTTTGACAGTGTTAAAGAAATTTCGATGACATTGAAAAATTGGTCATTATTGCCATATACCAAGTCCAAACAAGGGCAGATATCTCCACAAATACAGGTCACATGGTTAGCATCCTTGTTGGTATGGAGTCCCTTAGTGATAGTGAATTACTTTTTTGAATTTCAAGTGGATATCTTTGATAGTCTCTGAGAAAATGACTTGCATGAAAAACTTAAGTAATGCACAAGCAGACGCAGACGATCAAGTGACGAGAATACCACGACTTTTTTTTTCGAAAAGTCGAGCTAAAATGAACTGAAAATTGTATGTGCTCACAAAACAAATACCGTCTTCAAGTCCTTGACAGTTTTAACACAACAAATCAAAATTTGTATCAAGATTTAGATACAAGTAAGATCCAGTTAGGTAGCTTAGTGCTTTTATGATCTAAAGGTTGTGGGTTTGTTTCTAGTGTAGAAAATCACCAATGATGATCATCTCGCCAAGCCTTAATAGCTCAGTGGGTAGCATTGCTGACTCATAATCAGCAATTTAAGGGATCCCAGTTAGTCATTGGTTCAAATCCTGGCTCAGCCAACTTTCTTTCCGACATTTGATGGAAATCAATGCAACTTGATTCATTCGTCTTTCACCAATGGACTATGTGATTAAGCAGTCAGTGGCTTGGAAAGAAAGTTGTGTGTGACAGCACGCTGGATTATTCCTGTGCTAGCTAGTTGATCCAAAAAAGTCCTGGAAAGCCAAGTCCAAAAGGGCCATAATTCCAGCAAAATGCAATGCAGAGTTATGTGCCTTGATAGTAATAACCTCTGAGAAGGTTTGGTTAAATTATATTCCAATATAACAAATAGTTTTTAAGTTGATCCAAAAAAGTCCTGGAAAGCTTAGTCCTAAAGTGCAATAATGAGGGACATTCCTGTGTTATCTTCCCTTTGTGCTGTGACCATTACATCAGAGGTGTGCTAAATTGGACATTGGTCCTTTCACTTCATTACCTTTGTTTTTATCCTTGTTCAGTATGGGGAAGTTGTGATTTTTTATTTGCCTTTTCTAGTTTTATCTTAAAAACAATCTCTTGATGGTGTTAGTTTATGGTTCAGAAATAACAAAGAAACATATTTTTAAGATTAAACAAATTTTCCAGCTCTTAAGTATGCATTATACAGCTGATCTTAAAACCAGGCAGGGCAAAGAAACCTAGGATAAAGTCCAAGTAAAACACTGATAGGGACCAATGTATTTCTGGAGAGAATTCAAGGGAGATAACCTGAGAATGTCCCTCATTCCAGCAAAGTGCAATGCAGAGTTATGTGCCTTGATAGTATAAACCTCTGAGGTTTGGAATCCAATATAAACAATAGTTGTAGAGATATAAGCCTTATTCTAGGTAGATCCAAAAACAACTTAACCTGAAAAGCAGAGTCCAAAAGGGACCATGCCTCAAACAAAATGCAATGCAGTTATCTGCCTTGATAGTTTGGACTAGCGTAAGGGTTTGGGCCAGTATAAGCTATATTTGCAGAGATATTAGACATATTTTAGGTTTATCCAAGAAACTTAACCTGCACCTGCAATGCCAGAGTGACTATAATAGCCCTCAATATTCTTCAAATGGTCAAGCTAAAAAGGTTGATGTTTACTAAGGCAGGGGAATCAGTTAGTATATTTACAGTAGGTTTAAAATATCTATATAATGATGAGACTTCAACAAATATTAAACAAATGTTAAAAAGTTTTAATTTTCAAACTTTGAACATAATGTAACATTGAACAAGAATGCCATAATAGCTCTAAATTCCTGACATGATATAAGGTACATATCGATATACAGCAGATGATCATATCCCTTCAAGCACTGATGAAATAGTTTTGAGTTTTAATGCAAGCGATCACATCCCTGTTTACCGAGTACTTGGAGCTTGCTTGACATAAATTGAAACAAACAAATACCAATGGCTCCAAACATATTCATATAAGTACATTCAGTCTAAGGGATTTATGAAAAATTGTGACCAAAGAGAAATTCCTTGTGACAAGCAATTTCTACTTTTGTCATAATGTTTTCAACTCTGCTAGAAAATGAAGATTTTTTTCCCCAAATTAACCACCATTGTCTGCTCTTACTTCCAATTTGGACCAGTTTCAAAATATTGCATACACAGGAAATTCATAAAAGAAGGCCCTGTTGGCCATGGAGTTGCTGCTCACCCAAACACAACAAAGTTCCATCTTGTGAGATATTAAATATATCCAAGATATCACCAAGGCAAACATTTTCTCACCAATTTAAGAGTATTGGACAAAAAAATGGCCACAACAGTGTACACATGATATGTCAAAGGTTTCATCTAGTGACATACAGTATGACCTTCAATATCTAATTCTTAATTTCTTCTGAGATAATAAGACAAACATTCTGACCACATTTTAACAGAACTAGACAGAAAATGTGGTTTCTCGAGCTTTCATAAGGTTAACCTCAGATTTGACCTAGTTTTTCACTGGACACAACACATTTTTCAACTATTCAGAGATATCATCACTGCAAACATTCTTACCTACTTTAAAAAGTATTGGACTGAAAATGTAACCTCAGGAGCATACTAAAGGCTTTTCTAAGATGTTCAAGTCTTAGAAAAACCTTTTGTAAGCTCCTTAGGTCACATTTTCAGTCCAATACTTTTGAAAGTAGTGACTTAAGTTTTTGACCCGAGGTGACCAAATTTCAAACTGATCCCGAGATCTCATCAAGACAATCCTTCTGACCAACTTTCATTAAGATTGGATCTAAAATGTGGCCTATAGAGTGCCCACAAGGTTCCTGTAAGATTTGACCTAGTGACATTGTTTTTTAACCCTGCATGACCTAATTTAGAATTTGACCGAGATAATATCAAGACAACCATTCTCACCATGTTCCATCAAGATTTGATCAAAATTGTGGCCTCTAGAGTGTACACAATGTTTTTCTAAAATTTGACCAAGTGACTTAGTTTTTGACTCCAAAGGACCTAATTTCCAACTTGGAGATTTTATCAAGACAGTCATTCTGACCAATTTTCAAAAGGATTGAGCAAAATGTGGCTTCTTGAGTGTCCACAAGGTAAATGTTCACGACGCATGACACACGACAGACATCACACAACCACAAAAGCTGACCTTGAGCATGCTGTGCTTGGGTGAGTTTATAAATCTTAACTCTTCAACATCTGAAGACGCATTTGTGCACACTGCAGAAAACGAATTTGTAAAACGTTGAGGTAAAAGCAGAAAATGCTCATGATGAGCATTTTCTGTTTTTGCCTCAAGTTTTCACAATCTATCTGCTTTGGAAATCAAAATTAAATAAGATTTATTGTATTCTTACTAAATTGTTTTAAGGTTGTCTTTTTCAGGATGACTAAATGCGTCTCCATACATTGAAGACTTAAGGCTCAGAATGTGAAACATGAAATGTCAACACTTCTTGGCAAGAATTTCAGCAGAAATGTGGCATTTTGTGCTACAAAATACTAGCAATTCAAATGCCTTTTCTGACTAATTCAAAACACAGTTTTGATGTTTATGTTTGAAAGATTTTTCCTGAAATAAGATATGCCTAGAATATAATCTCAATTGTTTAAGAAATAAAGTGAAAGTTTGTTCTGTCAGATATATTTCAATTCAGAATTATCGACAGTGTGGACTACAGTATTCTTCTCTTTCCCCTCCCCAGTTTTTGGTTTCGACTCATCACCAGTAGGCAACTTTTGAAAATGGTGTAGCAAAACGAGACATTGCTCATTAAGAGCAATGTCCCTTTTATCACCAACATCTGATTTATGGCACCTTTCAATGTACTTGTATGCACCCTGGTAAGTCTTCTTATGCAGTTAATGAGGAATTCAGGGTATAACGATTCTTAATCTTGTGATCTAAAACACTTAAAGGGATGCTATCTTCATTCAAATATAACAAAGCAATATTTGAGACATTAATGAAGGCTTCTTAACTTGATAACTAAACCATTAAACCCATTACCAAATGATAAAATTTTCAGACCAAACCAAACTGATAGCATTTGCAGATGAAAAATTAAAAGTGACTTGATGATTAATATTTGTTTTGGAAAGGGTTAGAAAACATTCAGGGAAAAGGAGAAAACAGCATTTTCTTTTTCTACAATGTTTTCAAAGGATTTTTTCCATTGAGGGTTGTTAAATGTTGGAACTGTGTGGTAAAGTGTTAATGACTTACTTGCTAGAACATGTATATACTTGCTCTTACTTAATGTCTGCATACCTTACATAACAGAGGAATTTTACCAACAGAATTATGTTAAATCTGAAACCACCTCCAAAATCATACTATTCTGTGTTTGAAATGTTTTAGGCTGGGCAAGCTACTTGTGGTAATTCTAAAATGGATATTAGTACCCATATCAGTCCATTCTTGGTCCTAGTGTTTCTCAGAAATTGACAGTTAGTCATCCTTTACTTGTTATGTAATGTGTAAAGGATCTGCTAATTCCTTTGAGTAGTTGGCATGTAAATAAAACAAATGCTTACATCAAGACACACCTGTACAACAACTGCGAGATCAATTCAGGGGCAATTTCTCTGGACTGTTGGGAACAATCTGACTGATAAAATTTGTCCAAGTTTGGTAAGGGTTACTTAAAATTTTGAGTTGCAGAGCAGACAACAGTGGCCGCCACATCCCCAATGCCTACCCATTTTAGGTGAGTACATAGCAAATCTTCTCAATCAACAGTATTGTAAAGCAGTATAACCATTACTGAAATCTAATCTTTAAAAACATATGCAACAAATAAACTCAATTCCCAAGTAAAATAGGGGCCATAACTGTATTAACATTAATTTTACAATTACTTACCCTCCATAAATAGATTTCCCTTTTCTTATTAAATAAGTATTCCAAATTTTAGGTGAATACTTCTTTGATGGTTTTTGAGATAGGAAAGCCAAAAAGAAAGTTTATCAAATTTGGTAGTTGATTAAGGATCATAAAACTAAACAAGGTGCCAAATTGTCACAAGATACGCCCGTCACACTGCTTAATATTAACTGGGGGTTTGAATAGAACTGAGATTATTTTGAATGAATATCTTTTGTCAAACAGAGTATGAAAAACAACAAAGGGCAATAACTCAAAATATACACTAGGTAGAGTTATGGTTCTTGTACACTGCACTCCCACTTGGTAAGCTCTATCCATCCATGAAATTTCATGATCCTAGCTATTATACTTTTAGAGATATACTCCGGACAAGATTCAAGTATGATAAACAACAAAGGGCAATAACTCAAAAAATAGGCCAGGTAGAGTTATGGTTCTTGTGCACTTCCCCTTGGTGAGATCTATACACCCATGAAGTTTCATGATCCTAGCTATTATACTTTTAGAGATATACTCCGGACAAGATTCAAGTATGAAAAACAACAAAGGGCAATAACTAAAAAAATGGGCTAGGTAGAGTTATGCTTCTTGTACACTTCACTCCCACCAGGTGAGCTCTATCCATCCATGAAATTTCATGATTCCAGCTATTCTACTTTTAGAGATATACTCCAGACAAGATTCAAGTATGAAAAACAACAAAGGGCAATAACTCAAAATTTACGCTAGGTAGAGTTATGATTATTGTACACTGCACTCCTACTTGGTGAGCTCTATCCATCCAATAAATTTCATGATTCTAGCTATTATACTTTTAGAGATATACTCCATACAAGATTCAAGTATGAAAAACAACAAAGGGCAATAACTCAAAAATAGGCCAGGTAGAGTTATGGTTTCTTGTGCACTGCACTTCCCCTTGGTGAGATCTATACACCCATGAAGTTTCATGACCCTAGCTATTATACTTTAAGAGATATACTCAGGACAAGATTCAAGTATGAAAAACAACAAAGGGCAATAACTCAAAAAATAGGCCAGGTAGAGTTATGGTTCTTGTACACTGCACTCCTACTTGGTGAGCTCTAACCATCAAATAAATTTCATGATTCTAGCTGTTATACTTTTAGAGATATACTACGGACAAGATGCAAGTATGAAAAAACAAAGGGCAATAACTCAAAAAATAGGCCAGGTAGAGTTATGGTTCTTGTGCACTGCACTTCCCCCTGGTGAGATCTATACACCCATGAAGTTTCATGATCCTAGCTATTATACTTTTAGAGATATACTCCGGACAAGATTCAAGTATGAAAAACAACAAAGGGCAATAACTCAAAAAATAGGCTAGGTAGAGTTATGCTTCTTGTACACTTCACTCCCACCAGGTGAGCTCTATCCATCCATGAAATTTCACGATTCCAGCTATTCTACTTTTAGAGATATACTCCAGACAAGATTAAAGTATGAAAAACAACAAAGGGCAATAACTCAAAATTTACGCTAGGTAGAGTTATGATTATTGTACACTGCACTCCTACTTGGTGAGCTCTATCCATCCAATAAATTTCATGATTCTAGCTATTATACTTTTAGAGATATACTCCATACAAGATTCAAGTATGAAAAACAACAAAGGGCAATAACTCAAAAAATAGGCCAGGTAGAGTTATGGTTTCTTGTGCACTGCACTTCCCCTTGGTGAGATCTATACACCCATGAAGTTTCATGACCCTAGCTATTATACTTTAAGAGATATACTCAGGACAAGATTCAAGTATGAAAAACAACAAAGGGCAATAACTCAAAAAATAGGCCAGGTAGAGTTATGGTTCTTGTACACTGCACTCCTACTTGGTGAGCTCTAAACATCAAATAAATTTCATGATTCTAGCTGTTATACTTTTAGAGATATACCATGGACAAGATGCAAGTATGAAAAAACAAAGGGCAATAACTCAAAAAATAGGCCAGGTAGAGTTATGGTTCTTGTGCACTGCACTTCCCCCTGGTGAGATCTATACACCCATGAAGTTTCATGATCCTAGCTATTATACTTTTAGAGATATACTCCGGACAAGATTCAAGTATGATAAACAACAAAGGGCAATAATTCAAAAAATAGGCCAGGTAGAGTTATGGCTCTTGTGCACTGCACTTCCCCTTGGTGAGCTCTATCCATCCATGAAATTTCATGATTCTAGCTATTATACTTTTAGAGATATACTCCGGACAAGATTCAAGTATGAAAAACAACAAAGGGCAATAACTCCAAAAATAGGCCAGGTTCAGTTATGGTTCTTGTACACTGCACTCCCCCTTGGTGAGATCTATACACCCACGAAGTTTCTTGATCCTAGCTATTATACTTTTAGAGATATACTCCGGACAAGATTCAAGTATAAAAAACATCAAAGGGCAATAACTCAAAAAATAGGCCAGGTAGAGTTATGGTTCTTGTGCACTGCACTCCGTATTGATGAGAAGAATATAACTGCCAAGTTTAAAGTCAATCGGACTTACGGTGACAGAGTTATGCTCCGGACAAAGAAGTGGACACCGCCGGACGCCCGGACGCCCGGACGACCGGACAACCGGACACCCGGACGCCCGGACGCCCGGACGCCCGGACGCCCGGACACCACGGGTGATCCCATAATACGTCCCGTCTTCGACGGGCGTATAAAAAGTTGACCCTTCAGCACTCAGCCAAATTTGGTTTGTCCCAAATTAAAGGAGTTTGGAGAAGAAATTTCAGAAGTGTTAAAAAATGAGAAAAATCTGCTAATAAGGAAGGAAACATTGTGCCAAATGGAGAAACTGCTCATTACCAACTATTTCTCCTATACCCACAATGTTCTCAAAAGGCCTCAACATAAAAAGGGGGGATTGAGTGTTAAAGGGATAATTTTAGGATAACTGCACTTCTAAACTGGGTCCCCTTTCCATAAAAAACAAAAACTTCCAAGTTTTATGTGAATACCTTTCACTTACACCCATTGAAAAACTTCCACAGTCGAACAGAGAAACTAGAATATTTATGCTACAATTAAAAAATTGATATCTTATTTTTTTTCTTTATTCATGGTGACGACATATTAATTTCTTGACACTACAACAATTCTACAGCAGACGGCTTTACAACAGATGAAGAAAGTATGAAATCGGGTGCACTTCCCATAAAAATTGTAAATAGTGCATGAAAACATTGAAACAAAAGCAGAAATCTCTTATAAGCATTTTCTTGCATATATGCATCTTTTAAACCACAATAAGGTGTTTCTAAATATGCACAGTCCTTATTTTGCACATATGAAACACTTTTATACTTGATGGGGGAATACATTCCATCAAATTTGTCTTACATATTTAGCACTGTGGGGAAACACATGTCCTGTTTTGGGTGCATAACATTTAACCCCTTTCCACACAATCCCTCCTTTTTACGCCCCTCAAGAAAATGGCTTTAGAAAACATTGTGGAAAATGAAGAAATTGCTTGTCACAAACAATTTCTTCATTTTCCACAATTCTTTCTATGCAAAAAGACCAAAAAATTTAAAATTCCATCAACTTAAATTTGTCGTATGCAGCTTCTTTCAATTTGGACCAGTCTAAAATTCTGTTGTGTTGGAATTGGTTTAAAGTGGTGACCGCAAGCATTTTTTTAATAAAAATCATGAGGCAAGTAATATTTGCACGTTTATGTAGTGCATTCATAGGAAAATAAAATACCTTTTCCAACCATAGTACTCTCAATCCTGTGTTCTCTAGGTTTGGTAAGCACTTCGCAGTTTTATAACGAAGTGAGTGCTCAAAGGGAAAGATGCAGTGGTGTGGTACACGTACAAGGAATAATTTCATTATTTTCAGAATTTTAGCAGTTACAGGCACACAGATGATACAAGTATGTGTTCTTTCCGCATGAATATTCTGTTCCTGTATTTTACTCACTGAAGAGTCCTCAATTTTCCAAGAAAATAGTGCAGAATCAAAATTGGTGCATTACAACCCAATGTTATGCTACTTTATCCATTTCTGACTAATACCTTGGAAAATTGGCGATTCCAAAATTTGTAAAAGACAGGGCCATACTATTTCTGCATGAGAAACATAAATATGTATTTGCTTAAATGCACGCGATTCATACAGTTATTCCTTGTACAAGTACCACACCACAGCTTTTTCTTCGAGCACTAGCTTCGTTTAAAATCGCAAAGTGTTTACCGAACTAAGAGGATACTGTTGGATACGCAATTTATATTCCTTCCAATGCGCTATATCTGAAAAGGATCAGCAATGTGCAAATATCCCTTACCTCTTTTTTTGTTGGAAAATCGCTTGCGGTCACCACTTTTAAGTCTTATGCACCAAAAATAGGTCACGTGTTTCCCCACAGTGATTCAGTATTTGTCACCACAAAATTGCATGACTGACCAACATAGGGAGTACAAAGAGGACCATTGTTGTCCTTTAATGCTCACTAGAATATACTCGATTTGTAAAGTTTGCAATTGTAGAGGTCTACAAAGTCAATCTACTTAACCTATGGCAAAGCTCTAAGCCAGTCTCTTTGGAACAGGAAGGTTTTTTAGATTCACAATATCACCCTATGTAAAACTTGTGTCTATCTTAAATCAGTTTTTCTATTTCTGTTTCTCTCTCATATACCTGTATCACACAAATTCTTCCTGATAGTTTTAACCCGTGTCATGCTGTATAAATTACCTTACTGAAACGCTGTCAAATCAAAGGGCTGAAAGCACTGATAGAACTTGTTGTTCAAAAATCAATATTTTTTTTAAAATTCAACTTCATAAACAACTCTGGCAGGAAAAGTACAAGCAGGAGGTATAGACTAAGATCAGCCTGCACACAAGTGCAGTCTGATCTTGGTCTACACCTCCTGCCAAAACCGGAATATTCCAGGTTCAGCATGACAAGGGTTAATATACTAGTTTCATGTAGTTTAATTTCCTCAGAAAACAGGATGCACATTCACTTTTTTTGCTTCTGAATGATGTTCCAAACCTTTTTCTTAATAGTTTCCCAGTTACGCTTGTGTAAGGATTTACCCTTCTGCTTGCTCTTTTCTATTGCTGCAAGACATACTTTCATCCCAGGTGTTTGACAAGTATCCAAGTAATCTTTAAAGTATTCATGAATTTCTTTTTCCTCCTCCTTTGTCCAGGAAACCCTTTTACCTGAAATTTTAAACACAACAACATGCAAACAATTTTAAGAATGGAGTCTTTCAGTGAGAAATATGACCGAAGACAGTTCCTGTCAGGCTGCTTGTTTTACAAACAAGATGTGTTTCTGAAACACAAATGCCCCCGCAACTGCCATCATTTTGAAACAGGGGTGGTATCAACTAAAAGGTCTTGTCACAAGCAATGCACATATAAAAAAAAGAAGGCTCTATCACTTACCAAACAAAAGTTATGGCCAATGTTGAACTTTCTATTTTGAAATTAAGTGACCTTGAAAATATGACCCTGACCGTGACTGATGGTCTTGACTTTAGTATTAACTGAAAGGTCATGTTATAATCAGTACACATTTGAAATATGAAGGCTCTATCACTTACCATTGCAAAGTAATGGCCAATGTTAAAGTTTTAATTTTTACCTATATTTGACCTTGAAAAATGACCTTGACCTTGAGTGATAACCTTGAAGTAGGTACTTACAAAAAGGTCTTGTCACAAGCAATGCACATGTGAAATATGAAGCCTCTATCACTTACCAATCAAAAGAAATGGCCAATGTTAAAGTTTTTATGTTGAAATTAAAGTACCTTGAAAGTATGACCTTGACCTTGACTGATTGCCTTGACTTTGGTATCAACTGAAAGGTCTTGTCATAATCAGTACACATTTGAAATATGAAGGCTCTATCACTTACCAATCAAAAGATAAAACCAATGTTAAAGTTTAAATTTAAAAATATTTGACCTAGAAAAATGACCTTGACCTTGAGTGATGACCTTGAAGTTGATGCCTACAGAAAGGTCTTGTCACAAGCAATGCACATGTGAAATATGAAGCTTTTATCACTTACCAATCACAAGTTATGGCCAATGATAAAGTTTTTAGTTGACAAATGGACAGACAAACCCCCGTGACAAAAACAATATGCCCCCTATCTATCGATGCAAGGGCATAAAAACTGATAAGAACATTCTGCCAAAAATCCAAGAATATTGGACAGAAAAATGTTGCCTCTAGAGCATATACAAGGGTTTTCTAAGATTTGACTTGGTCGCTTATTTTTTGCCCTTGTGTGATTCATTTGCAAACTCATCCAAAATATCATCAATGTAAATTTTTTTATAAAGATTGGGACTGAAAATGTTTCCTCTAGGAAGCACACATGGCTTTTGTAAAATTCAACTTAGCAAACAAGTTTTTGACTCTTAGGTGATGCATATTTAGTACTGCTGAGATATCATAAAAACAACCATTCTGGTACAGTGTCATGAACATTGTGGCCTCTTCTGCACACAAAAGTTTTTTTTCTGAAGATTTGACCTACCTTTTGACCAGACATGACCTGTATTTGTGCTTGTCCGAGATATCATCAAGACAAACATACTAGCCAAATTTTATAAGCATTGGACAGAAAATGTGGCCTCTCACAAGGTCTTTTTTTTTTTTATAAAATATGATGTTACGATCCAAGCTAAGAGTGCCAAGCTGAAGTCTGATAAAATACAATTTTTTCTACTCACAGTAATATGTATTATAAGTAAAATTCTTACAGCATGTCTTCTTCTTTTGAGTCTGTAATGGTATATCATCATCCTCCTCAAAAGTGTATTCATCTGCTACATCCACTATTATTGAAAGACATACATTAAGATGGGTATAAAATCTGTCGACCCTTTACTATGCATTTTCATTTATCAGCAATAATGTGAGTTTTATTACAGTGTTTATATCGGAAAAGTCGTGCTTACATTTAATTACAAGAGGGCCAGGACGGCCATAAATCACTCACCAGAAACCGTAGTGCCATTGTGAGTACATATCAGAGTATATGTCAGATGTAAAATTTAAGGCCAACAGGATGTGTGCAAATATTGACCCAAAGGCCACAATTTCAGTTATGTTGGTAGAGATCAACTACATGTTGCTACATACCAAATATCAACGTTCTACATCAATTTCAACCATGCTTGAAAACATTTTTCGATGTTTATTTGTTTTTGAAAATTCTGTATAAAGATATTTCAGACTGTTGTTATCTTGATGTTACATGAAAGAATTTTCTTAAATGGATTTTTTTTTTCATTTAAAATATTTCATAGTTACATCAACTGCAAGGTAGACTTGGTTCAAACTCGGCTCCAAAATTGACCCTAAAAAAATCTGAGAAAAAAAAAATCAGATAGAGGTCCTGTATCTTGAGACTGAAAATCTACGCATTGTAACGTAGTCAATGAGCTTACCATTTTCATCAGCTCCAGGTATGTACCCATCTGTGTCATTATTATATTCAAGGGACTCGAGCGTTACTGGAACATCTGCAAATAAAAAGAGCTTTTTTTAACAACATTAAGATAAAATGTTGTTCTTAGACAAAAAAGAATGGCCATTGGATGCATGTATATTGAAACTCAATACAGTCATGTGGGTGACAGTGGTGTAAAGGTAGAGCACCAGTCTCTGATACTAAAGGTCCCAAGTTAGAATCCCGTCAGCGGCATATAAAAACGTCTGAACTAACCCACAAATCTGTGCGAGTACTGGTTTAGTTTCCAGGAAGCAGATATAGATAGTGATTATATAAGCTATCAGCTTTCATTACAGTCAATGTAAAATCAATAAGTTTAAACTTAAACAAAGCAGTCATGGAGGTCAAACTGTGAAGAGTTTCAGTATGAGCCCTGCTGTGGAGTATTCAAAGGTTGGAATTGCTCATTATAAGCCATTTCAACTTTGGCCAAAGTGTCCAATGTACAATAAGTAAAATGATTTATCATGAGAATGAGGGAAATTGTTAATTTACAAAGATCACTAAACTCAGATTAATTATAATGAATTTTCTTCAAACTGATGTTTGAGTTAGACTCCCCCCCCCCATTAACAGCTCCAAGTGTCTTCCCCTTTTCCTAAAAAAGCCCCCCCCCCAAAAAAAAAACTTTTTAACTATGTATCATAGTTTACCTCTACTATCATGGTCATGAGCCAGGTCCACATTTCCCTCCGCGTCAACAACCAACTCTGAAAGAAGCAAATGTAGAATAAAATTTAGGGCTTATGACATAAACAAATAAGTGGGCCATAATGGCACTGGATTACTGAACTAAGGACATAGTGTCAATATCAAGGCTCAAATCAAAACCATTTTTTAAAAACAATGCTTAAATTACAAATATCAATGCTCAACATTTAAACAAACAAAATTTTAAGTTGAGGGTACATTTCAATAACTCTTTTAACTCTATACCTGATATACGGTTTAAGACCAAGTCAACTTGTAAGAAACATCAAATAACAATGAAGCTTCTAAACCAAAACAGAATAAATAGAATTGACGGAGAAGAAAATGAGACAAATGATGAAATTGCTTGTTACAAGCAATTTCATCTTAAGTCACATTTTCAAAAAGACTCCAATGCAGACCCATCGAAAGTTCTATATATGGGGAAAGGGTTAAACTAAAAAACAATTAGCATGTCATTGTATGATAAATGAGCCATTTGAACAGCTAGGGTCATTTCATGGCAATCAATAATGTTTCCTGGCTTTCCCGCATCAATACTGACACACCTTTCTTTCTAAAGCCATTGACTACTTTTCTCATACGAATCAGGTGAGAGGCAAAAAATCACTGGAAAGAAAGTCAGCCTCCAGATCACAAGTTAGACACACTACCAAATGGGCTACCTGACTGGACCTTAATAGTTGTAAAATCAGATTAAAACTGAGAATTCTTTCCAATGCCTTATGTTTTCAAAGCATTTTCTCAAGCAGTTTTTTTTATTCAAATAGGTTTTTTTAACCAAAAGCAATCCATTTTTAAGCTTAGATGCTGCTCATCTCCAGCTCTGTATATATGAAGCTGAACCTAAGGGACAGTCTCTCTTATAAAATTTATCTTTTACCATTCAAATCTATGTCCTTGAGTTGTTTTCCTGAGTATTTCGCTGTGAGATTAAACTCTTGTAATAGCATCATTTTAGCAATGTCCACACGTTCTATAGTTGTTGCTGTCTGCCTATAGTGTATCTTGTGGATATCCATGCTATGACCGAGATGATTGACCAAGTAAGATTGCTCCTGTTGGGACAAGTCCAAAACCTGAAAGTTTTTAGAGAAACAAATTTAGAATGGATGTACATATCTTGCCATCATCAGGGTTTGCCTTTATGCTATAAAAGTATCTTTTCATGGAATTACGTTGTATTGGGTACTTAACTTGAATGCTAATTATCGGATTACTAATTTTGGATTTTTCCAAGTTGAAAGGATTTGAAGACAACAAATTCCAAACTGTATAAAATTCCTTCTGCTGGGATTGAGTGGTAATGGGCTATAACAGATTTTTACTCATTTTACAGACAGCATTACCACCACAACAAGCAAGAATGGAACACGGAACTGTCAGACTCAGATCCATGACTATTACTGGGCCAAAGATAATCCTCAACCTTATCCACAACACTTATTAAATGTCACTTATTCCCGAAAACTGTCAGATGATCAGACCCTCTCAAAATCATATTTCCCTGTACTGAAAGAGAATTTGCAGACAGTGTCCTTTTGTCCTAAAGTTTTTAAAGTTTGAGCATCCTGAATTTCTAATTGGTTAGCTTCTAGAAACATTCCATATCAAAGGACTGATTTGTAGAAGAAACTGACACCATAGTAGAGTAGCATGCTGCAATGAAGTGCTACAAGATAAAAATATACTCACAGCAAGTATCATATGACATATAATGTATTGATGAAATCAATGAGAGGACAGCACTAGATTTCCTAACCTTAGATCAATGAAAGTATATTGTTTTACCACAGAAAATATGTTCTTAACATTGACAATGGTTATCAAATGCTTCAATCAAAACCCATGTGTCCACCCATGTAAGGGTAGGGGTTCATTTTCTTATCAAAAGATGGCATGATCTAGAACCACAAGGTATAAAAGAAAAGGAAACAGCTATTTAGAGCTCACCTGAGAAAGTGTCGCAGTGTATTTTCTCAATGTCACTGATGTGATTTTATCTGGTCTTTTCAAATCCATTTCATTGCATAAACTCTTCAGGCTGTCATATGACCTTAGAACACCAACATCTGAATTATACGAGTTTAATATATTAAAACAAGATGACCTAGAATGGTTGCCTAAACAGAGGGAGTGAAATGTTTTTTCATGTAATGAACTACTTTATGACTAAAGCTAAAAATTTGACACAGTTTCATATAACATAGGACTGAAAAATGTGGATCTAGAGTGCAAAAAGGCATTTTCTAAGGTTAGACCTAGTGACCTACTTTTTGTCTGAGAAGAACCATATAAAACTTGGCCATGATTATAAGTTACAAATTCTGTCAAAGTTTAAAATTAATGTGGCTTCTACAAGTTTTTCTTGATTTCACTTATTAACTTTCATGGCCTATGTTTTAACTATTCCAAGATCCTACCAAAATAAACATTCTAATCAAGTTTGAAATAATTGGCATACCAAAATAAACATTCTGATCAAGTTTGAAATAATTGGCAAAGAAATTGGCCTCTATTGCGCAAACAAGCTTCTTCTATAACTTGATCTAGTGACCTACTTTTTGATCTGGGGTGACCCATATTCCAAATAGACTGAGAATTCATGGAGAAAAATTTTCCAATCCAGTGTATCTTTGATTGGGCTGCAAAACTTGCCTGAAAGGCGCATACTAGACTTTTGTAATTGTTTACCTAGTGACCGACTTTTTGACCCAAGGTGATCCATATTCAAAAATGCCCAAAATGTACATTAAACCAAACAATTTGACTACCTTTCATGTTTTAACAGCTTAGGTCATATCATGGCGATCAGTGCACCTAACAATGTGTTTCCCGGTTTTCTCACACCAGTACTAACATAACTTTTTTATCCAAGTCACTGACCACTTTCTCACTTGCATCAGAACAGAAAATTTGGCATCTGAATTGCACAGATGGATTTTCTAAGATTTGACCCACTGACTTTTGGTTCAAGGTGATGATTTTTTAACATATCCAAGATTACATTAAAAAGAATATTTTTACCACTTTTTTCATGTAGATTGGACTCAAAGTGTGATCCCTAGAGAGCACACAAGGTTATTCTAAGATTTTTCCTATTGACCTACTTTCTGTCCAATAAGACCCATTTGCAAACTTGTCATCCAGAAAATCATTCTGAACAAGTGTCAGGCTAATTGGACAAAAAATAAGGCCTCTAAAGCACACACAAGGTCTTTCTAAGATTTGACATTGTCATCTACATTCTGGTCCAATGTTACCTATATTCAAACTTGTCCAAGATATCAAGACAGTCATTCTGAACAGAAAATGTGGCTTCAAGGTTTTTCTTAAGATTTGATCTAGTGACCTTCTTTCTGGTCCTATGTGATCCTAATTCCAAATCATCAGGAATTTCATCAAGGCAAACAATCTAACCAAGTTTCAAGTTAATTGGCCTGGAATGCATACACAATGCAAATGGTTGATTCATAACCACAAAAGCTCACCATGTGTTGCATTTGTGCCCAACTGAGCAAAAATTTAACTCACTTGAATTGGGAAACAGGTAAATATTATCATCTCTTATCCCCGAGACTCTTCGCACTGATGCACTGGCAAGGAAGCTTATGATCCTCTTGCAATCTCTTGGTATTATCACGGGAACTCCTCTACCATACTGAAACAATTATAATCTAAATTAAAATTAGCAGTCAGTAGAGAACAAATCCAACTATTGGATGCATTTGTTACAATTACTTTAAAAAGAGGGCCAAGATGGCCCTATTTTGCTCACCTGAAAACCAATGACAATTCAGTTAGAAATTGAACAACTCGAGCTATCTGAAAAATGGCTGGGCAAAACAAAAATATTACTAGACATGCATCAAGCTACCAAAACAAGAGGGTCATGATTGCCTCCTTCATTTCTTTCAACTTCAAATCAATGCAACTCCTGGGATTTGGGCATTTTTATACCAGATTGCATAGTTTTTAACAATCTTGACAGATGTCCACTAGCTGATGATACATGCCAATTATCAGATTTGAATATAAAAAATGTAAGGATAATACACTAAATGACTGCTAAAGTGACCAAGGGCATAAGAAAAGCTTAACTTGTTAGGAAATGTTAACAAGAAAAGCTGTGAACTAAAATTAGAGTACCTTTCCTCTTGTTTCCAAAACATCTTGTGTTTTCAGTAATTTCTGGTCTAGCTCAGACATGTCAGATCTCATTGCTTTGTCCAAATTTGAAACTCCACTGCTTCGTGCCAAATATTCTTTGACTCTGAAAATTAGAAACAGTAACTCTCAAAAAGGAAGGATTGTGCTATAAACAATGAATTTCAAAGCTAATAACTTTTTTACAGAGGTAGAAGAACACATTATAGCAAGTAGTTAAAACCTGGCATCAAAGGGTCCAAAATATTGGTCCATATATGGACTAAGGTCAATATCAAACAAAAATTTGGAAATTCCAAAACCAGCTTTAGAAACATATAAGAATCTTTTAAATACTCAGAATCAACTTTATGGAACAGGGTTCCAGAAAATATCAAATGTTCAGAAAGTGTGAGATCTTTCAGAGAAAACTGCTTTTCATTTATGTTGCTAGAACCATAGATGTTATCAAATGCTTCAATCAAAACCCATGTGTCCACCCATGTAAGGGTAGGGGTTCATTTTCTTATCAAAAGATGGCATGATCTAGAACCACAAGGTATAAAAGAAAAGGAAACAGCTATTTAGAGCTCACCTGAGAAAGTGTCGCAGTGTATTTTCTCAATGTCACTGATGTGATTTTATCTGGTCTTTTCAAATCCATTTCATTGCATAAACTCTTCAGGCTGTCATATGACCTTAGAACACCAACATCTGAATTATACGAGTTTAATATATTAAAACAAGATGACCTAGAATGGTTGCCTAAATCTAAATTAAAATTAGCAGTCAGTAGAGAACAAATCCAACTATTGGATGCATTTGTTACAATTACTTTAAAAAGAGGGCCAAGATGGCCCTATTTTGCTCACCTGAAAACCAATGACAATTCAGTTAGAAATTGAACAACTCGAGCTATCTGAAAAATGGCTGGGCAAAACAAAAATATTACTAGACATGCATCAAGCTACCAAAACAAGAGGGTCATGATTGCCTCCTTCATTTCTTTCAACTTCAAATCAATGCAACTCCTGGGATTTGGGCATTTTTATACCAGATTGCATAGTTTTTAACAATCTTGACAGATGTCCACTAGCTGATGATACATGCCAATTATCAGATTTGAATATAAAAAATGTAAGGATAATACACTAAATGACTGCTAAAGTGACCAAGGGCATAAGAAAAGCTTAACTTGTTAGGAAATGTTAACAAGAAAAGCTGTGAACTAAAATTAGAGTACCTTTCCTCTTGTTTCCAAAACATCTTGTGTTTTCAGTAATTTCTGGTCTAGCTCAGACATGTCAGATCTCATTGCTTTGTCCAAATTTGAAACTCCACTGCTTCGTGCCAAATATTCTTTGACTCTGAAAATTAGAAACAGTAACTCTCAAAAAGGAAGGATTGTGCTATAAACAATGAATTTCAAAGCTAATAACTTTTTTACAGAGGTAGAAGAACACATTATAGCAAGTAGTTAAAACCTGGCATCAAAGGGTCCAAAATATTGGTCCATATATGGACTAAGGTCAATATCAAACAAAAATTTGGAAATTCCAAAACCAGCTTTAGAAACATATAAGAATCTTTTAAATACTCAGAATCAACTTTATGGAACAGGGTTCCAGAAAATATCAAATGTTCAGAAAGTGTGAGATCTTTCAGAGAAAACTGCTTTTCATTTATGTTGCTAGAACCATAGATGCTAAACCTATCATATGAAATAACATTTTCTTAATTCAGTCTGCTATCTCTTCATCAGCCAACGGCAAGCAGTGCATGTTTGAGGCAGATTGCTCGCAACATCTCCCCAAATGAATACAGACTTAAATTAAGGGGTCACCATAGCTAACTGTTTGACATCGATGGCCGGGTGCAATCCTATTATAACTGTTAATAAGGTTTTGTGCTAAGCCCACAATTCATGTAAATTTTTTGTAATTGTAATTATTTTACTGTTTTTTTGTATTGTTGTTTTCTGAAGGCCTCAAGGAAGAGTATTGCTAATTGAGTAACCTTCTTAAAGTATTAATATTATCATTATTATTATCGGCAGATTTGATAAAAATTCAGATACATGTACCACTACCTCTAGCTTAAAATTCCTACAGAAGCCTTTCTATCGAGGATCTGAACTGTTGCTACCGTATGCATGAAATGTACTTTGCATCTGATACAGCTTAACCCTCTCCCTGTTCTGTAATTTTCAGGTGGTCCAAAATTGAAGAAGTTGCAGACTACAAATCAAAACTTAAATACATGGCAATTTGATATTGAACAAGAGGGCATGTAGACATCAATGTAGGAAAAGGAGAAACTGCAAATTTTATGCAATTTTTCCTTTTCCAACATTTTCAAAAACCTTCCTTGGCAGAGGTGTTAAAAGGCATCATTATGAGGGAAAGGGTTAAATCGCGATATTCTTTATGGCAACTAGGAATACATAAAATTCTATTTTTCATAAACTGTGGAACATGATTTACCTTATGCCTTCAATTTCTCCGGCTCGTCTTTTATTGTATAAGAGCAATCTAGTTTGGATCAGTATCACTGCTCTACGGTAAACAGATGGGTTTGGATCATCCACTTGAGCTTCTACCAGCTTGATTTCCTCTTTGATTCTCCTCGTCAGATTTACAATATCATCTGGGTCTGGCAACTGTTTTTCTTTGTTGAATTTACGAGTTTGAAGAATAGTACTGGCTAATTTGGTAACCTTGAGAGACCATTCCATTTCTAGAAGCTTCAAAAAGTCATTGCTTTTCTCTCTTTCTAAAGCACTATTTTCCTTGATAGCCATTCCTAATTTTGCACCAGCCATTCTTTTAAGGTCGTAACCAAGTTTAATCGGTGTGCTAGGAGACTTTAGGTCTTCAATATCATCAAAATCTACTGATCCTGTTTTCAGAGCTGCAGTTACAACATTATCAAAATGCTCAGGACACAGAAAGTCTATCATATTCAGATCACTTCTCTCACTTTCTTTTCGCAAGTTTATTAAGAGACGAGCAGCATCTCGCATTCTGCTTGACACATAGTATTTCCGCTTCAATTTATTTCCAATATTTTTGGCCATCCAAATGTTCCCTAGAGTAATGATCAGCCCATCATTCATTGCTATGTTACCAATTTCGTCCGAGGTCATTATGGAAAACACTTCCAACAAAGGCTTTCCAACTGTGGAATTTAACCTTCCAGCTGTCTGTAGGCTAGCTATTCTAAGCTCTCTTGCAGTCAGTAGCATACTAGAACTATGATGTGCAGGACAGACTTTCTGATGCGTATACATTGTTCTGTCTAACTTAATCCAAACATGACAATGTGGACAGGGTCCATACTTACGAACTTCAAAACTTCCAACTTGTCGTCTGCCAAGTATTATCTCACCATAACCCTTTTGTAGTACACTTAAATTGTGTTGATGATCTCCTTCATTGCGGATTAGGTCCCATCTTGATCTAACTAATTTATGACGGTTTCCATGTTTTTTTGACAATAAATCCAAGTCTCTCAACTCTTCCTCTTTTTTGAGATGTTTTCTCAGGTGCTTTGATATATTTGTTTTCACCTTATGACAGAATTTACAACAGTGTGCTTGGTTCCAAACTGTGCTTCGCTTCTTCACCTTTCCAAATTTAGAAACATTGGAAGTAATAACCTTTCTAACATATATATTTTGATTAATAGTATCTTTCTCCATCTCATCATTGCTGACTTTATGCTCCCTACTACTGCCGAGGACATGCTCTCTGGACAGTGGTCTTTCTTCAAGACACTGGTTTTCATCATTTGAAGTACATGGCTGTTGGACCTTATGCTCTTTTGTGTTAGAATTTACATTATGAAGGACCCTTTGTATCGGCGGATATTCAATCTCATCTTCAGTATTATCATCATAACTATCAGGCACATATTCTGAATCTGATTTACTCTCACTTTCATACTCGATATTGCTAGAATCTTTCTCAATATCATTATTGCTGATTTCATGCTTCTCACTGCTACCAAAGTCATGTTGGCTGGACATTGGTCTTTCTTCAAGACACTGGTTTTCGTCATCTGAAGTGCATGGTTGTTGCACCTTATGCTCTTTTGTGTTAAAATTTACATTTTGATGGACCCTTTTGATTGATGGATATTCAATCTCATCTTCAGTAAAATCATCAGAATTATCAGGCACATATTCTGAATCAGATTTACTCTCACTTTCATAGTCGATATTGCTAGTATCTTTCTCATTCTCATCACTGCAGATTTCATGCTCCCTATTGCTTCCGAGGTCAGTCTGGCTGGACAGTGGTCTATCTTCGAGACACTGGTTTTCATCATTTGAAGTGCATGGTTGTTGCACCAAATGCTCTTTTGTGTTGGAATTTACATTATAAAGGGTCCTTTGTATCGGCGGATATTCAATCTCATCTTCAATATTATTATCCTTATTATCAGGCACATATTCTGAACCTGATTTACTCTCACTTTCATCCTCTATACTGCTAGTATCTTTCTCCATCACATCATTGCGTATTTCATGCTTCCTATTAATACTAAGGTCGTTCTCTATGGACAGTGGTCTTTCTTCAAGACACTGGTTTTCATCATTTGAAGTACATGGTTGTTGCACCATATGCTCTTTTGTGTTAGAATTAACATTATGAAGGGCCCCTTGTATCGATGTATTTTCAATCTCTTCTTCAATATTATTATCCCTATCATCAGGCACATATTCTGAACCTGATTTACTCTCACTTTCATACTCTATACTGCTAGTATCTTTCTCCATCACATCATTGCCGATTTCATTCTTCCTATTAATACTAAGGTCGTTCTCTATGGACAGTGGTCTTTCTTCAAGACACTGGTTTTCACCATCTGAAGTGCATGGTTGTTTCACACTTTGCTCGTTTGTTTTGGAATTTACATTCTGATGGACCCTTTCAATCGGCAGATATTCAACTCCATCTTCATTATTATCGTCATTAATATCAGGTACATGTTCTGAATAAGATTTAGTCTCACTTTCACACCTCATGTTATCAGTCTCACTTTCAGGCACATCTTTCACATTGTCATTGTTATCATTTAAGTCACTGTTTTTTTGTCTGTTCTTTTTCCTTTTCTTCTTTGAACTTTTTTGTTTGGCAGCTTTTCTTTTGGGTATAGTAGCCACATTTTTTTTCCAAACATCTGAAAATGTTTAAATAAATTGTAGTTAACTTTTTTTCAATTTCATGTTTTGACGACACTACAGTGAAAGGTTTTGGAAAAAAATTCTAGCAAAAGTATGAATTGCACAAAACATGTGATTCATCCTTTTCTAAAATGTTTCCTATGCCATCAAAAACATTTAAGTCATTTATTACAAATTTTTGTCATCTGCATATTTGAATTGAATTTGAATGTTTCTTAGACAGCAGTGTTCATATCAAGGCAGTTAGTGCACCTACCAATGTGCTTCCTGGTTTTTTCACAACAATACCAACATAACTTCCTTTTCCAGCCATTACTTTATCACACAAGAAATCCATGGATTCAAATGTCTCACCTGTACTCACTTTGTCACTAATACTTAAATTTTTTTAAGATGAACAAGTATTCTGTCTTTTTCAAATTTAAAATAGATTTCATAGTTTTTTAATTGTTTTTAATTTCTGTCAACTTGGCATCGAGAGACATCTACAGCCCCAACGGTATATGTTAAGAAAAACAAAAAGTTAGAAAGGGAAAACTTGACAAAATGGAACTTGGTATGGAGAGGCATCTATCATCCTAAAAGGTGTGTGTTAAGTTTCGGATGGATAGTTCCAATAGTTTCTGATTGAGAACAAGACCTCACTTGTACCATATGATTTTCAGCATCTGATGGAGCTTAATGTGAAAGTTAAGTTAAAATTTTACTTGGGATAATAAATGCCTGTCGATTTGAGTGTCCATGTGAGTTAGATTTAGGCTAAAAAGTATTTAACAAATATTAAATGGAATTATGAAATCAATATATCTTGAAATTGAACATTTTTAAATTGTTGCAGGCTTAATTGCCAAACCAATAGAATACTTACTAAGTGCCCACTGGATATCCGACAAGAATGCCTCTAGAGTAACTGGCTTCTTTCTGAGAGTTGCTGTAGAGTAGAAAATGTAAAGTTTCACTCATTACCGTATGAATACTTTTACTAAACATTTACCTTCACAAGGCTTTAACCCTTTAACTCTTTCCCACTCATACAAATTTTGAACTTTTCCAGATTGAAAGGATTTGCAGACCACAATTTTAAAACTAAGAAATTGCATCTGGCTTTCTCATGGGATAGAAAACATTGTGGGAAAGGGAGAAATTTCATGTTCTGTGCAATTTCTCCTTTTGCCACAATGTTTTCCTAAGCCTCTCACTACGGAGCCGTTAAAACACGGGATTGAGTGGGAAAGGGTAAAAACACTGGCTTTTTCTCCTTATATATCTATTAGAGGTGTAACAATACACTCCAATATCCGGTGAACCAAATGTTTATTTCCCAACCAATATGAATCATTCTTTCGTCCGAGAACAGAATATTGGCGAATACAGAATATATTTTGTGCCAGAGCTGTACAAGCTGTTAAGTATCTGATTCTGATACATATAGGCTTTAATAAAAAGTAGAAAATGTCTTTGTTGTGATGCAATTCCATTTGAATAAATTTCTAAGTCAAATTCTTTTAGAAATGGAGTTAAATGAAATGAAAAAAATAAATAGATCTATTACAGCAACAAAACTTGTCATTATCAATCAATCCTGTTTTATTCCTAAATTATTGAAACCAATATAGATTGTTATCAAAATGGATTGTTTGTTTGAATGGGGTTTTACACCGCTTTCAACAATCTTACAGTTATATCGCGGTGGCTGGAGCACCTACCAATGGAATCCTAGTATTTCTCACACCAGTACTACCATTACATCCTTTCCTAGCTTCCAGCTGCTATCCCACAGAGGTCTACCATTATTGACCAATTGGTAAAAGACAAATAGTCGGAAAGGATGAGTGCCGCCGTCTGGGATCAAACCCGGGACCTCTATATTGACAGTCTGATGCGCTACCAACTGCGCTATGACAGCGGCATTTATCAAAATGGAAGTGTCCATTTAAATTTTCTGACTTCTATGACGTAATTGACCTACACATGAGCAGTGAAACTGCTGGGAGTACTGTGTAAAGGTTAACTCTTTTTTCTGATGGTCATCGACTCCCTTTAACTTGTGGTAAAATATATGAGCTTTGTAGAGAAAATATTTATGCAAGTTCAATCTTTTGACAAAAACCTGTTTCCCTTGTTTGAATATGATGGAAGGGAAGTTGCTGTCTGTAATTAATCACTTAATCGGTCTTGTAAAATAGAAATGATAGTTCCCCCAAGTTTAAATATAACAATACTGGACTTATGTAAGCAATAGGGCACATTACGATGGCTGAAAACTAGTCTAATCACATCTTGTTACAAGATATAGTTAGTCTAGTTTTGCACTCAGCCATCAAAATTTATTTGGTCATACCTTTTCTAAGGATAGAGCGGTAGAAATAAGCAGGTATCAGTTGAAGTTAGTTTTGGTGAAATTTAAACTGACACTGATCAGCATTGTTTATCTTATGATTACATAATATTTAGCCAGATGTGCTGCACTGTTTCAGCAGTCTTGATTAGTTAATGTTTTAATTCACAATTATTTAATATGAACATAAAAAATCTAAAAATTGAAATTGCAAAGCTATAACAAAATACTTGTTGACAAATAATGCAGCTGCACCTTTTGTGAAAGTTGATTGATATCAGTGATTGTTTTGCTTGACAAAGAGACTTAAACCAAAAAGATCTAACCCGAGACAAATTTTGAACTTTCCCAAAGTGGGAGTATTTGCAGATGACAGATATAACAAGAGAACCATAATAGTCCTAGATCGCTCATCTGAACTGTCTGCTGTTAAAAAAAACGCAACTAGAGACAAATAACTATAATCAGTTTCATGAAGATTGAGGCAAAACTGTGTAGACAAAGAAATTGTCACTTTTCCTGTGTTATCTTATAGAACCTTCTCATAATCTATAAGGTTCATCTTTATGACCTGACAAGTATCCTGACCAAGTTACATGATGATTGAGCCAAAGTGATGACATCTAAAGCATTAACAAAGAAATAGTCATTAAGGCCCCTTTTCCTGTGTTTTCTAAAAGTACCTTCCTATAATCAATAGGGTTCATCCTTTTGACTGATCAATTATTCTGGCCAATGTTCATGAAAATTAAGCCAAAATTGTGGTCTCTAGAGTGTAAACAAAGAAATTGTCAATAAGGCCCCTTTTCCTGTGTTTTCCAAAAGAACCTTTCCATAATCAATAGGGTTCCTCCTCATGCCCTAATAATTATTCTGGCCTAGTTTCATGAAGAATGAGCCTAATTTGTGGCCTCTAGAATGTAAACAAAGAAATTGTCATTAAGGCCCCTTTTCCTATGTTTTCCAAAAGAACCTTTGAAAAACCAATAGGGTTCATCTTTTTGACCTAACAAGTATCCTGACCAAGTTACATGAAGATTGAGCCAAAATTGTGGCCTCTAGAGTATAAACAAAGAAATTGTCATTAAGGCCCCTTTTCCCGTGTTTTCCAATAGAATCCTCCTATAATCGATAGGGTTCATCTTCATGATCAAACAATCATTCTGACCAAATTTCATGAAGATTAAGCCAAAATTGTGGCCTCTGGAGTGTAAACAAAGAAATTGTCATTAAGGCCCCTTTTCCTATGTTTTTGGAAAGATCCTTCTAATAATCAATAGGGTTCATCTCATGACCTAATTATCATTCTGGCAAAGTTTCAGGAAGATAGAACCATGTTTGTGGCCTCTAGAGTGTAAACAAAGAAATTGTCATTAAAGCCCCTTTTCCTGTGTTTTCTGATAGAACCCTCCCATAATCAATAGGGTTCATCCTAATGACCTAACAATTATTCTGACCAAGTTTCATGAAGATTGGGTCAAATTGTGGCCTCTAGAGTATAAACACTTCAATTGTTGACGCCGCACGATGGACAACAGACATTCAACAATCACAAAAGCTCATGATGAGCACTTTGTGCTCTGGTGAGCTTAAAATTTGAAAATTCTTAGAAAATAACAATATCTTATTTCTGTTTTCTTCCCTATAAGGAATATAAAAGCATTTTTTTAACAATTCTATAATTTGATGTCGGCAAATCATTTCAATTTTGGAAAAGTTTAAAATTTGTCTGAGTGGGAAAAGGTTATTGCAAGTTTTAAATAAAACGTTTGTGTGTTCCTTTTTATCAATATTCAAAGATTGCCTGGTAGGCATTGATTTGACTTCTTTTTTTTATCTTAACTGTTAAACCCTTGACAAACCTTGTATTCATGAATGATATTCATATTTGTGCCCCTGTATCGTTATGTGTATTTGTACTTGTTACCTCCTGTATCGTTACAGCCCTAAATCTAGCTTAGAGCTGTAGGTAACAGTCTATAAAATATATCTATTTTTGAGTGTAAAGTACACAAAATAAGAAAACTTTTGGAGAATCATTTTAACAGTGATTTTATGGAAACTTCCATCTTGTACCCCCAATAACAACTTTTGGCACAATTTCATTAAATCAATTTCAGAGAAATTAATATGTGCTTACGATATCAAATCAAAACCCTTAATAATTGTGCAAAGTTTTCAAATTTCCAAGATAATTTCATAAATTATACCCCCTGGCAGAACTGTGAAGTGCCTGATAATCATTCCAAAGATCTTTCTTTTGCCTTTATTTATAGGAATTCATTTTGTTGAAGTAAAAGAACTGTGTAACAACAAGAGCACCATGATGGCCATATATCACTCACCTGACAACCAAATGTTGCTCTAACAACTTGATTTTAATCTAGTTTGCTCGAGTTGAAGCAGGAATGATGGTGCAAGAGTGACACGCTGAAATATGTCTTTTTTTTGTTCGGATTGATGAAATGGTGATGTAGTGCAAATACACTGAAAAATGGCATTTTTCAAACTCAAGGGCAAATAACTGACTTTTAATTCTGACCTTTATTTGAGGCCTCCATGTTATTTGGCATGAAAAAGAAATGTGCTAGTCAGGTTATTTGTAAATTCCAAAGATGTAAAGGCATTGTTTTTTATGCTTAATACCAAACATACTCGATTACATAACATTATTGCTTGTGTTGACAAGCCACTGTCATTTTTGCAGCCACCAATCTTAAAAACCAAGCAGTTCTAGAGAAGATTTTTTAAAAAAATTTCTTTAAAGTTGTCATAGCAACCAGTGTTTTAGCTGGAATCTTTGAACAACTTTTAAAAGATCCTCACCCAAGGAAAAATAATATGGTTTTGGAGGAAAATATGTTTTAAGAAATTGTTGACTACACATGCAACAGACATAGGGGGATCACAAAAGCTCACCTGAGCAAAATTGCTCAGGTAAGCTTAAACATTATTTTACATGAACATAAGGAAACTGTACAAGCATGCACTCTGAAACAGCCCTGAACAAAAACAATGAAACAAAATGCTGCCAACTTTGAACTTGTCATTACCAATGCCCTTATTTTTATATGTATCTATCTCATCAGAAAATGGAATCAGCTGGTTCCTGGACACATTAAAGCTGTGAATAGAGAAAGAACTTAAAGCATAACTATTTCCACAAACAATACTTGAAATTATGTCACTTGAGTTGAGTCATACCCCTTCAACACAATGAGGGACATTCCTGTGTTATCTTCCCTTTGTCCTGTGACCATTAATTCAGAGGTGTGCCAAAATGTATATTGGTCCTTTCACTTCATTACCTTTGTTTTTATCCTTTTTCAGTATGAGGAAGTTGTGATTTTTTATTTGCCTTTTCTAGTTTTATTATAAATACAAATCTCTCGATGGTGTTAGTTTATGGTTCAGAAATAACATAGAAATGTATTTTCAAGATGAAACGAATTTTCCAGCTCTAAAGTTTGCATTATACAGCTGATCTTAAAACCAGACAGTGCAAAGAAACTTAGGATAAATTCCAAGTAAAACACTGATAGGGACCAATGTATTTCTGGAGAGTATTCAAGAGAGATAACCAAAGAATGTCCCTCATTGTTTGACACAGAATACTTTTCTGTGTAGAGTTCAAAATTACAGGTACCTTTATGCAGTATCTCAAAATTTGGAAAGAGCTGCTCAACATCTGAATGGATAGACATGAACTTTTTGTCATGGGCATCTATACATTTTTACAATATATTTTAAAGTTTCAAGGTGTAAAGAAGAAATCAAGATTAAAATACAACTTACTACGCATCATCAGATCTGCAGTACACTAGTGGTCTCTCTGTCCACTCTACTAATTTTATGGGCCACTTCATCTTCTTTGGAAGTTCAGGCAATTCCGACCAGAACATTTCATCATCCATTGTCTAAAATAATACAATTTAGGTGGGTTTTTTTCCAAATATAAGCATGTAAAAATAATCTATTTCTCTATTTACAGTCCTTAAGTTTAAGCACTGGTCTGTCTGCGGAGGGCAACTGAAAATGAGTTTGGAAAGTTTTGGAAATTTATGTAGCAAAATCACTTGTAAACTATTTAATGCCTCTGTCATATGAGTAATTTCTACTTTTGTCATTTTGTTTTCAACTCTGTCTTAACAATAACAAATAATCAATGGCTGAAGAAAACATGCATTGTCACGATCACGAGAACAGAAGAACTCACCTTAGATAGAAATTATTTACTACTGCCGACAAAGTGGATGCCAATGGGACAGACTTTAGAAAAATAAAATGTTTATGTTATCTTTAACTCTTCATGCACCGAGTTCAGGGGTCTCATCAGAGCTCCAGATAATTTTTGAAGGCAAGGAGTATTTACTCCTCAGAATTTTTTTCGAGGGGTATTTTTATAATAAAATTACAACCCAATGAGTATTTTGAGTTTTATTTTTTTTCTACAAGCCAATGATTTTTCTTTAAATCATTATCAGAAAACAGAACAAGCATATGGTAACCCTTTTAAACTCAAAATATATTTGCAAAAGACATTTGGATAATCTTGCATCATATCCATTATCACCTTTTAAATTTTGATCTATTCTGAATAAATCAAAAATCAAAATTTACAAGATAACAATGGATATGATGTAAGAAAACATTGTGGAAATTACTTGTAATAAGCAATTTCTCCTTTATAGTGTTATAATTCAAAGAATCACTTAAAGGATAGTAGTTCAAAACAAAATAACTGATGGACATGCTTCAATCACAAGTCTTTGTTTGCTTTTTAGGTCGAGGGGTATATTCAGCCATCAGCCTTTTTTTCCTTCTAGATTTGGTCAACCACTGTTTGGCACACATGACACTGTCAAAATCCTCTGACTTGGGCCCATACATACTAACTCTCAGGAGTGCTTCTACAGCTTTATTTCCCAGTGAAGACCTGAAAAAATATATAATCCACATATAAGTTATATTTTTTATGTAGATCCAAGATGCATAAATTTTAGTATACAGCAATTTTCTCATATAAAACTGTTGAATAATTCAAACAGCCTATACAATTGTATTGCTATGTACTATATTCTCATTGTAATGGGACTTTCTAACAGCCTGTAATAAAACAGTAACCAAAAGAATTGAAATTGAAGGTTAATGACTACAATGGGCTATTTTGAACAATCTAAGCTGTTGCAGGAATCTAAATTTATGTAGCAAGGTCTATGGTTGACCTTGATTGTTATAGCTTCTACTATACTATTATACTGAAAATTTCAAAGCATTCATTAGTCATAGAACATCAAACTAGTAAATCAATGACCTTTGTCAAAAACCTAAGATATTACTAGTTTGGTGCTTAAATTTGCTACATGTATTACATTTAAAGAGTATATAAACAACAATAGAAATTACCTGAATTTGCTTTTGATTCTGTTCTGTGTACTGAATGACCTCTCACATTCAACAGAAGTGACCTGCATACATAGGGCAATGGTACCAAGTTTAGCCATATTTGGGTATGATTCTCCATGCTTTAATAACAGTCTTAAACAGAACTCTTGGAGGCTTAGGTTTCTGTAAGACCCCTTGATCATTCCAATAGCTCCAGCCCACTCAGTCTTAATTTCAGTCCCATCTATCAGTTTATCAATAAGTTTTTCACTTTGAACCACACCGGTTTCCAAATCACCTTCTGCAGATTTTACACTCTTCTGTGTGCCATAGTGCTTGATCAATAAATCTAGAGCTTCATCTGTCTCACTTGAAGGAGTCACAAACACAGTACATGGCTCTAATAGCTTGCTTAAACTTGACATTATCTTTGTATCGTACTTTGGAATCCTTTTCTTAATGTTTTTGATTAGATTCAGTAAGTACTCTTTTCTCACTGACTCAAACTGGCCATCAATTTCCTTGCTGTATTGATTTAACTCCTCATTTTGATAAAACGCCTTATCATTTTCAATTCTGATGGTAGACTTTATGAGTGCCAACCCATTGCCATCTCTAGTACTCAAAAATTCTAATTTACTGATTGTGCTTTCAATTTCTGGAGGCACATCACTAAATATCAAATTTTCCTGTTGCAACTTACAACATAGTATTCCAAGAACAGTGTGCACATCAAGCATGAAGCCAAGAAGGAGTGCAGTTTTATAAGATGAGAAGTACTTATACAGTCCTTTGGCCTTTGGCTCATCATTGCTGGCTAGACATGAGAGAGTTGCCAAGACTGAACCATAACAGTCGTAGACAGCTTCAACAGCTCTCTTTAGGCCTAGCCATCTGATACTGTATGGTTCTTTAATAGTCAATTGAGGTTCTTCCAACAAATCTTGCATTTGTTTCAGTGAAAATGTGCGATTTCCTGAAGCAGAAAAGTAATTGTACAAATTACCAAATTTTTCACTGAATTTCTTTAATGGGTTGATATTTTTGATAGAATCCATGATGGCCAGGTTTAGTCTATGAGCAACACAATGAGATTGTACCGAAAATGGGGCAGCTTTAGATTTGAACTGTACCCCTACCCCTAGACGTTTCCCCATCATTACACTTGCCCCATCTGTCGCAAGTGAAACACATTTAGATACATCAATACCACACTCATCTAGATATGACAACAAAGCAGTTGTTATAGTGTGGGCACAGCCATCACTTAATTCAATATTTCCAAGAAATGCTGTCTGGGGAGTACCCCTATCAACAAATCGGATGCAAATAGACAGTCTTTTTGAAACAGTGATGTCTGTGGACTCATCAATAAGTACTGCAAAGTAACCAGATCGAGACAGTTTGGTTATAAGCTCTTTCTTCAAAAACATTGATATAGTGTCTTGAATTTCTGTCACAGTGTCCCAACTGAGATTTCTGTAAGGCATTTCAACCTTGTTAAGGCGCTGTAGGTCCAAGAGAGAGTTGACTTTGTCAAGGGGAAGTTCTTCTTTCATAGCCCAGTATACTGTCCTTATTAAGAATAAGTCGGGGTCAGAAACTTTCGTGCTGGCAACAACGTCGTCTGGTAACACATCAGAAGTGGAGGGGGGTTTGACTTTGAGAGACAATCGTAAAGCTTCGCCATGTATCTCTGAATCTGAATGGCGTTCAATAGAGGACCTTTGGATGTTAGGGGTACCTTCTTTTGACCAAATTGATTTCATTTTATACTCTTTACAGAGCGTACAACCCAACCGGAACGACCCACTTTCGTTTTCGGGTTCCATGAATTCTAACCACGGAAAGCTTTTTTTCCAACTATCAATCGTTTTTTTCTTGACGAGATTACCGTCGTGGGGTTTCTTTGCCTGTGTGGCAACATCAGAAATAAGTTCAGACAAAATTGTCTTTACTATCTGCTCAGGGGAAGATTTACTTGTTTCGCGATTAAAAAAGGAAAACAAACTCTTTTGGGTTGCCATTTCTGATTGACGAAGCAATGCAGACACGTTTTATGACCTAACAATAATCAACCAATAAAAATCGAGTACATCATTTGCTCCGTATTGTTTACTCGACGGAGATAACCGATTCATCAAAATTAGAACAAAACACCACTCGTCACAACTCGGCCGATTCCGTAGCTTCACCAAGCTATATCGGAGACCGTTCGGAGATCACCCGAGGATTGCCGAATGCAAAAACACCGCTCGATACCATTCGATATACCTCTCGGCCAATCTACGGAATTGCCGAGTGCTGTTTCGGTTGCGATCGGCTGTGACGTAATAGGTATTCCTCAAGATTCCCTGGTTTTAATTGGCTAAATTCGCATGGGATACCCGGAAATGTAATCTCGGCATGTTATTTTTATAGACCAAAATCTATTTTAAACTGTTGGATTTTCCAAGCTTATTTATTTTTCTGTGGTTATTGTTCAGACTCAATACGCTAAATGACCATGACCAAATGCGTTTTTCTCAATCAAAATGCGTACCTGTACGCACCTCTTGCAAAATGTATTCGTATCCTGGCCAAATTTTAGCGTAAATTACGCAGATACGCATTCTATCTGGAGCTCTGTCTCATTTGCTAATATTTGGGACGAATAACGGCCCCATTCCAAATGGCAAAATAGTTTTTTTCCCCAATATCAGTCAAAAATTTCCCATTCCAACAAAGTATCATTATATTTTCTCCCAATCTAAATTAGGTAAAATACTAGTAATTTTTCAAAACTCTAATGGCCCCAGCCCAAGATCTTAAGCAAGACCCATGGAGTCTCACAGCGACAATCAACTAAGATTAAAACTGATATTAAATTTGAACCTACATGTGCAACACAAACTTTTCAACATGTTTAAATTTGATAGAATTTGTCAGCAAGTAGTAACTTGAAACAACTGCAGATTTTTTCTTTCATATTTTCACCTTTAAAGGAATAATGACAAACTAAGGGTTAATTACTCCTGTAACTCCAGCATGTCAATGAATGGATGCGGGCTTATTTGGTCTTGGCCCCGAAATCTGGGCAGGTTCGGCAGATTTCCTGCACTGAAAGTTTAACATCCCTCAGAATGTCAATATATAATTATGCAAACCATTAAATTGCAATTTACCACAATACACTTATGGAACCCAACAATAATATGGACAATTTCCCAATAAAACCCTTAGACTCTCTACCCAACAATTAATCAGACTGTATCAAATCATATCATCAGAACCCAACAAGGCTTGGACAGTGCACCCAATAAAACCTTTGGACACGTTACCAAACAACCAAAAAAGATTAAAATACAAACACTTCTGTGGAACCCAAAAATGACATGGACAGTTACCCAATAAGACCCTTAGACTCTGTACCCAACAAATAATCAAACTATATAAAATCATATCATCAGAACCCAACAATTTATTGGACAGTCTACCCAATAAGACGCTTAGACTCTCTACCAAACAAATAATCAGACTGTAAAAAAACATATCATCAGAACCCAACAATGTCTCGAACTGTGTACCCAATTAGGCCCCAAAAAGATTAGAATAAAAACTCTTCTGTGGAACCAAAAACTAACATGGACAACTATCCAATATGACCCTTAGACTCTATACCCAACAAATAATCAAACTATATAAAAACATATCAGAACCCAACAATGTCTTGGACAGTGTACCCAATAAGACCCTTAGACTCTATACCCAAAATATAATCAGACTGTAATAAAATTATATCATAAGAACCCAACAAGGCTTGGACAATGTGCCCAGTAAAACCATTGGACAAGTTACCAAACAACCAAAAGATTAAAATAAAATATTTACACTTGCTACTAACTTCCCTTAGATGAGGCCATTTGACGAAACTTACTTTTTTAGCCGATGAAGTAAGTATGCCCACATGACGGTCTTCCATACTCAATATTCATGATGCAAGCTACGTAGGAATATCAGAACCATATTCAGTCATTTCCGATACCTATCTATAGAATACCATAGTTATTTCTAACAAACAAACAAAAACAACTAGAACTCTTATAACAAATTATTAAATAGAACCGTGTTTACGTCCAACGAATTCAAGCTTACTTGTAAATAGTCCTAAATGTATCGATATTTGTATCCGGGCAAGTAAAGTCACAAAAACAAATAAACTTTCCAGTCCCAAGACCGAGATCTAGCTAGTTTTCACCACTAGCACCAGTAAGAAAAGGAAATTGTCAAATATATATCCAATGAACCCATGTTCATCACAGTTTATACTACTTTTTAAGTATCCGAGTACACTGTCCATCTGAAATTTAACATAAAGATTTGTGCATAGCGAACAACGGTGAAAATTCTTACATTTCTGTCCCCAAAATAACCAAAGTCCAGACACATCCTGAGCTAACAAATGTCTTTTTGCATCGTTTGTTATATCCACATTTCAACCAAATGAATGCTTTTAGAAAATTAGTGGTTTAACAACTGAATATGAATTTTAGTTTCAGTGTGTAATCCTAAAAATTATTGAAATTTCTAGGGGCTATGTTTCAGTTCGTTGTTTGTCTCCCCCTCCTCCCTACCGACCGTCCTATCCCCCGGGTGACCCTGGTCCTTTTTGCATGGCCAGTTCCTCAGGAGGGAGGAGAGGTACTTCATTTACCCTAGGAAGTCGGATGAGGTCCATTTCCTGAGCAGCTATTGAATTCAATCAGGGCTTGAAAGTTTTCTTCAAAATGCACTTGTCCTGCAGGACAAGTGAATAGGAAAGGTGACTTGTCCCTCCTATTTTTCACTAGTCCTTAGAAAAAATGGTAATTCAAAAGTACTAACGGGAGACTGTAAACTAGGAATTTAATGCAAATAATTTTCGCTTGAAGTCAACTTTTGATATTTACTGAGAGGGCAACTTTTTACTTTAAATATTTTATCTTTAATCAAAAATCCACGCACATGTCGTAGGAATTCAAGACATTAACAAAATTTGGATCTTTCCAAACTTACAAATGTTATCCATAAACATTTCACGATGTTATGCAAAGAACGTTCGGCATCATGAAAATGGAAAAGACCTCGCGAAAATGTATAACCATAGGCCTTTCAGTGCGGTAAAAAATGAAATATGTACCAAGAATTCTTGGTGAGAATCACCTGAAGTCCAGTTGTTTATGTTTTTTTATTTCCGCTGGGGGTTTCACTTGAATCATCAGAGCGGTAATTTTTCAATTGTTACGGCGACTCTCATTGGCTAAAGATTATAAACAGAGTTATATTGCCCGATTCAAAGGCAATTAAATTGGATTTAAGAAATAGATTATGTAATTGTTGTGTTTCGTCGTGACTTTTGCAGCCGCTAAATCAAGATAGAATTAATTTTTGGCAAAACTAAGTGGAAGAGAACCAAAAACTTGCACGATTTTAACTCGTCCGGATGGACGACCTCATAGTAATTATCACTCGTCCTTCACCAAAGCCAACTCGCCATGGCGAGCGGACGAGTGGAATTTTCAAGAGATTTTCTAGATAATGAATGAGAATGAAGATGACAATTTTTACCATAAATGCTGTTCCGAAATTTCTCCGTGGTTTAAAAAGACTAAAATATATACACTAAAAATATATAAAAATAATATGCACGACACCAGGGACTCTATATGTATATTTAGGGTCCGTTAAGACACCAAGTAGGAGAAAGACTTCTAACATTATGTACAAAAGGTTGCAGTGAGCAGGTCTCCCGACGTGGAAAGAACGACAAAATTTTAGACTGGTGTGTATAATATAATGTAGGCCTTTAGTAGGCTTTCTAACGAAGTTTAAATGTCCGGAGATGCATGTCGTAACGCCGTATATTACATATGGTCTCTTACGTCACTTTAGTTCCAAACCAGACGAAGAGCAAGAACTCATGAGGAGACATAAAAAAATTCCAATAATGGGCATCAGCCTCCCCGACAGGAGACTTATCTGCCAACGCCTTTATTTAGAACTGGTACCCCTATGGAAATTACGAAGACCGTGTTTCCTGATGTTTAGATCCTCACAGCCCCTGCCGCGAGTCCACCAGGGATCCAACCCGGGTCCCTGACAAACTCCCTGCACGAGCCAACTGAGGGGGTCGTTATGCCTCGACGGCTGAGTGGTATAGGTGCTTGACTCGTGATCTGAAGGTCACGGGTTCGAGCTCCAACGTCACTGGGGTGTGTTCACGGGAAAGACACTTATAGCCAGCCCCAGTATTACAAGCTGTAAAAGTGGGCAGTCGGAATCAGCCACTGCCTCTCTTTCAGGGACGTGAAAACATCTGGATTATGAGTGTATCACCTGCCAGTAATGCACGAAAGGGGGTTAGGCAGTATAAATAGATAGATAGATGTAAGCATAATGTGGAAAAAAAACCTTTTATTGCCTGTAGTTTCCCTCTCCTCCCGGGGAACCGACCCGCCTATCCCCCCGGGTCTTAATCCGGGTCATTCGGCGGGTTGCTCGGGGGGGGGGTACTCGGTTTACCCTCATGTTCGGTTTGTAACCACTGCACGAGCGGCTATTGAATACAACCCTTTTATTGCATGAATGACAGTCCTTTTTATATTATATTAGCAGATATTGCCCGAATAAGGGATTTAGTCGTCTTATTTTCATTGGAGATCCCTCAACGCAGATCAGATGACTTAATTTTGGACTTTTCTTCTAGATAATATGTTATAATTAGCTGATAGAGTCAAAAATGACTTTTTTATGGTAGTGGCCAAAATGACGTAACTCAATATGTAAAACGATTGTGAACCTGATCTAAAAAAAAGAGAAAATTTATAATAAGGCTTTTAGGATTTTTTTATCTGTAGGATTTAAGATTTATTTTGATAGCTAAGCTGAATTTACATTGGATTTTTAGAAAAGGAGTCATATAGATAACAGGACCATGACCGGAAGAAGGCTGCAGCTGGTGCACCTAATGAACATCAGCCCATTCGCACCTCCCTCCCCGCCGGATGACCAGCTGAAGAAGAGAACAATGGTATGGATAGGTTAATGGCATGGGTTGGACATGTATATAATCCGTCCTCCCAGACATGATCCTGTTAGTACTTTGTTCATCAACCATTCATCAATGCACCTTGATGGATTAAGCAGGGTAAACAGTTGTAGAGATTAGATTTTATCGGTCATTTGGCAGTCAACTAGATAAATAGACAGCAACTGAAAAATGGATTTTTGCAGGGCTTTTGAAGGAAAAAGGATATCATTTAAATTGAATTCTATTTGATGATTGTTGAATATTTTTTTCAGATTATTTCTAGCAATCCCGTGAACCCCACAGTGCAACAGAAAATGCTTTGTGGAGTTACAGACATCACAGCTCAGACAAATGGCCGAAATCCCATGGATATGATGCCCTATGCTACCTGGCAAAAGATTGTAGCCTAATCTTAGACGTGTTATACATTTATCAAACTTGTTGTTAGCTGAATAAGTGCATGGCGGTCTAAAATTTACTTCCTTACCATGGTAGGCCTGGCCTTGCAAGCCCTATGTTGTTGTTTGACACAGTTAACCGAACCACCAATTTTTCCCTGATAGGAAAAAACGTTAGAACTTGTTTTTGATAAAGTATGAAAATATTGTTTGAAAATGATATCTTTTTCCAATCAGTTTTGCTGTAAATGCTACTATACAATAGATTCAGTAGAGTTTGAATAAAAAAATATAACAACACACTATGTTTTTTCCACATATGTGTTGACGAAGGTGGAGAAAGGGTGGAACAGAGGCTGTTCACTAGAATGTATTAACAGCTTCGGGATGAAATAATTTTAAGATGTTTCAGACTACCTTTACTCTAAATGATCCGAATTTGAGTAAGTTTAAGTCAGAAAAAAGTAAAAATAAAAGAATTGAATTTATATTTTTCTGCCTTTATTGCCTTATGAAGTGAGAGTGTTTCAAATTTTAATTTGAAACAGGCTCACTTACTTCATGAGGCAATAAAGGCGAAAAAATATAACCTCAAATCTTAAAAAAACAAACCTATGGAACCAAACAGTCATTTCGTACCATAACTATTTTGTACCATAATTTCTATGGTTATTTCGTAGCATACAATGGTTATTTCGTACCATGCTTTGGTCATTTCGTACCAAATAATTAGTCATTTCGTACCATCTCGTACCACAAATAAACCACTCAATCAAGTTCAGAAAATTTGATAATTAGATTGTTTGTCATTGTTTGCGACGTGTTAGGTAAGATCATTTAAGATCTGATTGTGGAAGGTGAACGATTGTTGATTGCCAAATTATGATTAGATTGGTATTTGCCTTTCATTTGACTGTACCACTTTTTACACCCATCAAGAAAAATACTTAGGAAAACATTGCTTGGGAAAAGCAATAAATATCACCATGTTTTCTTCTCCAAAAGACAAAAATTTTGAAAAATTCCGTCCTCATGAAATTGTGGTCTGCAAATTTCTTTATATTTGGACCCGTCTTGAATATCGTTGTGTGGCAATTGGCTAATGGTTACTTTGTCAAATTATTAAGTTAACTATGATACAATATTGATGAAAATACAGTTCTGATTCCCTACTAATTTTCTTCTAATGAAAACAATCCCCCTGTTAGAAAAAAAGTAATGTGCTGATACGATAATACTATATCATCAACTCTCCGTTTGTCTGAATGGACTGTCTTAATTGGTTTTCACTTGAACAATGATCGATAAATTAGATAAACCAAATAGAAAATAGAAATATTTCATAAATGTTGAAGGTGTTTCTGATTTTACTAATCAAATAATATAAGATTTTTTCTAAACATGGTAAGAAACATTTGACGTATGGTACAAAATGACTACAATATGGTACGAAATGATCACAGCATGGTACAAAACAACCAAAACCATGGTACGAAATGACCAGTACCATGGTAGGAAATGCTTATGGTACGAAACGTCCGTAATTCTCTTGGACAGTGTACCCAGTAAAACTTTTTGACAAGTTACATAACAACCAAAAAAGATTTTAAAAAATCATCTATGGAACCCAACAATAACATGAACAATTACCCAATAAAAACCATTGGACTCTCTACCCAACAAATAATCAGACTGTAAAAAAATCATATCAACAGAACCCAATAATGTCTTGGACAGTGTACACAGTAAAACCTTTAAACAACTTCAACAGCAGAGTTCGGCCAAGTGCGCGCCATTGCGGGATCGGCGCATAAAAATTACAGATGGCCCCTAAAAAATATGACCGGGGGGGCGACCGGCGCATTTAAGTTACAAACGGTGCGCTGTAGGTATGAAGATACCTTGGGTCGAATCAGTGGATGTTTGGGTTTTTATTTACTTCCGGGATTCCCCTTGGTAATTCAGAGCGTTAATATTGATTGAAAAGGTCGCTCGGATTGGTATACTGTGCACTATATATTTCGTTTTTGGTCATATCGGCCAATGAATAGCGCTATAATAAAAATAACAAATTTAAGTTTGACGTAACGAAATATTCCTTCTGTATCATAAACTCGCTGTTTTGTGTCGCCGTGATGGCAGAAAAGAAAGAAAATAAAACCAATCTTGAGCTTCTGTGGCCAGAGTGAGCCAAAGAGATCACGAACTGGTGCTGATCATCAGCCAAATGAACCCGGGACTTCAAAATCGGCCGAATCTCAATCAGAATCCGGGGCGAAATAGGCAAATCGAGCTACGAAAAAAAGTTCCAAAATCAATGGCTCTCGGACTTTCCGTTGCTATCCTATGATTCAAGTAAAATCTCAATGACTTGTTCTTTTTGAATTGTGCACAAGGAAAATAATTCATTAACAGCTCATTACTGTTTTTTTTATTCATTATATTGTTTCTTTTTAAATGAGAAGAAAGCCCTTGAGATTTCTTCTCATTGATTGTGATCACATCATATATAAATCCTCATAATAAATTGGCCCAATTTTTTGGAAAAGAGGTCCCATATTCTTGGCTTAAATAGGCCAGTGGCCCCCTAATGTCAAAAGCTTGGTAGAACTCTGTGACAAGTTACCAAACACCCAAAAATATTTAGATAAAAAACACTTCTACGGAACCCAACAATGACATGGAAAATTACCCAATAAGACCCTTAGACTCTCTACCCAACAAATAATCAGACTGTATAAAATCATATCATCATGATCAGAACCCAACAAAGTCTTGGATAGTGTACCCAGTAAAACCTTTGGACAAGTTCCGAAACAACAAAAAAATATTAAAAATAACTCATCTATGGAACCCAACAATAACATGGACAATTTGCTGATAAAAACCTTTAGACTCTCTACCCAACAATTAATCAGACTGTATAAAATCATATCATCAGAACCCAACAATGTCTTGGACAGTGTACCCAGTAAAACCTTTGGACAAGTTACCGAACACCCAAAAAAAGATTGAAAAAAATCATCTATCGGACCCAATAATGACATGGACAATTACCCAATAAAAACCCATAGACTCTCTACCCAACAATTAATCAGACTGTATAAAATCATATCATCAGAACCCAACAATGTCTTGGACAGTGTACCCAAAAAACATTTAGACAAGTTACCAAACAACCAAAAAATATCAAAATAAAATAGTTATCAATCGAAGCCAACAATAACATGGACAATTACCCAATAAGACCCTTAGACTCTCTACCCAACACATAATCAAACTATATAAAAACATATTAGAACCCAACAATGTCTTGGACAGTGTACCCAATAAGACCCTTAGACTCTCTACCCAACAAATAATCAGACTGTATAAAATCATATCATCATGATCAGAACCCAACAAAGTCTTGGATAGTGTACCCAGTAAAACCTTTGGACAAGTTCCGAAACAACCAAAAAATATTAAAAATAACTCATCTATGGAACCCAACAATAACATGGACAATTACCTAATAAAAACCTTTAGACTCTCTACCCAACAATTAATCAGACTGTATAAAATCATATCATCAGAACCCATCAATGTCTTGGACAGTGCACCCAGTAAAACTTTTGGACAAGTTACCAAACAACCAAAAAATATTAAAAATAACTCATCTATGGAACCCAACAATAACATGGACAATTACCTAATAAAAACCTTTAGACTCTCTACCCAACAATTAATCAGACTGTATAAAATCATATCATCAGAACCCAACAATGTCTTGGACAGTGTACCCAGTAAAACCTTTGGACAAGTTACCGAACACCCAAAAAAAGATTGGAAAAAAAAAAATCATCTATCGGACCCAATAATGATATGGACAATTACCCAATAAAAACCCATAGACTCTCTACCCAACAATTAATCAGACTGTATAAAATCATATCATCAGAACCCAACAATGTCTTGGACAGTGTACCCAAAAAACATTTGGACAAGTTACCAAACAACCAAAAAATATCAAAATAAAATAGTTATCAATCGAAGCCAACAATAACATGGACAATTACCCAATAAGACCCTTAGACTCTCTACCCAACAAATAATCAAACTATATAAAAACATATTAGAACCCAACAATGTCTTGGACAGTGTACCCAATAAGACCCTTAGACTCTCTACCCAACAAATAATCAGACTGTATAAAATCATATCATCAGAACCCATCAATGTCTTGGACAGTGCACCCAGTAAAACTTTTGGACAAGTTACAAAACAACCAAAAAATAATTAAATAAAAACTCATCCATGGTACACAACAATAACATGGACAATTACCCAATAAAACCCTTTGACTCTCTACCCAACAAATATTCAGACTGTATATATTAATATCATCAGAACCAAACAAGGCTTGGACAGTGTACCCAGTTAAACCTTTGGACAAGTTACATAACAACCAAAAAAGATTAACAAGAGCTGTCGGAAGACAGCAAGGCTCAATTATTTTGCGATTATAATCCAATATACGCTATAGTTGTCAAACGTCATAAAGAAAGTTTGACTGGATTTGAACCAGCTTCTAACTGGCGGTTATATAAAGATATGTTGCGCACAGGTTCGAATCCCAGTGGAGGCGGATTCATTTATTAATTGCGGGTTACATTCTTTTACCATCATAGTTGAGATCGAACATGGAAAATGTTGATTTTCCAATGTCAAAACTGCTTGTTTTATCCTTGTATGCAGGGATGGGGAGCTATGCTATGTTTTTATATTAGTGTATTTACAGTCTCAGTCATAGAAATTTAGATTTACCAACTTTTACTAGCCCGAATAAAAATTTACTAGCCCAAAATTGGCTTCTTTATAATCTTACAAGTAAGCCTATAAAATTAAGATAACAAGAAAAATACCATATTAGCATTATTCAAAATATCAAGGCAATGCTATTTTAGCTAGATGGGATACAGGGAGAGCTATTTGGCAGCAAAATGCAGTCCAAAGCAATAAAATCGTCTGAAAACGTCCAACCAAAAAAATTGGGCAAAGGTTCCCCTGTATTTTGTACTTTTTATCCACCAAACCAAATGGTAAAGGCCAATGAAAAGTAGGGGCAAGGAAGAAGAAAAAGCGAAAGGTGGGTGGAGTACATTGGCTCATAATGAAAAAGTGTCCAAAGTACAGCCTTTTCCCCATGTTACCTAAGAGAGTTAACAAAAGAAACTTACCTTGGAGGTTTTGTAAATAAGCAAATCCACATTATTTCAACCATATTATTTTTTTTAACAGATTTTGGAAGTGTTTTTCACTGTGAACCTTATCATGATTGCCTAAGCGACAAAAGTATTTAACTTTCACGGTGCAGGGATCTCCTTTGAAATTACTATACATGTACAATGTACTTTCACTTTGCGTCAAGGGTAAAAAGGTTAACATCCTTATGTGTATGTATGGTAATCCTGGCTCTGTGTGTGTACATCTGACCAAATAATTGACCTGAAGCGTGTGTATATTTAACGGTCACTTGTGCATATAAAGATAACTTTCATTGTTAAACAATTATGGGATTAAATAGATTGATAGTTTTAGAAGTGTTTTTGTTTACGATGACTGAAAAGCTGGTCTCTTCATCCATTCCCACTCAGTCAAATTTTGAACTTGTCCAAATAGAAAGGATTTGCAGATTTTAAAATTGTAAAAATTTTCTTTTGGTTTTCTGATAGGAAAGAAAACATTGTGGGAAAAAGAGAATTTGCACAGAATGTACAATTTCTCCCTTTGTCACAATATTTTCCTAAGCCATTAAATGTCGTTAAGTGGGAAAGGGTTAAAATTACGCAATTAAAGATCAATTTACCATTTTATTACTGAAAAATAGTTGTTAATTACTCGGGGTTACAGTACAACTTACCTAGGTCAATAAATGAAATATTTTCTTTGCTTCCAAGATGTGATGGAATGTGAACTTAGTAATTTCATCAGGCAAATACACAAGATAACCATTGTCGTATTTGTGCACGCAAGAGTATTGTCTTTCAGACATATCCATTTTTTTGCGCAAAAAATTCAGGTGACTTGTTCTTAAAACAAATAAACCATGCCCTCCACTTGCTTGACAATTGCAGTACTTAAATCCTCTTTCATTGCCAATCGCAACAAAGTCGGCCATTTCAAGTGTCCTTCTCCATGGAAATGTTTTATCACGATAATATTTGTCGTTCTGTTTAGTATTTCTTTTTCATGAATTTAACAATTATCAAGTCTCTCACTTTCTAGGCATTTGTGAAAGGTTATCGAGCTGCAAGTACTGTTAATCATAACCGTCTTAATTGAAATTTTGAAGTGTAGAAATGATACAATCGATTTGAAAAGAACAACCCAACAACTTACCTTGCCTGGTCATCCACGTGGTAAAATGGCGCACAGGAAATCGCCACTGCGCATGTCTGTCAAAGATCTCGTTTTTTGTTAAAGATAATTTCCTTAATTTTTAATCAAAGTTTTCTTTTTTTAATAAACTGTACAACCTGTAATGTGCGATTTTATGCAACGTCTTTAAAAAACACGATCTATGAACTTACGACCACAGAAATAAAAAAATGTTTTGTGGTAAGGTGCACGTCCTATATAGAGGTCCCGGAAATTCCCGAACATTTTCATTGGCTGACGAATGGACATCGGGACCAATCGGAAAAAAATACAAACGTTTTCATTGGGTTACGAATGAACCCCGACGCACATCGTTAAAAAATCCTTTGTATTGATGCATGGTGTTGGACACTACATAGACATTTTTTTAGACAAAAACGTGTCTGAAAAATTCATGGGTACTTTTCTCCAGCTACCCAAGATTGTTTTGTTGGACACAAAATTAAGCTTTATGGTCTTGGGTATACCCAACACCAAAAAAATACCCAAGATATGCCTCCATACCTTACAAACTACCCAGGACATGTTCTCTCGTAAACACGGACGGACAGACGGACGGACGGACAACCTGATTCCAGTATACCCCCCCATAACTTCGTTGTGGGGGGTATAATGAGGAAATTGCTTGTTGCTAATGTTGCAAGCAATGTCTTCATTTTACACATTTTCCAAATTGTTTTTCTTAAGGGGGCATCAAAAAGCATCTTTGTGTGGGAATGTGTTAAGGAATTGCCATACTTCCGTAAGTATGATAATTTTTAACACATTACCACACAATCTGAAGAAATATACTGAATGAAAAGTAGAAATTGGTTGTAACAAGCATTTTCTCCTGTACTCTCTATGTATTTTACCTTATTTGGTACTTATTTCCCAATTTTGATAAACTTTGAAATGCTCTCTGCAATATCTTTTAATTTTGACCTGTCTTAAAAAAATGTCTGGCAATTGGTCAATCTATGCTGTTTATTTTACCTTTTTCCTTTTTTATTACTTTTCTTTCATTACACATTTTCACATACATGTGCAACATTTTGGAGTATGAATAAAATTTTTTTGATAATCATTTGTTGTGATGAAACGTAAATTCTCTAGTACTATTTTTCTTAATAACAATTATGTTGTTTAGTAAGGAATAAATATGTGAAACCTTGGCTGTTGATCTGTATGTATTTAATATCACCTTGGTCAGTATTCAAATCAATAAATTTAATTAACAAGTTAACTTTAAAATTACAAATCAATTCTTATGTTTCAGGCAACTAGAACCATTGTTACGAAATTCAAAGACAAAACCCTGATTTAGACTAATTTACAAGTTCACTTGAACAAATGTTATGTCTCAGTCAACCAGAATCATTGTTATGAAATTAAACATGAGGCCCATGAGGCCCATGAGGGCCTGAGACACTCTACTTGTTATCAATTTTTCCGTTAAAGAAATCTGATATTTAAGGAAGTTAATTACCGTATTTTCCCGATATGTTCAGACACCCGAAATTTTCGGACACCATTAATAATTTTCAAAAATAATTTATTTTTTGTCCCTAATTTCGGACACAGAATGGATTTGACATCCCTTAATTTTCGGACACCTACTAACAAAGTACAAATCTTGTCAACGACGAAAGATGTACCTTACCTGTTTAACCATTCGAGAGTCGTCTATATCCCTGTAAGACATATTCATTTGTTTTACCATTAGTTAATCTCCTGTTAATTAGGTTGACAAGTTGATATTCCAGTCAAGCTTTACAATACGTGATATTATAAATTAACACCTACGGACAAGCTTTTTATGCAAAACTAAACATTCTTGTAAGGTATAGAAAGAACTATGACGAACAGCCAAAGAGACTCGGGAGTAATTTTAACAGAAGGGTTACTTCATTACTAAATTAAATTGTCGTAACCCAAAGCTTGTTCATGTGAAAGACGCCTTGTTCTTATTTATCATTTTGTGTTAAATCAATTAAAATCGGGCTAGTAGACGATAATCAGATATTGAGAGTTTTAATCATGCTTCGTAGTCTAGCGCACAATTGCCAGTGGTTATCAAATTGGACCAATTCATTTAGTAACAGACGGTTAAGCAGACCTCAGTGTCAACATGCCATTAATACACCTAGGTATGTCTAGACTTATAAGAAGTAAAGCGATAGCGCCTAAGTCTACCGATACACGTACAAAGATGCGGTTATATGCTTTACATAACTGGACAGAGTTAGTAGTTCGACACGTCACCATGGAGACGTCCCGATCGAGCGTCGCTGAAATTCAGACGATAGCCAAGATTTACCCTTACCTTATTCTAATCTGAACACAGAAAAAGATTTTTTACCATCTTCACATAAATTGATTTTGCATAAATCTGATGTTTAAGATGATGTAAAAAAATCGCAAATGAAAAACGGTCATATAGGTGGCTGTCTTTCCTTCGCCGTCGAAAGGCAACAAAAAATGTCAGAACTCCAGCTTATTCCTGGAGAAGTTAAGGCATTTAATCGCTCACCGACTATTTGTGTTTGAATTGAACGCTTTCTGATTCTGTATCCTGTTGCCTTTTTTTTTCATTGTTATTTTTTCTCCTTTTCAGACAGATGTGATGGCCGAAAATCACAGAAAAGTATCAGCCGATCTTTTGTCTATATTGTTGTATTTATCCAATAAAATATTTGAAGTGAAACTAGTCCTTGTTATTTGTTTAGGGACATGACATTGAAGGAAGTTAATTACTCAAAGAAGAATGCATAAAGGAAAAAAATTGGACTTAATCCCCTTTAGTATTTTGAGCAACAATCCTCAAGGCCCCTTTTCACGTGTTTCATGACAGATCCACTCCATTTCCAAAAGGAAGTTACCTTATGACCCTACAATCATCCAGTGAAATTATCATCAGAATCTGACAATAATTGTGGACTTTATCACATAACCAGGATTGTTTTGAATGAATATCCATAAGGCCCCTTTTTTCTGTGTTTTCTGATGGATCATTTTCATTCCAAAAGGAACTTTCCTTACAACCCTACAATTGTCCTGTGAAATTTAAAAGACAATTTGATAATGATTGTGATCTTCATCACATACACAAGAATGTTTTGAATGATAAACTGTAAGGCCCCTTTTTCTGTGTTTCCAATGCCACAAATATTCCATGCATCTTTGAAGAGAATCCAATAAAACTGTTGACTTTATTGTGTTAACAAAGATATTAAAGTCAAGTTCTCATAAAGCCCCTTTTCCCGTGATATTTTACTGTTGGTTTTATGATTCTGTGAAAGTTTAAGTGAATCCGATGAAATACATGGACTTCATTATGTTTACTAGAATATTTAAAACAAGAGCTTTGTCCAAAGGACACAGATGCCCCGACCTTTAGCTTTGATAATAACAAAGGGCAATAACTCCAAAATTATGCAAGCAAGAGTTGTGGTTCTTATGCACTGCACTTCTCAATGAGGTCTATCCACCTGTGAAGTTTCAAGTTTATAGCTATTATACTTTCAGAGATATGCCCCGTACAAAATGTTAGTCTTTAAAATAACAAAGGGCAATAACTCCAAAATTATACAAGCAAGAGTTGTTGTTCTTGTGCACTGCACTTCTCCTCAATGAGGTGTATCCACCTGTGAAGTTTCAAGTTGATAGCTATTATACTTTCAGAGATATGCCCCGTACAAAATGTTAGTCTTTAAAATAACAAAGGGCAATAACTCCAAAATTATGCAAGCAAGAGTTGTGGTTCTTGTGCACTGCTCCTTAATGAGGTGTATCCACCTGTGAAGTTTCAAGTTGATAGCTATTATACTTTCAGAGATATGCCCCGGACAATTTCGGGACGGAAGGACAGAAGGACGGACAGAGGCAAATCTATTCCCCCCCCCCCCCCCCCCACATTAAGTGGTGGGGGCATAAAAAAAATCATATGGCCCATTTTACATGATGCTTGTTGGATTGTACCCAGTTTTGAAAAGAACCATTTAAGAGATTGTACAATCATTCAGTGAAATTTTTAAGTGAATCCGGTGAAATCAAGGGACATCATTGTGTTAACTAGAATATTTAAGAAAGTTTTTCATAAGGCCCCTTTTTAAGTGACACTTGCCATAATCAGATCCACTGTCAAAATCAACAATTGTAATGATGGTACAACCAACCTATGTAATCTGTGGAATTTATTGTGTTAATGAGTTTATAGTGAAATCTTCATAGGGCCCCTTTTCCCATGATATTTTATAGAACAAATTGAATTTCAAAAGGATCAATTTTAATGAAGGTAGAATCATTCTTTAAAAGTTAAAGAGAATCAAAAAAACAGTGGACTGAATTGTGTCAAGAGTTTTTGGTAATAAAATTTTCATAAGGCCCCTTATTTCGTGAAACTTAACAAATAAGACCCAAGGTTCAAAGGAACAATCCTAATGATAGATAGTTTAAAGAAAATGATAAAGACTGAGGACTTTATTGTGATAATGATGTTTTTGTAATAAAATTTTCATAAGGCCCCTTTTCTTGTGTCACTTAACCAATCAGATCCAATTTACAAAGGAAAAATCCAAATGATGGTATAATCATTCTATTATAGTTTGAAGAGATTCTGATAAAGACTGGGGACATTCTTGTGTTAATGAGGATTTGGTAATAATTTTTCATAACGCCCCTTTTCCTATGATATTAGACAGATCAGGCCCAATTTGGAAAGATACAATCCTAATGATGGTACAAACATTCTGTGAAAGTTTGAACAGAATCCGATGAGAACTGAGGACTTTATCTTGGTGTAAAGATGTTAAAATAAAATTTTCATAATGCTCCTTTTCCTGTGATACTTGAAGGATCATGTCTCATGTCAGCATCAACAATCATAATTATTGTACAATGATTCTGTGGAGGTTTGAAGAAAATCCAATGAAAGCTCTGGACTTGGTTACAGGGATTATAAATAAAATTCTCAAAAGGCCCCTTTTCCCATGACACTAGAAAGATCAGGCCCAATTTTAAAAGAATCAATCCTCATGATGGAACAACCATTCTGTGAAAGTTTCAACAAAATGTGATGAAAACTGTTGATTTTATTGTGGTACAAGGATTTTCAAATTAAATTTCATAATGCTCCTTTTTCTGTGATACTTGATGGATCAGGTCTAATGTCAACATCAACAATCACCATTATTGTACAATTATTCTGTGAATGCTTGAAAAAAATCTGATGAAAGCTCTGGACTTGGTAACAAGGATTTATAAATAGAATTTTCATAAGGCCCTTTTTCCCGTGTTTCTTGACAGTTCAAACCCTGTTATGAAGAGAATGATCGTTATGACCTTACAATCATTCTGTGAAAGTTTCAACAAAATCTGATCAAAGCTGTGGGCTTCATTGTGTTTACAGGGATTTTTCAATTGAATTTTCATATAGCCCCTTTTCCCATGTTACTTGATGGATCTGAACCAATTCCAAAGGGAACTATACTTACAAAAGTATAATTATTCTGTTTGAGTATAAAGACAACCCCATGAAATCTGTGGACTTACAAGCATTAATTTAGATTTTTTTAATTGAATTTTCCTAAGGCCCATTTTCCTATGTTTCTCGATGGATCAGACCCAATTTGAAAGGAAGAATCCTTATGATGGTACAATCATTCTGAGAAAGTTTGAAGTCAATCAGGTGAAATCTAGGGCCATGATGTGTTAACTAAGATTTTTAATTGAATTTTCATAGGGCCCCTTTTCCCATGAAACTTGATGGATCTAACCCACCTCCAAAAGGAACAATCCATTTAATTTAATAATCATTCTGTGAATGTTTGAAGAGAATTTGTTGAAAACTGTGGACTCTATTGTGTTTACGAGGTTATTTTTAATCAAATTTTCATAAGGCCTCTTTTTCCCGTGGTCCTTGACTGATCATATCTAATTTTGAACGGAACAATCCTTATGATGGTACAATCATTCTGTGAAAATTTGAAGAGAATCCCATGCAAACTGTGGACTCTAGAGTGTTAACAAAGATCTTTAAATTAAATTTAAATTAGGCCCCTTTTCCCATGTTTCTTGACTGATCATACCCAATTTTAAAGGAACAATCCTTATGATGGTGCAATCATTCTGTGAAAGTTTGAAGAGAATCAGATGAAAACTGTTGACTCTAGATTATTAATGAGGATTTTTTGTTGAATTTTAAAAAGTCCCCTTTTCCTGTGTTTCATGACGGGTCGTACCCAATTTCCAAAGGAACGATCCTTATGATAGTACAATCATTCTGTGAAAAATTTGAAGAGAATCCGATGAAAACTGTGGAGTCTAGAGTGTTAACGAGGATTTCTTAATAGATTTTTCAATTAAATTTTAAAAAGGCCTCTTTTCCTGTGTTTCTTGACGGATCATACCCGATTCTGAAAGTAACAATCTTTATGATGGTACTATCATTCTGTGAAAGATTGAAGAGAATCAAATGAAAACTGTGGGCTCTAGTGTGTTACAATAATCTTTTAACTAAATTTTCATAAGCCCCTTTTTCCAGTGTTTCTAGACGGATCTGACCGTATTATGAAAATAACAATCCTTATAATGGTACAATCATTCTGAGTGTTAAGAGAATCCAAAGAAAAATGTTGACTCTAGAGTGTTTTCGAGGATTATTAATGGAATTTTTAATTAAATTCCATAAGGCCCCTTTTCCTCCAGTTTCTTGACGGATCATACCCAATTTCGATAGAAACGATCCTTATGTTGGTGCAATCATTCTGTGAAAGTTTGAAGAGAATCTGATGATAACTGTGGACTCTAGAGTGTTAATAAGGATTTTTTATAAAATTTCAATTAGGCCCCTATTCCCATGTTTTTTTTACGGATCATTCCCAATTTCAAAAGGAACGGTCGTTATGATGGTACAATCATTCTGAGAAAGTTTGAAGAGAATCTGATGAAAACTGTGGACTCTAGAGTGTTTACGAGAATTTTGAATGGATTTTTTAATTAAATTTTCATAGGGCCCCTTTTCCAATGTTTCTTGACGGATCATTCCCAATTTAGAAAGGAACAATTCTTGTGATGGTACAATCATTCTGTGAAAGTTTGAAGAGAATCAGATGAAAACTGTGGACTCTAGAGTGTTAACGAGGATTTGTTAATTAAATTTTAATTAGGCCCCTTTTCCCATGTTTTTTTACTGATCTGACCCAATTTTGAAAAGGAACAATCCTTATGATGGTACAATCATTCTGTGAAAGCTTGAAGGGAATGGAATGAAACCTGTGGACTCTAGAGTGTTAACAAGGCAAAGTTAACGGACGGACGATGGATGGACGCACCTTTACACTATGTTTCCATATCTTTTTTTCTTGGGGGCATCTAGAAGCATCTTTGAGTGGGAAGTGGCACAAGTGCACTTGAACAAATCTTAAGTCTCAGTCATCCAGAATCATTATAAAATTGGAAGCCTAAACTTCTATTGAATAAGATGCCTGATTATATTATACAAAGCTTATATACTTACTTCTCTCTATCAACTGGAGCTACTGGTCCGTATGGTGGGAATTTACAGGCCAGAACTACTCCCATCACTTGTACACCAACTATGTTCTCTTTACACTTTGGATCTGGGTTACTGAACTGACTGTAGATCTCCCTAGTTAGTATTTAATGTCATAATTAAATAAACCATCTAATAATGTTTTTTTTCCATTGGTTACAATTTTATAGGCCTTAACTACATTCAACACTTGAACACAAACATTATGCTGTTACAAGCAATTTTATAGAAATATTTGAATAAAGCTGTTTTGGTCAGGACCTTTTGGTGTTGGAGACTTTTTTTATACCAATATTTTAAATAGCATTTTTGGCCAAATACTATTAAAAAAAAATAATTTACCAATTTCTAAACATTTTTGATTGAATTGTTTTGTTAAGGACTTTGTTGCCTTTTATGCATCAGAAAACACACATTTTGTAACTTATTTGATGGTATTTTTAAAATCCTCATAAAAATGTTTTCCATAACCAACTTTTCTCAAAGCATCACTATGCATCACTGTGCAGGCTTGTGTGGTAATTGGTTAACCAATTACCAGAGATCAACATTTTAGACTGGTCCAACTTTAAAGATGTTTCACACAATAATTTCAAGTTGATGAAATTTTGAAGATTTTTTTCTTTGTTGGTAGAAAACAAGTGTGGAAAATGAAGAAATTGCTTATTATAAGCAATTTTTTCAATTTCCAATGTTTCCCAAGCTGTTTTCTTGAGGGGCATCAAAAGGTATGGTTGTGTGGTAATAGGTTAATTGGTACTCCAATCTCTCAACTCAGTTATCTTTATCAAACAATAAAAGTAAAATTCACAAATACAAAGACATATTAACTTACTGATATGGTATTTCCACTCTGGGTTTCCAGCACTCTAGCAGTGTTTTCAACATCTCTAGATTGTTTCTGAATACTTGTCGATTCTCGTGATAGATGTTCTTAACAATGAAGTGTACTAGTCTGGATGCCATGGCCTTCTCTTCTACATTATCCTGTCAAACACAGTCAATTTTGTTAAATAATTAGAAAACAAGAAAATTTTAGACTGGTCGAAATCAAAAAGAGGTTGTATTAAAAGTGAAAAGTGTGATATTATTGTCACAAAAACATGCCCAAAGTTTGAAGCAATAGCATTGGTAGAAAGAGAGTTATTAAAGATATATGACAGTTGCACACAAGGTTTAACTAAGAATATCTAAGTCTGAAAAGGGTTATTTCAAATGTAATTGAAATGAATCTTTGCCTAGATGATATCATGGTCACAAAAGCATGAGCAAAGTTTCAAAGCAACAGCATTAGTAGATACAGGGTTATTAAAGATATATAACCGTTTCATGTAAGGTTTATGCAAGAATTATTAAGTCAGACAAAGTGTTAAAATTTCAGTGAGATCAACATAAGAGTAATGAATCTGTGTCTAGAGGCTGATTTTATTGCCACAAAAGCAAGTGCAAAGTTTCAGAGCAATAGCATTAGTAGAAACTGAGATATGACACTTGCATGTATGGCTTAACTTAAGCATTACGCAGACGCCCAGGGGACTAGAATAGCCCCCCTATTCTTTGTATAGTCAAGCTTAAAATTGTAAGAAAATGAAAGTTTGCTCATAACAATCAATGTTACCTTTTTGCACAAATTTTCTATAACTATTTTTTTTTGTATCTTAATGCAATATTTAATGGTAGCATGTCTTCATCATTTTTAAACCAAGGTGGATCGGGCCATGGTTTTCAGAGATAAGGCAAGCTTAAAGTTTGCCATGAAAATATTGCCAACTCTATTTCACATACAGATGCCGGCAAGACAATAGTTCCATTTCTTTTTTTTCAAAGACAGCTGAGCTAGTATGTTAGTTGTATGAGCAGCTGGTGTCTTTAACATACAAAATCTATGTGATCAACTATTGATTTAAATTCATTCCTGTATTGGCTAGCAAAATAACCTCTCTTAAATGAGTTTAACAAAAGAACCTCAATTCAACGGATGACAACATCTACAGGAAACAGATAACTTTAGGTTATCACATTAAATAGAAAAGTATCCAAATACAATCAACAAGAGGACTTCAAGACATTACCAGACAACAAATTTTAAGCTGCTACAAAATGAAAGAAGGTTTGTTTGTTTGTTTGAATGGGGTATTACACCGCTTTCAACAATCTCTCAGTTATATCGAGGCGGCTGGAGCACCTAACAATGGAATCCTGGTATTTCTCACACCAGTACTACCATTACATCCTTTCCTAGCCTCCAGCTGTTATCCCACATAGGTCTACGATTATCTACCCATTGGTGAGAGACAAATAGTCGGAAAGGATGAGTGCCGCCATCGGGGATCGAACCCGGGACCTCTAGATTGACAGTCCGACGCACTACCAACTGCGCTATGACGGAAAGAAGGTACTGACAATATTTAAAAGACAGTGAAAACCAAAAGCATTTTTTCTTTAACCCAAGATGTTTTCCTCTACTTAAGGAGCATAAAAATGCAAAATTGTGTGGTGTGATTACTTTGTACCTTTACACATCTGTCTTTAACGAATTCCCAAACAATCCTGCTTTTCTTTGCTCCCACAGAAAAAATCTATTAAAAAGATTTTGGAAAGGAAGATATTGTTTGTTAAAAGCAATTGTGTTATTAACCACATTTTCTTCCAAAAGAGACAAAGAAGATTTCAATAGCTAGATATGTTTTCTGGTAATGGAAATCTGACCAGTAGTTTCTGAGAAGATTTTTTAACCCTTTCCTGTTTTTCCAAAATTTTAGATCTGTCCAAATTCAAAGGTTTTGCAGATGAAAATTCAAAGTGGATTTAATATGAAAATTAACCATTTAGTAGGGTAGAAATATTGTGGAAAAAGAAGAAATTGCTTGTTAGAAACAATGTCTTCTTAATTATAACATCAAATAGAGGTAAAGACCATGGATTAAACAGGAAAGGGTAAAAAAAAGGTTTACACAGATGGACGGACACATAGCACCATAACAAAAGCTCACTGACCTTTGGACAGTGGAGCTAAAAATAAACTTATCATCACCTTTGGTATGGCAGTTTTACCCCAAGAAAGCATGGTGACCAGTAAATCCACTATAAAGTAATTTATACTTCCACTTCCCAATGGTCCACCAATGATCAGCTGACACAAAGGTTGTAACCAATGGCATGCATATGGCTCAAATACCTAGAAAAACACATAGAAAATATCATCATGATGTTGAATATGGATAACCAACCAATTTTTATTAAAAAGGTTTAGAGAATGTAAGAGCTTTTATTTCAAACAAATTTGATCTTGAAAAGAGACCTTGGTCTAAGACATTAGCTTTCATTGTTGCACATACTTTCATTTGAATAGTGACCCTAATCATAAAATCAAGACTTTGAACTTGGTATGAATAACTTTAACTCGACATCTAAAAGGAAAGGACACAAATAGATATAGCTAAAATTTTAAATTGAAAAGTGACATTGACAGATGGCTTTTAAATCACAGCCAAGTGACAAATTTTTAGATGTGAACAAATTGATAGAAGTTGAAGACAACAATTTCAAATTGATGAAATTTTAAAAACCTTTGTCTCTATGGGTAGGAAACATTGTAGATGATGAAGAAAATGCTTGTAGCAGGCAATTTCTTCATTATCCACAATGCTTTCCAATGATTTTCTCTTGGAGGGGCATAAAAAGCACATAATCAGCACACAAACCTGCCCTTATGAAATTGTGATGACAGGTAACTTTGAAAGCTATATCATCAGAAAGGTATAACAAGAAGAAATATGCATATGAAATATTCCTAGCCTTATCATTCATATGTTGTGGCAAATGTTTCAAGTTCACAAGTCATTTGACCTTGACCATGAAATCCAGAGAAAAATCTTAGCAAAAGGAATACCTAAATTAAATATGAAATCTCATTCAATAACCTGTTTGAAATTTAATACTTTTCTTTTCCAAATTGTTGACAAATAGTGGTACAAACCTCAGACGTGTTCATGATGAGTTTAGCTATAAACAGTTTAATGTTGGGGTGTGTCCGTGAATTACACATCTTTGTATGCAGCTTCTCCATCCAGGACGGCAGACTAGGATTATTGGTACCCTGACAATTAAGATTTGGATGATAATACAAAAATGGGTCAATATGAAAATCCCACCCTTTTAAGACTAGATTAACACTTTCCGACACAATCTCACCTTTTAAGCCCCCTCAAGAAAAAATCTTTGAAACACGAGAATGAAAATGAAAACTAGAGGTACTTGAGTGCCAGATTTGCTTCAACAGCTCCATCATCAAGATAATCAAGTTTTCTTACACATGGGAAGAATCTTTTTCAATGTACTTTCATTCATGCCACAAATATTCTCAGTTGAAGGAGTATCAATTATTTCCGTTGCATCACTATGTGATCTCAACCTGAAATTTGGCAAATCCTCCCAAGCTTATTATCAAACTTACTAAAACCTCTTTAAAAAAGAGGGCCAAAATGGCCCTACTTTGCTCACCTGTGAATTATTTAAACTAAGCCCCACCAGCCACGCAGTGGCTTTTTGAAGATTAATTCCATGATTTTTCTAAGTCTGATAAGTTTTTCAAAAATCAAAATTTCATAAACAAGTTTTGAACAGGGTCACCCAAGGAACATTCCTGTCAAGTTTTGTCCAATTTGGTGAAATGGTTTATGAGGAGAAGATGTTTAAGAAATTGTTGACAATGGACAACACCTATTGATGACGGACAATGGACCAAGTGATCCTAAAAGGTCCGCTTGAGCAAGTTGTGCTCAGGTTAGCTAAACATCTGACAAAGGATCACCAAAAGATCTTTGCTTAATAATTCAGTTGTAAATCATCATCCCAGTTCTGAGAACAAGATTCCATAAGTTTCACATAAAAACATATATGGACATAAGCCCCACCCATAAAAACCATGTTTTTTAGCCGAGCCATGTTCTATGAAGGAATCGAACAAAGATTCACCCAGAGATCATTTCTGTGAAATTTAGTTGAAATCTATTGACAGTTTTCTTTAGATGAAAACTTTTACTATATATAACATGTGGAAGTTAAACCTCCCCCCCCCCAATTCCTTTAATCCTATCAAATTCTTTGCAGAAATCTGATAAAAGGTCACCAAATGATCATTCTGGTGAAATTCTGTTAAAATCCACCATCTGGTTTCTGAGAATTTTTTTGTTCACTTTGTCAACTTTCAAATTGGACCAATTTAAAACTATGACATCTGGTAATGGGTAAACTGTATTAACCCTTTCCCATTCAATCCCTGGTTTTTACGTCCCTGTGTTTTTATACTTGAGAAAACATTGTGGAAAAAGAAGAAAATGCTTGTCACAAGCAATTTCTTCTTTTCCACAATATTTTCTCCATTATTGAATGATTATTATTCTAATAGAATCCACTTTGGATTATTATCTGTAAAACCTTTGAAATTGGGCAGGTCTAAAATTTTGCAAAACAGGAAAGGGTTAAGCAGGGTAATAGCAGCTTTTGCAAAATTGACAGATCGCTAGCCATATCCATTGACATTCAACAGGAATTTGGACTTGATTGCCAACCAACTACATGTGTTTCACTTTTTTGCTTTATGCTACTAGAACTAAATTTTTCAAATAACGCTGTGTAATACTAAGCAATGTTTATGTGTTTATTGCTTGTTTTGGTTGTGGGTTTGTGTGTGAAGGGGGTTGGGGGAAGAAGGAGGGGTAAAATTATTGAAACTTAAATTGATAAACTAAATGAAATACTTATTCTTTATACAATAATCAATTTATTTTCAGAAATGAGATCTTGATTTTTCACATTCAACCTGTCAGATGACCAATGTTAAAATCAGAGTTTACAGACTGATAGAAATCTGCTAAAGGTTTATGATGTATAACCCTTTCTCGTTCAAATACGGGATTTTATGTTCCTGTGATTTAATATTCGAGAAAACATTGTGGAAAAATAAGAAATTGCTTGTAACAAGCAATTACTCCTTTTTCCACAATATTTTCTACCACATAGGATTGTTTCATTTCAAATGGCATCCAGTTTGCATTGTCGTCTGCAACCTCTTTCGATTTGGACTAGTCTAAAATTTCCAAAAACAGGAAAGGGATTATGTATCAACTATCAGCTGTAATAGCTAATGACTTTCACTCATAATCACAGGATCTTATTTAATGCTCTGCAGAAAAACAGCAGCTGAAAGCATTATGAGTAAAGGAGATATTGCTTGAGACAAGCATCAAGCAACTTCTCCTTCTATCACAATACTGTCTGACCTGTTTGACATAAATGATCCAATTTAAATACATTTGAAATTTTGTATACAGCTTCATTGAATTTGGACCAGTCTAAAATTTTGTCATCTGTTAATGGGCCTTTTACCATAGGAAATTCAGCTTTCAAATCATGATCTTTGAAGTGAGTAACTTCCTTGTGCTTTTGCAATTTGGTGCACTACATTCAACATGTTTTTGAAGCAAAATAGGATAGCTTATACTAATCTATTTAGCTTGATTATAAAAAACCTTTAAGCTCTCAAAACACCATTCCAGATGTTATCTTGCAGCAAGGAGAAAATTGAACCGATGATGTTCAGATCACTTCTCTATAAACTTTACCAAGCCCAACTTGTCTGACATGGGCTTTGCTACTTTCTTCCAAGACAACTTGTCTAGGGACAAAAAAATACATACACATATCTTGGAATGGTACAAATTGATCTCAAAGATAACTCATTAAATGCTGAGATCAAGTTTTTTCTTCATTTAAAACAATCTCAAAATTCATCTCTTCACTATTTTACAGTCTGGTTTGATGGGACAAATATGTGATTATAGAAAGACAAGACAGCATATATATTGTCTATGCCGAGAAAGGAATATTCCAGACTGAGAATTGCAATGGTTAACATCAGTTAAAATTGATAAGTTACCTTTGTGACTTCAAATGTAATCTTATTCTTCTGCGTGTGTTTGATAACAGCAAGCATCAAAGCCATACAATCATGCGTGTTAACCCATTCCGCTACAATGAAGCTTTTTGACGCCCCTCAAGAAAAGCAATTGGGAAAACATTGTGGAAAATGAAGAAATTGCCTTCTTCATATTACCAGAAAGTTGAAACAAGAGCACCACCTACGGATGCCTATGCTCCGCTGATGGGTGCTGGATAGTGGATAAAAAATCTAAGTCAAAAAAGGGGCATAATCTGCACACAATGCATCTTGAGTTATCCTCCTTGATGGTATAGGTTCCTCTTTTGATAGTTAACAAGTGTGTCAAGTTTCCAGTATATGCCTTCAGTAGAACCAGAGATATCACAAAATGTCAAAGTTTTCGCATGATGATGACAACAATAACAACGACACAGAGGCTATCACAATACCTCCGGTTTTCTCCGAAAACATCCAAGCTAAAAATCTAAAATTTCGTAAGCTCAAAATTGTCTTCTACGACTCCTTTCAATTTGGACTAAAATAAAATTTTGCTGTCTGGTAAAGGGCTAAGCTCATCCATCTCTTGTTATACATAATCATGATCTATATTCACCTTTTTCTAGATTAGATTACCTTTGTGACTTCAGGAGTAATTTTATTTTTCTGCATATGTTTAATAACAGCAATCATCATAGCCATACATTCATGCTTGTTAAGCTCATCCATTTCCAATTCAACAAAATCTTCTTCCACAGTAACCTATGTCGATAAAGAATTATGATATGACAAATGACACAAAGGAGTGAAATAATCCTGTAGAGAATACATGCAATATAACAAGAGCAAATAATTGAAAAAACCAGCTGTCAAAAATCCAGTCATTAAACCAATCCAATTGTACTATTAGCTTTCTTGTGTGGGTATGGGTAAATGCTGCTTTCAACAATTGTCCAGTAATATTGAAAATCCTGTTGAATATACTCAACATTACATGAGCAATAATTGTCCAGTGTTTCAAGATTTTGCTCTAATTATCCTACAATTGAAAGTCATATCATAATTTGTCCTTTCTATGTTTGACAGGTATTTACACACTTGTAAGAAGGTCCTTTTTATGATTGACAAGTATTAATAGCTGTTAGAAGGTCCTTTTTATGCTTGACAAGTATTTAATGGTTGTTAGAAGGTCCTTTTAATGCTTGACAAGTTTTCTATAGTTGTTTGAAGGCCCTTTTTATCTTGTGGTTGTTAGAAGGTCCTTTTTATGCTTTACAAGTATTTTATGGTTGTTACAAGGTCCTTTTTATGCTTGACAAGTATTTTATGGTTGTTAGAAAGCCTTTTATGCTTGACAAGTATTTTATGGTTGTTAGAAAGCCTTTTATGCTTGACAAGTATTCTATAGTCATTAGAACGTCCTTTTTATGCTTGCCAGGAGACACATTAGAATTCTAACCAATTGCCACAAATTCAGCTTTTTACATTCTTCTAGATGAAAAGCTTGATAAAACATTATTGAAAATTAAGAAATTGCTTGTCAAAAGTAACTTCATCAATATCCACAATTTTTCCTATCCTAAAACACAAAGATTTCTAAAGTTTTTACAACTATGAATTGCCATCTAAAACTTCTTTGAATTTGAGATTTTGGCATCTGGTAATGGTGTAAGTGATTGCAAGAGAGTTACATACCATTTCTTCTTGGTCTGTGCTGTAGGCTGGTTTTGACCTTTTTCTCTTTCTACTACCTTGACTTGAAAGGGACTGTTAAAAAACAAAACAAAATATTTCTGTTTAATTCCCCTCAGATCATAGCTGTCGATAAAATCTTTAGGCCAATCAATTCATTCACTTAGACCAGAAGTTCACTTTAAAGATAAGATTATATTAAGAATTCTTGTTGGTTTGGTAACTATAGTTTTTTCAAGCTACAATTATGACTTTTAGAATGCAAACCAAGCATTTTACATATTTGTTTTAAGTAAGTGGTAACAAATTCAACAATATACGCCATTTGATGTCTAGTAGAATTTCCTGTCTGAGGAAGGTAGACAGGACCAGTCAGACAAGTGAACCCTGACCAGACAGATGCCCGAAAACTTGTATGGCAACTTGTATGCTATCTGTATTTACATTAAAGGAAGCAAGGAATAATGTGAAGCTTGAAAGCATAATTGGTGACTGTCTAAAAGATGGATTGTTTAAATGGGGTTTAATGCCAGTTTTAACAGTATATCAGTCACATTGCGGAGGCTGAAGCATCTTATTGTGCATTCATAGTATTCCTCACACCAGCACTACCACTTTCCTTTCCAAACCTCCAGCTGCTTGTTCTACTTTGTTTTATCGATTAAGTGGGTTTAACACCACTTTTAACAGTATTTCAGTCATATCAAGGCTACTGGAGCACCTAACTATGGATTCCTGGAATCTCTCACACCAGTACTACCACTATATCCTATCCAAGCCTCCAGCTGCTCATCCCATGTAGGTTTTCAATTATCCTACCATTGATGGAAAAAAAACTTGCTACAAATGGGTTCAAACCCTGGACCTCATGATTCAGAGTCTAATTCTACCAACTGCCCTAAGGCCCCAACCTAAAATAGATAGAAGAAGTAAGCACAAAGTAATTAAGTGATAATTAAGTAACAATGCCATACCCCCACAGTTCCTGACATAGTAAAATACTGTGACACATCTGCACTTAGACTACTGTCTGCCAGATATTGAGAAGCAAAATGGATAGAAGGAGAAGTTTCCTCATCACTGTCTTCATCCTCCTTCATTCTGTCTTTCATATCCTGATGTATACTCACAAACTTCTTCTTTCTCTCTAAGGGAGACTGAATAAGAATAAGTAAGTGTTATCATAAGACTTAATCTATAAATATCACTTTAAACCATTTCTTTACAATACACTTTCTTAGTCCCTCAAGAAACTTGGCAAAACAATGAGGAAAATGAACAAGCAATTGCTTCATTTCCCACAATATTCACTACCCAGAAAAGAGAGTTTTTCAATATTTCATCAATTTGAAATTTCACCTGCAACTTCTTTCAATTTAGACCAGTCAAAAAATGTTAATGTGGTAACGGGTTAAATCAATACATAATTACTAGTCTGTTTTATAGGTTATGCTTTTAATTTTGGCATTGGATTTTATTTTGCCTTTATTTTCAGTCAAACTTAGTAGAGCTGTATCCCATCAACTGCACATTTGTCAGTGATTTCCTATGAAACGCTTAAGTAACACACTTTTCATATTAAGAAATTTATATTCTATGATAAATGGCAAATTTTATCACAGATAATTCTTTGAAGACCTTTACCTGAAGTACAATGTTCAAGTATAGTATTTGAACATAGGAAATTAAACTTTGATTACACTCACAGTTAATGATCATCATCACCACACAGTTAAAAGATAAGATGAAGAGAAAATGTATTGTAATCAATTTCATTGCATACCATACACTAATTAATCCATTATCACAAAACAAAATTTTAGACTAGTAAGAATTCAAATAAGTTTCAAACATCAATTTGAACTTGAAGTTTTTTTAAAGAAAAAATTGTCTTTTAGAATAAAAGTATTATGGATAATGAAAGAATTGCTTGTAACAAGCAATTTCTTCATTTTCCACATGGTTTTATAAAGTTTTTTATTGGAGGCATAAAAGCTTCATTGTGTGGGAATGGATTAATAAATTCTTTGAGTTCAACAATGGCTGTGAGAGATAATCTCAATGAGTTCCCGGGCATTTATTTCATTAATAACAGCAAGAAATCAAGCAGACCCACTAGCTGCTAATTCAATATGGCTACTCCATATTAGATTGTTTGTGAGAGGCTTAGGGAATATAACGCTATGATAACAGTCTAACATCTTGCTTTGAGCTGTTGAGGAGGATTTTGATATTTCTGGCAACCATTAAAGGTCAAGTGGAGTATCAAATTTTCCTCAACAGCTGATTGCAAATTGCAAGGTTAACAAGCCCTTTTAACCCATTCCCACACAATGACGCTCAAAAAAAGCAATTGGGAAAACATGGTGTAAAATGAAGAAACTGCGCGTGACAAGCAATTTCTCCATTTTCCACAATATTTTTTACCAAAAAATGTGAAAAAAAAAACTTTCATGAATTTATTGTCGTCTGCAACTTCTTTCAATTTGGACCAGTCTAAAATTTGATATGTGGTAATGGGTTCACTTAAAATTCCACTTGGAATACTTATACCTCTACATTTTCTAGTCGTATCTTGTTTTTTTCCATTTCATGTCATTTTAGAAAGAAAAATATGTCATCTTATACTAACAGATATTATCAAGGGTTTTCAAAATGAGTCAAATAGATAGTAGAAAAAAAGTCTAGGTACATACCATCAACTCGATCGGAAACTCATAGTTCTTATCCTTGTCTATAAAGTTTTCAAGCAAAAATTGTCCCTGCAATTAAATAAAATGTATAAAACACCTAAGCTAACTATTTGATTTCTTTTTCTCATACTTTCTGTTTAAAAAGAATCTCAATTAAGATTTGATTTATTCATTTCAAGCATTGCCTTCTTTTAGAAAGAGTTCTGCCCATTACCAGAAAACAAAAATTTTAGACTTGTCCAAATTTAACGCTTTCACGTTCAAATACATGATTTTATATTCCTGTGATTTTATACTCAAGAAAACATTGTGGAAAAAGAACAAATTGCTTGTAACAAGCAATTTCTCCTTTTCCCTCAATATTTTCTACCACATAGTATGGTTTCTATTCAAATGACACCCAGTTTTCATTGTCCTCCTCAATTTCTTTCCATTTTCAACTAGTCTAAAATTTCCAAAAATGGGAAAGGGTTAAATAAGCTAACTCATTACCGCTGAATAACTCATTTAACCCATTCCCACTCAGTGACGCTTTTAAACGCCCCCAAGGAAAAAAGCTTTGGAAAACATAGTGAAAAATGAAGAAATTGCTTGTTGCAAGCAATTTCTTCATTTTCCACAATGTTTTCTACCCAAAAAGACGAAAAAATAAAATTCCATCAGCTTGAAATTATTGTCTGCAGTTTTTTCAATTTGGGCCAGTCTAAAATTTTGTTGTGTGGGAATGGGTTAAAAGTCCTTCAATATATAAGCTTTGGAAAACATTGTGGAAAAGGAAGCATTTTTATATCATTCACAATATTTTCTACCTCAGGACAAATATTGTTTAACCCTTTCCTGTTCAATTACATGTCCCTGTGATTTTATTCTGGAGAAATCATTGAGGCATAAGAAGAAATTGCTTGTAACAAGCAATTTCTTCTTTCCTCATATTATGCCTGTAGGTTTGTTACTTTTCAAATTGCACCCAATTTAAATTGTCATTAGCAACTTCTTTCAAAATGGACCAGTTTAAAATTTCGAGAAATGGGTTAAATACCATCAACAATAAAATGTTTCTACAACTTCTTTCAATTCCTACCAGTCAAAAAAAAATGTCTGGGAATGGGTTAAAGCAATTTCTTTATTTTAAACATCTTTTTTCCAAAACATTTTCTTGAGGGATGTAAAAAGGCAGGATTGGATGTGAATGGGTTAAACTAACACACAACTTACCTTGGCTTCTTTCTCCTCAAACAAGAAAGCACTGTAATATTTCAATTCTGTCTGTGTTCTTGAGATAAAGGCTATCATAAGATTGTGGGCAGCACAATGGTACTGTCTTTTTAATTCTAGAAGAGTAGTCTCCCCTCTACAATCTTCTCCCTTTGCACCATGGGCTTGTCTGAAATAACATGGCTATCATTAAAGGTGACAAATACTCCCCCAATGGCTCCATATCATAGGAAAACATTTTGTCACTGAAATAGATCCTTTTTTCAACAAAGGGCCATAACTCCAAGGATAGTCAATGATTCATAACCAAAATAGAACATGCACCTCTTTAATTTATACAGAGGGTACAAGTGCTTCTTGAAGAGAAAATGAGCAGAAAAGATTTTTCATCAAAAGGCCATAACTCTGGCAAAAGTATAACCAAATTACAATATGCACATCTCTACTTGTAACAATTAATTACTCCTTTCTAACATTTTTTTCTTAATTTGACACAACTAGGTGGTTGTCCCAGGACAACTCCTGTCGAGCCCACAAAGTTTTGTAGGTATCATGCTCTAGATAAGCACAATTTTAGTGCTTGACCTTGAGCTTTGACCTTGAACTTGAAGCTATAAAAATAATTCTTTCAAATGGCACATCTACTCATGATGGAGAACAATTGTGCCAATTTATTTTGAAATCCATCCATAATTGTAGGAGAAATGCTCCAGACAAGCACAATTTTAGTGTTTGACCTTGAGCTGTGACCTTGAACTTGAAGTTATCCAAAAAATTCTTTCAAAAGGCACATCTAATCATGATGGAGAATAATTGTGCCAAGTTATTTTGAAATCCATCTATAAATGTAGGAGTAATTGTCTGGACCAATTCAGACGGACATCCTGATGGACGCACTAACGCATATACACTGACTTGTCATAGTGACAACTATGTCTCGCTCACCACAAGGGGCTCGACAAATATGTTGTCATCTAGTAATGGGTTAAAGATGATTATGGGTTCTTTAGATGAAGAAAATGGTTGTTGTAAGAGTTTGAAAAAGACTTATTTCAGAGAAGAATTTTTAAAGATTTCATTATCTTCACCTTTTGTATTGCCAATTTTAAACGTCTACTCCAGCAAAAATCTTGTTGGTCAAGAATAATCTGCTATACATGAAACTTACACAGAGACAAACTGAGTTAGCTCTTTCCCAGTTTTAACGTCACCCCCAGTAAAAGCCTTGTTGATATCTGAATTCATTCCAACCACTTCATCTCTAGATAGACGTGTGTACATCATCTCAAGTAGTTGAAAACAACAGAGTCTGGTAACCAGCTGTCCCTCTAGGACAGCCTCTGAACTCTGAAATAGTGGAAAATTCTTCTCTGAGTTCAGCAATTTAACACATTTGATTCAGTAAGTGTTCAATATGTTTATCAATGTATTTCTTGATGATGAAATGTATCTTATTTGTTCAAATACATGTTCCTTTTTCTTTTATGGGTGTCTGAGAACAACTTGTGTTGAGCCTGCCAATGTTTGATCTCCAAGCCAGATCTTGGGCCTCTATAAATGTTTCAAAGGACATTTCAATTCCAGGCAAAATGCAAGATTTATAGTCCAATTCAAAACTGATCTTCAAAACTGACCTTGATCTTGGACCTTCATGAACAAATGGCTCATTTACTTGGGATGGAGAATTATTGTCCTATTGACTTTTATCAAATTTCTCATTCAATATATGTGCCAATTAAAAATCCATGAAAGATGACTTGCTGACCACTCCAAACATATTTCACCTTACATAACTTGGCTTCTGTTAGATCTTTGATAGTTGACATATATGCCAAGTAAATTTTACTCAAAGGTGAACATCTAACCACCTGTAATATATCTCATCTTACATAACTTGGCTTCTGCAACATATCTGAACTTAGATAGCTTAGCTTCTATTAGATTTTTGGTTGTTGATATATGCAAGTAAAACTATCAAGGTGAACGTCGAACCACTTGTAACATATCTTATCTTACATAACTTGGCTTCTGCAACATATCTCACCTTAGATAGCTTTGCTTCTATTAGATTTTTGATAGTTGTTATATGTGCCAAGTAAAACTATCAAAGATGACTTGCTGACTAGTCATAATATATATCATCTTAAATAATCTAGCTTCTGTGAGATTGGATAGTTGATATATGTGCAAAGTAAAACTCCATCAAAGACGATTTGCTGCTATTCATAATACATCTCTTCTTAAATAATCTAGCTTCTGTCAGATATGATAGTTGACATATGTGCAAAGTAAAAATCAATGATAGGTGACTGGCTGACCACTTGTAGCATATCTTACCTTAGATAGCTTGGCTTCTATAAGATCTTTGATAGTTGATATATATGCCAAGTAAAACTCTATTAAAGCTGACTTGCTAACAACTCGTAACATTGGAAGAGCCACTCTTTCAATTGTAGCTCTCCTGATTTCTGATGGAAACCCTCCTGTTTTTGTGAAAATTCTAAATGGAACATCAACTGCATTCTTTTGCTTATCCCTGGATAATCTGAAACAAATATACATACTCTAATCTTAACATATTTAGTATACAGGTATCAGAATTAACTCAATACATAAAGAAATTAGGAACATCACAGGAAATCCCCTACAATTTCATTCGAAATTAAAAGAAGTGTTCCATAGGTTAAACACTTTCAACCCACTATCACACCATGAAGTTTTCTGATGCCCTGAAGAAAAGCAATCATTGAAAACTTTGTGGGAAAAGAAGAAATTGCTTGTAACAAGCAATTTCTTTTTATCTCACAAAGTTTTCTACCATATTTGGCACTTATTTTCCAATTCAAGGGCAATTTGATGTTGCCTACAACTTCTTTGAATTTGGACCAGTCTAAAATTTCGCTGTCTAGTAATGGGTTAATCTAGTAAATTTGCTGACAGACAACTTTGGACAGGTTATTTTTGAGATGAACACAAGGTATTCATAAAATTTAAATTTGAAAGGGTTGTGATCAAACAAGTTCACTAATAGTTATCAACAAACCTTTTTGTGAATTTAGCGATAGCAGCAAGAATTGAATCTTCATACACATGCTCTTTCTCCTTACAGAAAATACTTATCAAGTATTCCAACAGCATGTGACTACCTGTTAGCTGTAAAGCACTCAGAATCTGAAATCAGGTAGATATTGATTAATTGTTTGAGGTTCACTTTCAACATTATTACAGTCATATCGTGGTAGCTGAAGCTCCTAACCATTCTAAGGTTCAGGGTATTTATCACACCAGTACAGTGGAACCCTAATAATCGCAACACCAATTTGTAGAAACTTTTGGTGCAATTAACCAGAAGTTGCTATTAAAAGGAGCCATATGTTTTAAAAATGTAATGTTTGTACAAAATGTGAGTTGCAATTAAACAGTGAATTGCCATAAAGAGGATTCCACTGTAATACCACAATATCCTATGAAAGAATGCCGGCCATTCATAAGATTCACAGTCCAATACAGTACCAACTCTATTACAATTGTGGCCTCTAAATCTGCAGCTTTACAATGAACGTAATCCAAGATACTGGAAATCAGAAAACTGCAGGATACTAGGACTTTCTTATATTTCCCCAACTTTCCAGCTGGTTATCAGTTCTTCAGAATTTGCAACATTTAAGAAGGTGTGTCAGTTCTTCAATTCCTTTATTAGCAGACAAAAATTTAGACTGGTATGATTTCAATGAAGCTGCAGAGAACAAAACAAAGCAAGTTTAAATTGAAAAGTTAGAGCCATTTACAGCAAAAACAATTTTAGAAAAGTACGAAGTGCTTACTGTAAGTTAATTTCTTTTATTTTCATGTTTTCAATTTCATATTTTCTTCAGGGCAAAAAATGCTGAATTATTTTGCAATGGTCTAAATTTGTATTGACTGATTGGATGAGAATTTACTCAAATACAAATAGTTTTCAAACATAAGATAAATACTGAATGAAAAATTTTACTAAAACTCACTCTATCTATGGCAGCAATGTAGTCATTGTACTTCTGGCTTCCTTTTGTCAGTTCTGTGCTTCTTAATGGAAAATTGTCAGCCACTAATCTGTCTAAACTGGATCTATAATAAGATTCAAATAGTCTTTACCTTGCAGAATAATATTGAACGAAATCCTTTTAATTACCATATGGCAAAATCTTAGACAGCTCAAAAATTCCAAGAAGTTGCAGGTAAAAATTCAAAGTTAATAGAATTTTAAATATCTCTCTCTTCCTGAATAGAAAACAATGTGGAATGAAGACAAGAAGCCAATAGGGCCTTATCAGTCACCTAAGTCGAAAGTGAAAAAACAGATAAAAGTCCATCAGATGATGCTACACACCAATTATAAAAGCTCTAGGCCTTTCAGTTTGGGTGATGAAGATATCTTTTAAGTTTAAGTTTTCACTATACAAGCCTTTGTTAAACTTGTGACTTCCGAGAAAGGGCTAATTTTGAACCTGGGGCAATAATCTATACAGTCTTGATAAGGGTCCTCCAGATGATGCTAGATTCTAGATATCAAAGCTCTAGGCCTTTCGGTTTGGAAGAGGAAGAATTTTAAAATTTTCACTATTTCAGACCTATGTAAAACTTGTGAGGTCCAGAAATGGGCAAATTATGACCCTAGGGGGATTATTCATACAATCTTGATAGAGGTTCACCAAATGATGCTACATACAAAATAGCAACGTTCTAGGCCTATCTGTATGAGAGAAGAAGATTTTTAAAGTTTTCACTATATAACCCTATGTTAAACTTGTGTTGTCTGGGAACTAGCTAATTTTGACCCTGGGGCCATAAGTTATTCAAGATTGAAAGAAGTTCTCCAGATGATACTACATACCAAATATCAAAGCTCTATGCCCTCCCGTTCGGGAGAAGAAGATTTTTAAACTCACTACATAAGCCTAAGTTAAACTTGTGACGTCCAGGAACAGGCTAATTGTGCCCCTGGGCACATAACACATACAATCTTGATAGAAGTCCACTAGATGGTGCCACAGGCCAAATATCAGAGCTGCAGGTCTTTTGGTTTGGTAGAAAAGATTTTCAAAGTTGTCACTATGTAAGCTATTGACCACCCACCAAGCCTCATGGCCATTTATTCAACAGATTTTTTTTCTGATACAAGTTTTTATAGTCCTTGTCCTAAAGACTCTAAATACCAAATATGAATCCAATCCAACAACAAGTAAAGATGCACCCTTCTTTTCCTCATTTTTGGGCCCCCGGGAGATAACTCCATGATGTGTACAAATCTTGACTGCCTTCCCATTTTAAGTTATTTTACATCGATTGGGAAACAAGTTCTTCCAACTTAAATAAATCTCTCTCAATTCTGCTTCCTGGAAAATGCACCAGTACCAGAATCGCGCATTAAGTTTGAATTACATTGTTAGAAACAATTTCTCCTTTTTTTACAATGTTTCCTTAATTATAAAATCACAGGGACGTAAAAACCAGGGACTGAACAGGAAAGGGTTAAACCTATAACATCTCGCCAAGACAATATCTGACTGAAATTCAAGTATTAGATATTCGTTTGAGCCTATCTTTCGACTCTTGGCAATTTTTTCATGTGTAGGTTTCAGAAACATCAATACTTCCCTTTAAGAAGTACAAGATGTAAAAAGTTGACCTAAAATTGCTTGTCAAAGGCAATTCATTTTCCTTACTATTTTTTATTGAAGGTTGTAAAAATTGAGATTGTAAGACAATGGGCTAACTCACTAGTATGGGAATATCCCTTTATGAAAATGAAAGCTATTTTCTATCAAAGATTGATTGGTCATTAAAGCTTTTACAGCAAGATATGTTTGTGAAACAGATAAATGTGCATAAATATGTTCAAATTACCCATTGTAGTCATGGAAAAAGAGGAACATTTGTCCCTGATAACTGTTTACTTTAACCCTTTCCTGGTTAATCCCCGTTTTTTATGTTCCTGTGATTTTATGATTGAGAAAACATTGTTGAAAAAGAAGAAATTGCTTGTAACAAGCTATTTCTTCTTTTTCTACAATATTTTCTGCCCTAGTAAATGGTCATTTTTCAAATAAAATCAAGTTTGAATTATCAGCTGGAAAACCTTTGAATTTGGACAGGTCTAAAATTTTGCAAAACAGGAAAGGGTTAAGTGCTTTGCCTGGAACTTACTTAAGTTTGCCCTTATGTGACTCTGGAACACCAGCAAAAAATGGCAGTAGGTCAAGTACTCTACACTGGAACAAAATAAAAGTAAATCTCATTAACAATGTTTTCTTAAGCCATTAACAGACAACAAAATTTTAAACTTGTCCAATTTCAAAGAAATTGCAGATGAAAGTTTTATGAAATTCAAATATCTTCAACTTTTTTGGTACAAAACATTGCGGTGTTGCATCCAGGATTTCTTTCAAGAGGGGAAGCTCCCCAACTGAATTACTGAAATGGGGGGAGTGACAAATGCTAAAGGGGGGTGGGGTGTCTAAAACCCTAAGCAATATGTTGATTCATCGATAAATCTCTCATAAAGAAATGAAGTAAACAAGTATTCTAATAAGTTTTCACTACAATACAAAATACATCACTGAAAAATTAAGGCAAAAAATAAGCTCTTGATGAATATGTTGAATTTACTTTTAAGTCCTTCAAGTCTAACCCACTCTATTCATGTAGGGCCAACATTTAAAATGGCAATATCTGTCTTAGTCATATATTAAGCAGTTCTCATAGCACAAAAAAGATATTCTTTGACTTAAGATTATCATGCATATTGGAGGTAGCTCTGACAAACTCACTTTGATGTATGCTGTCCTTGGTACACTGAATGTTGTATATTGCCTCTAAATGTTTAAATGTGTGCAAGTATGGTACTTTGTGCATCCAGTAGTAAATGGATCATTCTTACCCGAGGTTTGTCACAAGACAAATAACAGTCATCCCAGATTTCATTTTCTCCTTGTGTTTCAAACTCTGGTAATTTTTCAACCACAATTTCTGCAATTTGGCATTTGGATGAAACAGAGTCTGTTTATTTTTCCCCTCCGAGAGCAGACTAGATTGGCTTTCATGGTTGTCAGTCAATTACGATAATATAGCGCCGATATCAAGGCCCATTAAAAAGTCGGTGGTGCAGATTGATTTAAATTATTTCTTTTTGTCAAGTTTGACATGATTGTCTTTAACCGTAAACAGAAAGAGTTTACTGCGCATGCTCTACTGTTGGGTTCCCTGTCTATTAGATACACAATGATTCGAAATCGGGGACTAGTTAAATTAATCCTACCATATGTGGTAATGGTTATGAATAGCAACCATCTGGGCTATTTTTATCAAGTAAGGTACTGTCAACAGACTGTTCTGTTTTTTAATCATCATTTTTTTTTTCACGTTTTTTTTATATGGCCCCCTTTGGTAAATCAATTCTGCGGGAGTCAACACGTGATTACTCCCCCTTCAAATTAGTAAGGTTGCGTGAGTGAATAAAAAACATGGGGGATTCAGGCAATCGGGCAGCCTGGGTGCAGCTCTGCACTGTGGATAATTAGAAAATTGCATGTAACAAATTTTCCACAATCTTTTTAAAATCTTTTTCCTTCAAGGCAGTAAACAAGCATGTTTGTGTAGGAATGAGTTAAGCATTATTATCCTTATATGCGTCAAAATGCAGCATTATGTGGGAATGATTGTAGCCAACAGCTAATGTTTGACAACAAATTTCTTAACCAGCCCATATTCAAAGATATTGCACACAACAATTTTCAGTCAAATCAAACATTGTAGATAATGAAGAAATTGCTTGAAACAAGCAATTTATTCTTTTTCCACATTCCATAATGAGAGATAAATGATGTGATACATACAATATTTCATCAACTGCAGCAATAGTATTGGCTGAGTCAAGCTAGTTTGAATTTATGATCAAGATTTTTTACTCTATCAAAACTCATTAAGCATAGACAACAAATTTTAGACCGATTCAAATTCAGAGGGCTTATATAGTTTTTAATATCTCTGTCTCTCTTAAGGAAACAAAATGAGAAATTGCACATATTAAGCAATTTTTTCATTTTCTACATCATTTTCCCAAACTTTTTTGATGAAGGGCAGAAAAGGTTGGATTGCTTGAGAATAGGTAAGAGTGAAATACTACTTGGGTGCAATAATAATTGGCTTGTTTGAATAGGGTTTAACATCATTTAACAGTATTCGAGCCATATCTTGGCAGCTAGAGTACCTTGACTCATTGTATTTTTCACACCAGTACTACCAATACATCTCTTATGAGCCTCCAGCTATGATTATCCGAAATGTCAGAAAGGATATTTGCCCCAACTGGGATTTGAATCCTGAACCTTGGGAGCAACAACAGACTCACACACAAAAACTACACACACTGTTTACCTTGAAAGATAAATTTGTCCTGTTATCTGTTAACATCGTAAGGTACATACTGAATACATGGTCAAAACTTTTATGGCTTGGATCAGCTGCAAACTGTAGAAGTAAAATAAAGGGGTTTTTAACTTTCACAATCTTAAATGAAATTGAAATCAAAACAAAAATGTCTGATGCTCAGTAGACATGAGTGAATTAATCCCAATATCATTATCTATCCCATTACCAGACAAATCTTTAGCTAGGCCAAAATTCAACTTGAAGGATCCTTGGCTAAGCCCACTTTCTCTTCTCGCCATGCCCATTGACTCTAATAGGAAGTTCTGCTTTGATATAAAGGAAATTATTTTTCTTGCCTTGTTTATATTTAGTGAAAAACTAAATCGAACAAACCACTTGTCATCTCCTATTTAAGTCTAAGTTGTCTGGTTAACCATATCCAAAACAATCACCCTCTAAATAAATGCTTTAGAAAAAAATGTGGAAAATAAAGAAATTGCTTGTTACAAGCAATTTCTTCTTTATCGACAATGTTATCTACCAAAAAATACAAAGATTTTGTCACTAAAAATTTGTTGTCTGTGACTTTTTTCAATTTCGGACCAGTCTAAACTTTTGTCGTCTGGTATTTGGTTAAAGGATTTCTACTAAGAAAGATAGGACATTAAGTTTATAGCTCATTTAGAAGCCTGTGAAATATCCAACAATTACGCAATAGCATCGAGCAAACAACTCATATCAGCTTAATCAAAATACTTGCAGAAAGGCACAGACTCCATGCTTCTTTAGGTAATCAGTGAGTTCTTCAGATGTGCATTCTTTTCTTCAAGATTCTTATATAGATATTTAAGACAAATCGCTCTAAAGATTAAAGTTTTTAAGGTGCTAAAGAATCTTAAGAATTCTTATAAAGTAATTTAAGTGTACACAGCAGGCCTGGTACACAGCATTGGCTTAAATGAGTAGGCTTCATGACGTCAAATGTTTTCATTAATAAAACAATAATTGTTCTTTAGGACATCTGAAAAAAAATCTTATCTAGCAGGATTTTCAACCTCCCAATAAAAAGAACCCACCTCAGATATTCCAAGTTGTTGTCAAGGCTGCCAAATTTATTTGCTTATACACACATGAAATTGTTGGAAATATCACACACAGACTCTTATCGTCTCTGGGCAATCAAAATGTCATAGCTACAACTTTAGTAAAGCTGTAATGAAGACATTTTGATCGCCCAATGACGATATGTATCTCACCTTGCTATCAATAAGAAGTAGTTTTGTCATCAGCAGAAGTGCCAAACTCTGTTGATCTGTTGAAGCTGTCTTACCCCACCATACAGAAAGACCAGCCCAGTTGGACAACACAGCAGACAGAACATTAGATCCTTCCCTAAATCAGAACAAATAATGTAATTTCAGTCAGTGTCATCTTGTAATGACAAATACTGTTGTGGCAAATACTCTGAAACTGCTTCTTCTTCCCAGAAAAATTCTATAAAAGGGATGAACAGTTGATAAATATGCAGTTTATAATGCGAACAGGTAATTTAATTAACCCTTTCCTGTACAAACCCGGGTTTTTACATTGCTGTGAAACTATACTTGAGAAAACATTGTGGAGAAAGAAGAATTTGCTTGTAAAAAACAATTTCTCCTTTTTCCACAATATTTTTCTACCACATAAGATGGTTTCATTTCAAATTGCATCCAATTTTTATTCTCGTCTGCATCTTCTTTCAATTTGGACCAGTCTAAAATTTCAAGAAACAGGAAAGGGTTAAAAACCAGAACTCAGTGAAAATCAATTAAGTGGAACTATTTTACAATATGCACATCTTTCATCAAAACAAATAAATTGGTCGTCATGGTAGAAGCTTGCTAGAATCAATTTCTATTTAAAACGATTAATGTAACACTTTCAACCAAAATTAATCTTAAATCCTAACTAAATCTTATTCTTCCTAGTCAAGATTAAACCTAGGACTTATAAGAAAGCTTATGACACAATCCAGCTTTTTTAATTCCCTGAAGAAAAAAGCTTTTCGAAATATTGTGCACAGTGAAGAAATTGCTTGTAACAAGCAATTCCTACATTATGCACAATATTTTCTATCAGAAAAGGCGTCTGCATTTTTTTTGAAGTTAGACCAGTCCAAATATAGTCATTTGATAAAGGGTTAAAAACATTACCTTTTTCTGAGCTCTCTATCCTTATTGAGAGTTTCCACGGTTGAAGTTAACACTGTGGATATCCTGTGGGAGTCAGTCTCCACATGTTTTATCAACAGGGGTACAAGTGATGAGATACTGGAGACAAAATGTCTTGATATAGTCCCTTTAAACATTGTGAAAAATAGATCTCCATAAAGTTGTACAGCGTTTCTGTCAAAGCCACTTCCTACTGGTGTGGAGTCTAGGATACATTCCACTATCTGTTTGTCCTGTATGTGAGAAATAAGAACTGAAATATGATGTTGTTATAGCAAAACAAGACCTTGCACAGGAAAATCATTGATATATAACAAGATCGAAAGATAAGTAACAATGAATTGTCATTAAAACTCTTTTTGATATATATATATTCTAACTATTTTCAAATGGTTCTTTATTTTCAAATGGTTCTATCGTCATGATCTTAAGAATGTGACAGAAAAACTATTTACACAGTATAACTCTTGATAATGGATGATAAATGTTGGTGTACTTACAGACAATCCAAATGCAAAAGCCAGTTTAAGAATCACATTAGCAGTAGACACAGCCATTGGACTTAGTTTGACAGCAGTCACTGTCCCAGATGTGTTGGACACTATACCCTGCAAATAGATGTTGTATTTGTGAATATATCAACCATTGGAGGTTTCTGCAAATTCTTGATTTTATACATTTTGTGTGTGACAAAGTTTGCCATTTGAAATAAAAAAATCTTAGAGAATACATGAGAAGGCGCAATTTGAAAGGTTTACAATTTCATGATTTCAGGCATTTTGTGTTTGACAAAATTTGCAAACTCAAATTACAGAATCATAAAGAATACATAAGAAGGTAAAAGCCATGTGAAAATTGGATGCAATTTGAAATGAAACCATCCCTTGTGGTAGAAAATTTTTTTTTCTTAAGTATAAAATGACAGCAACGTCAAATCCCAGGTTTGAACAAAAAAGGGTTAATATATGTCCCTTGCCACATATTTCATGAAATAATCTTGTTTACAAGCTCAATGTTTACTAAACATCATTTGTAAACACACAATTTGAATCAATTGTTCCAAACATATACCTTAAAGACATTATTCAGAAGGTCTAAAGCACATTTCTGTTGGCTGTGTCCCTGTAAAGCCGGTACCAGAAGTCCAGCCTCTTGTAACTGCTGGTAACCAGACATCATCTGATGAATGTGAACGTAGTCTACATTGCTGTCCTCTAGAGATATAGGCAGTCTGTCAAACAGATTTCTGGAAATAGAATCATGTGGATTATCATAATCTGGTTTATGTACACATAGTAAACATTTCAACCCTCTAGAGATATAAACAGACTGTCAAACAGATTTCTTCACTGTGGGAAATGAACTAAATTTCTTTATTTTCCACAATGTTTTCCAAAGCTTCTTTCCCAAGAGGCTTAAAAAGGCGTAACTGTGTGCTAATGGGCTAATTGAAAACTTGACATATGAGCAGTACCGAGCATATCCAGAAAACTTGTGGAAATTTGGTTGAATAAATTGAACACAAAAAATCGATATCTATATCAAAGACAACCATTATGAAAATTGCAAACCATTCTAAAATATCAAAGCCTGTATGGAAAAAATTGTGATTAGCAATCATCCCATGAAGATTCAATAAGTTTTATTTCCCTACCCAAAATTTCGATGGTGTCCCTGCAGAAAGTAATGCTTAAACAGTAGTGCCCATCTGTCCATCTGCATCCCTTATGTATACTTCAGTCCAAAATTTTGTCTGGAGCATATTTCTAAATTTATTGTAGTTATATTCCTAAAACTTCATGTCTAGACAGAATCTCAATTCACAAGAACCGTAATCCCGACTTGTCAATTTTTTAAAGTTTTTTCCAACTTAAATTTTGGCCTTGGCATTTCTCTTAAAGAACTAGTCTTTTTAATTCATTTTTTATTTGTACAAGAGGGCCGTGATGGTCCTAAATTGCTCACCTGAATCATCTGCTGTTAAAAAAATGAAACTCGGGCTAAATCTTCTCATAATCAATTGGGTTCATCCTTAGGATCTAATAATTAATATGATCAAGTTTCATAAAATTTTAGCCCAAACTGTGGCCTCTTGAGTTTACACAAAGAAATTTTCATTAAGGCCCCTTTTCCTGTGTTTTCCATTGGAACCTTCTCGAAATCAGTAGGGTTCATACTCATGATCCAACAATTATTCCGGCCAAGTTTCATGTAGATGGAGCCGAAATTGTCTCCTCCAGAGTGTTAACAAGGCAATTGTCGTTAAGACCCTTTTTTTCCGTGCTTTCCAATGGAACCTTACCTTAAACAACAGGGTTCATCCTAATAATTATTCTTGGCAAGTTTTATCAATATTGAGCCAAATTGTGGCCTCTAGAGTATTAACAAGGTAATTGTCATTAAGACCCCTTTTCCTGTGTTTATCAATTGAACCTTCCCATAATCAATAGGATTCATTCATATAATCTTACAATCATTGGAAAAATCCAGAATTTCACAAAGTTTAAACCAGTCTAAAATTTTGCCATCTGGCAATAGGTTAACAAATTTGGAATATTGTGAGGTTTCTGATTGCTGTGCTTCTCCACTCCACCATGCATCATTTACAGTAGCATTGTGGTATACAAATATTAGGGATTGGACCACTATGACCTTGGACTTGGATATATTTATTAAAACTTAAAAGTTATTTTGAGATCCATCTATTAATTCAGACAAGAAATGGACATACCCACACTAACCCCCCCCATACACTCACAAACTGACAGAGATAACTATATATGCGTGTATTCCAGCATTTCTATAGTAACCAAAATATTTTCTAACCTTCAATAAAAACATTGTTATTTCCCAATATACAATGTTCTCTAAGGCCCATTTTTACCATTCCCTAGATGTATGCTAGTATTCACTTGTAACAAAAAATTGGCCTTGAAAAATGTACTTGTCCACAAGTAGAAAATTCAATATCAGAAAAGTCGGGGTATGGGAATTCCACACCCCTGATATCGGAAAAATTTCAATCTAGACTCACCTATCACCAACAAGAGTTTTCTTCAGATGAGTGGTAAGCTCATTTTTAAATGTCATGGTAAAAACTGTCAGTGTTTGAGCCATCTAGAAAAGAAACAAGATATATGATAACGACTTACAACAGTTTTGTTAAACCCATTACCATACAACAAATTTTTAGATTCATCCAAATTGGTTGAAAGTTGAGAAGTTGAAAATGACAATTTTAAGCTGTTGAAATTCCAAAATTCTTGGTCCTAAGGGTAAGAAACATCATGGATAATAAAACAGTAATTTGAGCGAGTAATTTCTTTATTGTATTACAACAGTTTTGTTAAACCCATTACCATACAACATACTTTTAGATTCATCCAAATTGGTTGAAAGTTGAGAAGTTGAAAATGACTATTTTAAGCTGTTGAAATTCCAAAATTCTTGGTCCTTAGTGTAGGAAACATCATGAATAATAAAAAACAATAATTAGAACAAGCAATTTCTTTATTGTAAGACATATTTCCCCCAAGCCTTTTTATGGAGGGGTGTTTAAAATCTGGATTGTGGGAACGGGTTACGTTAAAAGCTAATCATGAGAATTTTGATTTAATTTCCTTGACATGAAAAGAAAGGCAGATAAGAAGTGTTGAATCGGCAGTCATTTGAATTTGGAAAATGTCCAATCCTGTTAACTTAATTGAAAGTGGTTTCATTAAATTCCTATTCTTTTTGTTGTTAGGTTTTTACCACATACCTCTTGTGGTAGATTCTTCATTATTTCCACATCCCCCATATTAAATCCAACATCACTGGGCTTGATCACACAGCTGAGGATCAGCTCCATTAAATATGAGCCCCAAATAGTCTTTGGAACAACCTGAAAGCACCACTCTAAGTTAGATCTACAGAGATAAACTCATTCCCACAAAAGAAAACTTTAGACTGCTCCAAATTATAAAAAGTTTGAAAGGACAAAAGCATATGAAATTTTAGATTTTGTCCAATTTCATTGGAAGAAAACATTGTGGAAAATAAAGAAATTTCTTGATATAAGCAATTCCTTCATTTATTACAATGTTTTCCAAATCTTTTTCTTGAAGGGCTTAAAAGGAGAGAATGGGTTAAATACAATAAAATTTATTGTGGTCATTCTGTCTACCAATAATCTGATTTTCATTAACTACATTTGTGATCCTAATTTGATAAGGAAAGGCTTTCTGTTATTTCAATGACCAATTTTAGATATTGGGGTATTTCTATATCTTTGATATTTCATTTCAGTTAAAACAACTGATAGAGATTCAAACAAAAAGTTCATTTTCCTTACTGCTAGTGTTTCCTTTTTAAACTTTGCCAACATTACTGTCAAAAACCCAAGTAGCCGCACTATCACTGTACACTTTGATCTAAAAAAGAAAATAAGACAATCAGTTAAATTCATTATATCCATAGATAAAGGTTAGTGGAACTATTGCCATTTCTTATCTAATTATACAAAATAATGTTGCAATCAAAGTAAAAAAATAGCCTTTATGTTATTATCATTCTAATCACTTTGCATTTTCAATCTTGTATATCACTAAATAAATGCTCAGGGGTTAACCCATTACCAAAAACTTCAACATTTTTACTCATTAAAGAAAATAGTTGTATAAAATATTGTGAGAAAAGGAGGAATTGCTTGATACAAGCAGTCACTTCTTTACTCACATTTTTTCCATTATATCTTGCACCCAATTTCTAATTCGCACAAACTTTGTAATGTCATCTGCAAGCTCTTTCAGTTTGGACTAGTCTAAATTTCGGTTGTCTGGTATTATTGATTGAAACTAATCATCAATTTTCCAACTTCCTCCAATTCAAGAATCCTGTTTAACCTATTACCAGACAGCAAAGTTTCAGACTGGTCCAACTTGAAAGGAGTTGCAGACAATAATTATAAGTTTATGAAGTTTTATATTTTTTCAACTTTTTGGGTAGAAAAAATTGTGTAAAATGAAGAAATTGCTTGTTGTTTTCTTCATGGGGCGTCAAAAAGCATCATTGTGCGGGCATTGGTTAAAAGATCATTAGATCTAGAATGTCATCTGCATGTTCTATGTATTTGGATCAGAGTAATACTCTGTCAGCATTCAGACATACCTATTAAACTTTTCAACTTCTCTAGGTGTGAAATATTCCTCCTCAGATTTTACTGGAAACAGTTTAGCGACTTCAGAAATGTCTACAAGAGCCACATGCTGTAGGAAATATCCAATGGAAATAAACATGTTGCTTTTGGCAGAACCTGAAATATCAAAAAACTATTACCAAAGAGGATTTAATAAACTCATATCTAAAATTAAAAATGATTAACTTTAAGAAAAGATCATTTCTGAACCAAACAGAGTTGTCATGTCAAACTAATAAATACGTAAATGGTTTAAAACAAAACCGTTTGATTGGCATACAGTGTTTGTTGTTGTTGTTTGATGGTGTTGTTGTTGTTATTTATACAGATAGACAAAGGAATGTCTGGAAAGACAAACAGGACAGAGAGATTCATTTCAGTATTCAGACTATTTAATCTATTCCCACACAACCCCACAATTTTCTGCGTCAAAGAAATATAGAAATGAAAAACATTGTGAGAAAAGAAGAAATCGCTTGTGAACCCACAGGTCAACAATGAAAAAACTGTCATCAAAAGAGTAGAAACTACTCACCTCCAAACAACTCTTTGACTGCCAGCAGGTTCTCGCCAAATACCCAAGTGTAACAATCCAGGGCAGCTAACAGATTATCAAACCAGTCAAGAATAGTCTCTAATGAGAATGAGTCTGCTGTGTCAGTAAGCTGTGGGTATCCTTCTATACCCTGTTTTCTCTTCCCAGTCTGCCCACCTCCTTCAAATCTAAAGGTGAGAATGAATAAATTTTCCTTTATTGTTTATCTATTTTCGTGTACTTTTTAACCAATTACCACACAGCAAAAATTAGCAAAACATTGTGGTAATAGGAGAAATTGCTTATATGGAGCTTGTTTTTTAATTCAAATACAATTCAAAGCCTGGCCTGACACTCTTTGAATTTGGAGCAGTCTAAATTTTTGTCCTCTTGTAATGGTTAATCAATCATATAAAACATATAAAGTATAAGTTTTTGAAGGAATTATTTAATTCTTCTTATGAAGAAACCTCTTCTTATTAGGGGAATACATGAAATGTAAATGAAGGGAACATATAAATGTTGCTTCATGAAATATAAAACTGTTCAACCACTTATATGATGATAACATTTAGATGGTTCCGACCGAAAGGTCCAACTGAAAGAAGTTACGTACTGCAATACATACGGGAGTCTAAACTGAAAATAAGTGTCATTTGTTATTGGGCTAGAAAGATTAAAAGAAGAGAAAAATCTAACTACAAGGCTAGTAACCTTCCACTTTCTTCAACCTCATTAATATTTGTTCAAGGACTTCTGTAAAGAATAGGATTTACCTCTGTATCCAATATTCGGCCCCTTTTCCTTTCAGACAAGCTTGGAAAAAATGTACAGGAGATTTAATTCCTGAAATTGAAATATAAACCAATGTAAAACTGACTAGGAATAATGAATTCCAAAAAAAGTTACCAAGACTGACCAAATCAGCAAGAGACTGACATTTTTGAAACAAAAACATTTTTACAGCAATTGCATTAGCAGGAACAGGAATATGACACTTTCAAAAAAAGCTTTAACAAAAGCAATAAGCCAAAGTCAACACCACCTGAAAGCATTAAACCTTTGGCTATGGTCATCACACATTGCCCAAATGTTTAACATTCCTATTGCCCAATTGATCAGCATTCGTACCACATTTATAACACATTATCATTTTTCTAAATCACGACACCAATGAAAGGACAAGTAAGAAAAGAAAGAAACAAGAAAGCCGCCCAGGGATAGCATGTAGAGCTAGACTCCCTCCATTATTTGACCTTGAGTTGTGACCTAGTACTTCCAGCTATCATTTGTTTCAAATGGCACATCTAGTTATGAAAGAGAAAAATCATTAAAAATCGTAAAAAAGGTTATTTTGAAATCCTTGCAGAACCATAAGAGATATGCTCTGGATAATGTTCTCAGTTTCAACATTTGACCTTGACCTTGATGTGGGTGATATCAGAAATTTTGTTTCAAATGGCACATCTACTTATAATGGAGAACAATTGTGCCAAGTAATTTTTAAGTCCGTCCATAAATATGAGTTATGGTCAAAATGAATTCAGACAGACTGATGCCCTAACATCAAATTATCATAGTGACAACTATGTTTCCCTCTTCATAAGTGGGCTCAACATATATAAGTAACATACATTTGAACTTTTTGCTAACTTAATCTGAGGACCACAGTACGAATTGTTCTGAACCCCTTACCTTTAATAAGGGTACACAGTTGATAAGATAGTTTCATACAAGCATGTCTACATTCTGTCTGGGGCCGTCCACATTGTCTAGTCAACCATCTTACAGCTATTTCTAGTGTAATCTCATTCCAATTCCTGTAAATGTACTAGACTTATAGCAAAGCATAAAGATACATCCATCAACTGTTTATCACTACAGAAGTGCTTTCAGAAAAGATAGCAGTTCCTTATGCAAACTCATCAGGAATCTTGACATTGTCACCTACATGACCCTAAAGCAAAGAGTATGTCCTTGTGTTATAAGTAGCCCTTGTCATGCTGAACCCAGATTATTCCAGTTTTGGCAGGAGGTGTAGACCAAGATCAGCCTGCACATAAGTGCAGTCTAATCTTTGTCTACACCTTCTGCTTGTACTTGTTCTGCCAGAGTTGTTTATGAAATTGATTTCTAAAACGAAATATTGATTTTGAACATGTTCTGTCAGTGCTTTCAGCCCTTTGATTTTACAGCAATTCGGTTAGGTAATTCATACAGCATGACAAGGGTTAAGTTATTGCAGTCAATCTTGCTCAAACTACAACCTCTATTGACCTAACACATCCATTAACCCATTCCCACACAATACCTCCTTTTTACGCCCCTCAAGAAAATAGATTTTTAACCACTGTGAAAAATGAAGAATTTGCCTGTATAAAGCAATTTCTTCATTATCCACAAATTTTCTATTCAAAAAGTTGAAAAAATTTAAAGTTTCATCAGCTTGAAATTGTTGTCTGCAGCTTCCTTCAATTTGGACCAGTCTAAAAAATTTTTGGTGTGGGAATGGGTTAGGAAACCAGCATCAAAATTCCTTTTCTAGATATAAAGGATCTTTATAATTGGATGTCTTTGCTCATAAAATTTTTATCCTATTTCGGTAGATCTCATTAGAAACATCTCAATGACACAATTCTAGTGAGATAGGATTAAGTGAGAATCCTGCAATGATATATGTATGCAGTCGAACCGATCTTTCATATAACACAAAAAAGTGTATTAACCCATTCCCACACAGTGACACTTTTGGACGCCCCTCAAGAAAAATGCTTTTGGAAAACATTGTGGTTAATGAAGAAATTGCTTGTGTCAAGAAATTTCTTCATTTTCCAAAACGTTTCTACCTAGAAAGTTGAAAAAATCTAAAATTTCATAATATTGAAATTATTATCTGCAACTCCTTTCAATTTGGAGCAGTCCAAAATTTTGTTGTGTTGGAATGGGTTAAACATTCACATCCCTTGAGTGGTAACTTAACCCATTACCAGACGGCTAAATGTTAGACAGGTCCAAATTGAAAGAAGTTGCAGACAACAACTTAAAGCTTATGAAATTTTAGATTTTTTCAACTTTCTGTAAAGCAAATATTGTGTAAAATGCAGAAATTGCTTGTTACAAGCAATTTCTTCATTTTACACAATGTTTTCCAAATCATTTTTTCTTGAGGGGCGTCAAAAAGCATCACTGTGTCGGAATGGGTTAATACAGGTTTGACTGCATATTTCTAGTGTAATTTCTTACAGGACAAGAGGGCAAAATTGAATTAGACAGAAACAAGATGTGTGTTTGTGAAACACTATGCCCCCGAAACAGGAATTCTTTAGAAATGGTTAAGTTTTTGAGGAACATTTTAGGGAAAAGGGTTAAAATTTTTACCTTGACCCTGATGAAATGACTTCCCCAATTGCGCCTTGTTGAGACCTACCGGTATCTACATACCAAATATCAGAATTGTAACTTAATCAGGAATGAAGTTATAGGAAAATGTTTAGTTGGCAGGTTAAGTTTTGCAGACAGACAGACGGACAGACAGATAGACGGACACAGGTAAAACAATATGCCCCGATCTTATCGATGCGGGGGCATAAAAAGTGGTGGTATCAAATATGGTTCCATATATAGTAGTGTTATACCAAACAATTTTTAAAATTCATATTAAGAATTAATGTAATTAGAAATGAACAAAATGAAGATAACTTTGGCTTACTGACAACTGTTTTAAACAGTTTTTACTACTAAATACTAGGGATAATTTGTATGTAATATTGGATAGAGCTTTATGTAAAAGTATTGATGTGAACCTTGTATTTCATCCTGGCTTTGTAGGAATACCTGACATTTCACTCTACCTTTGGCCTTGTGAAATAACAAAATGTTCTTACTCAGCTTGGATCTCAAACAAGTTTTACATCAAATATTTATCATAATAGTCCTTACATATTGTCTCAAGGGCATGGGTAAACTGACTTACAAGTAAAAGCACAAAAGCAACTTTCATCTTCAACCTTCCCTTTTTACACATTACCAGATTAAGAAATTAAAGAAGTTGCAGACACAATTTCAAGTTGATGAAATTTTAAAAATCTTTGTCTTCCTGTGCAGAAAACATAATAGGAAATGAAGATACTACTTGTAAGAAGTAATTTCTTCATTACTCAAGTTTTCTTGGGCATTTTTCCTGAGGGGCATAAAAAGTTGGATGGCGTGGGAATGGGTTAGAATAAGCCAGAACAAAAGAACATTTTCTCTATCTACTTCTTGTAGACAAATGACATACTCAGATACTGTTGACCTACATAAGATTTATGTCCGACATTCTAAGGAGAAACTTATGCAGAAATAGAAATAAGACAAAAATGGCAAAAATCCTGTTGACCAATAATTCATGATGAACTCAAAAATAATGAACTCAAAAATGCCAATTAACTGATGGCAAAAATCCTGTTGACCAATTCATAATGAACTCATGCATATTAGTTCAATATTTTCGATTGTGTGCAACCTAAGCCTCCAAACTACAGCCAATTCAAGTTGTGGTAGAGACGTTTAGGATGCCATCCAACACTTTCCCTTTTTTTTCCCTCCTCTAATCATATAAATTGTATTTTGTAAAGTAATGACCAATAAGAAGTCAGTGGTGCTCGATCTTGCAACCCCTCCATTCTATGTTTGCTCCCACTCTCTTTTACAAACATTTAAAGAATCTAAACCTCTATCATTAACTGGCACAAGATAAATATCTACCTTGGTTCTTTTCTCTGTGGAGATTTAGTTTGTAGTAGCTTGGCTTTATGTTTAATGATTTTCTCTAGGTGTTCCAAGGCCTTACAGCATTGTTCTTGAGTTCCTGAAGGATTTAATTTCGTATTTCTTTAACAATAGACCGATAAATAAAATGATTTTATTAATAAGCCAAACACTGATTTTGTTGGAAAATTAATGATCTGATGGTGTAGCTTGTAGAACATCCTAAACCCATTTCCAGATGACAAAAATTTAAACCAGTCAAACATCAAGAATCTGCATATGACAATTTCAAATTAATGTATTTTCTAAAATCTCTGTATTTCAGAGTAGAAAACAATGTCTTTCAGGGTAGAAAACAATGTGAAAATTACAAAATTTACTTGTAACAAGCAAATCTACATTTTCCACATTGTTTTCCAAAACCATTTTCTTCAGGGACGTCAAAAAGCTCAATTTGTGTGGTAATGGGTTAAAAGTCATATCAAGTTCTATGCACCAAACCAATGTTGGTGTAATTTAGCATAAGAAAATACAGGATTATATTCTAATTAAATTTTCAAATTATGCAATGCTAAATCTTAAAATTCTCTTAACATATTCGATACAGTCACACTTTTTATCCCCCCCCCCCAAAAAAATAACAATGTTGACAAGAGCCATATTGGACATGGCCATCCCCTGCATAAAAAGCTTGATAGTAAACTGAAGCCAGTTAGATTTAGGCACTGCATTTCTTGTCAATATGTTCAATAATAGCTATCATACTTTCAGAGGTATGCTCAGGACAAATCTAAGTCTTAAAAACAACAAAGGGCAATAACTCTCAAATTATGCAAGCAAGAGTTGTGGTTCTTGTGCACTGCACTTCTCCATAACAAGTTCTATCCACCTATGAAGTTTCAAGTTAATAGCTATTATACTTTAAGAGATATGCCCCAGACAAAATCTTAGTCTATAAAACAACATAGAGCAATAACTCTCAAATTATGTAAGCAAGAGTTGTGGTTCTTGTGCACTGCACTTTTCCACAATGAGTTCTATCAACCTATGAAGTTTCAAGTTAATAGCTATTGTACTTTCAGAGATATGCCCCGGACAAAATCTAAGTCTTTAAAACAACAAAGTGCAATAACTCCAAAATTATGCAAGCAAGAGTTGTGGTACTTGTGCACAGCACTTCTCCACAACAAGTTCTATCCACCTACGAAGTTTCAAGTTAATAGCTTTTATACTTTCAGAGATATGCCCCGGACAAAATCTAGGTCTTTAAAAAAACAAAGGGAAATAACTCCAAAATTATGCAAGCAAGAGTTGTGGTTCTTGTGCACTGCACTTCTCAACAACAAGTTCTATCCTCCTATCAGGTTTTAAGTTAATAGCTTTTATACTTTCAGAGATATGCCCTGGACAAAATCTTAGTCTTTAAAACAACAAAGTGCAATAACTCCAAAATTATGCAAGCAAGAGTTGTGGTACTTGTGCACATCATTTCTCCACAACAAGTTCTATCCACCTACGAAGTTTCAAGTTAATAGCTATTATACTTTCAGAGATATGCCCCGGACAAAATCTAGGTCTTTAAAAAAACAAAGGGAAATAACTCCAAAATTATGCAAGCAAGAGTTGTGGTTCTTGTGCACTGCACTTCTCCACAACAAGTTCTATCCTCCTATCAGGTTTTAAGTTAATAGCTTTTATACTTTCAGAGATATGCCCTGGACAAAATCTTAGTCTTTGAAACAACAAAGGGCAAAAACTCCAAAATTATGCAAGCAAGAGTTGTGGTTCTTGTGCACTGCACTTCTCTTCAATGAGATCTATTGATTTATGAAGTTTCAAGTTGATAGCTATTATACTTTCAGAGATATGCTCCGGACAAGTTTAGTGACGGAAGGACAGAATGACGGACCATTATTATATCCCCTTTGCCGAAACGGCGGGGGATAAAAATGAAAAATTATCTTGTCCTAACCCTTTACCAGATGGCAATATTTAGACTGGTTCAAATAGAAAGGAGTTGCTGTCAACAATTTAAAGTTTACGAAATTTTGGATTTTTACAACTTTCTGGGTAGAAAACAATGTGGAAAATGAAGAAATTACTTGTTGCAAGCAATTTCTTCAATTTTCACTATGTTTTCCAAATTGTTTTTCTTGAGGGGCATCAAAGAGTACCATTGTGTGGGAACCCAAAAAGACAGAAATGGTAAAAAGATTTTATCATCTTGAAATTGTCATCTGCAACTTCTCAGAATTTGGACCAGTACAGAATTTTGTTGTTTGGTAATGGATTGAATGTTTCTATTGCACATTCATCAAATTCTTTTAACTCTTTTCTGTTTTTTAAATTTTAAGACTGGTCCAAATTCAAAAGTTTCGCAGATGACAATATTAAGATGAACTTATTTGAAAAATAAGCATTCAATACGGTAGAAAATATTGTGGAAAAAGAAGAATTTGCTTGCTAAAAGCAATTACTTCTTTTTCCATAATGTTTTCTCAAGTATGAAAACACAGGGAAGTAAAACCAGGGATTAAATAAGAAAGGGCTAATGAAGTTCAAGAAAAGTTTGTATTCAAAATGTATAAAAGATTGTTATACACTTTTCGGATAAAAGCTTACCAAGAGATTTTTCATCACCATGTGCAATGGCTAAACTCTCCACAAAATGCACCAACAGTTCAAATGTAAACATGTTAACCAAGGGTTCTTCTTCTCTGCAAAAAAGGAAGATTTTAAGTAATTTTGCAAACAATTTCTATTCAAATAAAATTTATCATAATAATAAAATGTGTTGATGGTTTATGTATTGAATTAAATTGTTCCCACAAAATCCCTATTTAAATGACCTTGAGAAAAAAGCTTTGGAAAAAATGTGGAAATGAAGAAATTGCGAGTAGAATATTTGTTACTAGGAGACATATCTTTTTGAAATTCATCAAATCAAAATTCATACAAATTATTTGACTTGTCCAAATTGATAGAAGAATGACAGTCATCAGCAATTCAGCAATCAATTTGGACAAATCTAAAAATTCGTAGCCCAATAATGTGTGAAAGATTAAGAGATGACCTGAATAGCAGTCACAAAAACAAAAATGGGTTGGTATAGCCACTTGACAGATAACTAAATTTTAGACTGATCCTGATTAAGAAGAAGTTACAGATGAAGGCACTAAGTTCATGAACCCCTTTTTTTCTTACAGGAAAAGAATACTTTGTAGGACATGAATTGTTACAAGCAATTTCGTGCTTTGCTAAGTTTTTTTATGAGTCTCATAAAAAACAAGGATTGTACGGTAATGGGCTAGATAGTTCTAAATAAATTAGTATCAGAGTTTGCATTAGGTATGTTCAGCATGGCCATATGATTTAACCCATTCCAACTTAGCAGAATTTTAGACTGGTCCAAATTGAAAGAAGCTGCAGACGACAATTTCAAGTTGATGGAATTTTGAATTTATTTGTCTTTTGGGATAGAAAACATTGTGGATAATGAAGAAATTGCTTGATACAAGCAATTTCTTCATTTTCCACAATGTTTTCTAAAGCTTTTTTCTTGAGGGGCGTAAAAAGGAAGGCTTGTGTGGGAATGGGTTAATTCTAGTTCTGTCTGTCAAGATTCAAGAGTTTAATTGGCTGATTTTTTTCATACTTCCATTCAAGAATTAATCAATTTATCACACTAAATGTGCTCAAGTTATTGCATCAACAGCAGATTTGTTTGTTTGTTTGAATGGGGTTGTACGCCGCTTTCAACAATCTTTCAGTTATATCGCAGCAGCTGGAGCACCTAACAATGGAATTCTGGTATTTCTCACACCAGTACTACCATTACATCCTTTCCTAGCCTCCAACTGCTATACCACATAGGTCTAGGATTATCGACCCATTCATCAACAGCAGAAATGGCAAAGTAATTTAGATGATTACCTAAACACAGTGTAGATATTATTAAAGGCCAGAGCTGCACCAAGTCTTTTAAAAGGACTGGGATGTTTAGAGAAGCTGTAAAGTCTCTTCAACACTGACTTGGCATTCACTGGATTAGTCTCTGATGCCTGTCAAACAAACAGATAAAGTTTTAATGAAGTTTTGAAACATTAACCCATTCCCACACAGTGACGCTTTTGGACGCCCCCCAAGAAAAACAACAAGGAAAACATTCTGTAAAATGAAGAAATTGTTTGTAACAAGCAATTTCTTCATTTTCTGAAATGTTTTCTACCTAGGAAGTAGAAAGTTGTAAAAAATTAAAATTTCATCAACTTTAAATTGTTGTCTGCAACACCTTCCAATTTAGACCCGTCTAAAATTTTGCTGTATGTTAATGGGTTAATAAAATAATAAACTTGAATAAAGCAACCACCCAAGGGACAGCCAAAATGTAGTTTAACCCTTTCCCAATCAATCCCTGGTTTTCATGTCCCCATGTTTTTATTTTTTATTTTTGAGAAAACATTGTTGAAAAAGGAGAAATCGCTTTTAACCCTTTCCTGTACGATCACTTATTTCACGACCCATAGGTTTTGTATTGGGGAAAACATTGCAGGGAAAGAAGAAATTGCTTGTTACAAGCAATTTCTTCTTTCCCTACGTTTTCTACCCTTTGTAGTGGTTATTTTTCAATTTAAATGCACTATGATTTGTTGTCTGCAGCCTCTTCCAAATTCGAGCAGTCTAAAATTTTGTTGCACGGGAAAGGGTTAACAAGGAATTTTTCATTTTCCAAAGTATGAAAAACAACAAAGGACAATAACTCAAAATATAGGCTAGGTAGAGTTATGGTTCTTGTACACAACACTCCCACTTGGTGAGCTCTATCCATCCATGAAGTTTCATGATTCTACCAATTATACTTTAGAGATATACTCCAATGAAGATTCAAGTATGAAAAACAACAAAGGGCAAAAACTCAAAAAATAGGCCAGGTAGAGTTATGGTTCTTGTGCACTGCAATCCCCCTTGGTGAGATCTATACACCCATGAAGTTTCATGATCCTAGCTAAAATACTTTAAGAGATATACTCCGGACAAGATTCAAGTATGAAAAACAACAAAGGGCATTTACTCAAAAAATAGGCTAGGTAGTGTTATGGTTCTTGTACACTGCACTCCCACTTGGTAAGCTCTATCCATCTAAAAAATTTCATGATTCTAGCTATTATACTTTTAGAGATATACTCCGGACAAGATTCAAGTATGAAAAACAACAAAGGACAATAACTCAAAAAATAGGCCAGGTAGAGTTATGGTTCTTGTACACTGCACTCCCACTTGGAGAGCTCTATCCATCCATGAAATTTCATGATCCTAGCTATTATACTTTTAGAGATATACTCCGGAAAAGATTCAGGTATGAAAAACAACAAAGGGCAATAACTCAAAAAATAGGCCAGGTAGAGTTATGGTTCTTGTACACTGCACTCCCACTTGGTGAGCTCTATCCATCCATATTATTTCATAATTCTAGCTATTATACTTTTAGAGATATACTCCGGACAAGATTCAAGTAAGAAAAAAAACAAAAGCAATAACCCAAAAAATAGGCTAGGAAGAGTTATGGTTCTTGTACACTGCACATCCACTTGGTGAGCTCTATCCATCCATGAAGTTTCATGATTCTAGCTATTATACTTTTAGAGATATACTCCGGACAAGATTCAAGTATGAAAAACAACAAAGGGCAATAACTCAAAAAAATAGGCTAGGTAGAGTTATAGTTCTTGTACACTGCACTCCTACTTGGTGAGCTCTATCCATCCATGAAGTTTCATGATTCTAGCTATTATACTTTTAGAGATATACTCCGGACAAGATTCAAGTATGAAAAACAACAAAGGGCAAAAACTCAAAAAATAGGCCAGGTAGAGTTATGGTTCTTTTGCACTGCACTCCCCCTTGGTAAGATCTATACACCCATGAAGTTTCATGATTCTAGCTATAATACTTTAAGAGATATACCCCGGACAAGACTCAAGTATGAAAAACAACAAAGGGCAATAACTCAAAAAATAGACCAGGTAGAGTTATGGTTCTTGTGCACTGCACTCCCCCTTGGTTAGATCTATACACCCATGAAGTTTTGTGATCCTAGCTATAATACTTTTAGAGATATACTCCGAACAAGATTCAAGTATGAAAAACAACAAAGGGCAATAACTCAAAAAATAGGCCAGGTAGAGTTATGGTTATTGAGCACTACCATTCCACTTGGTGAGCTCTATCCATCCATATTTATTTCATGATTCTAGCTATTATACTTTTAGAGATATACTCCGGACAAGATTCAAGTAAGAAAAAAAACAAAAGCAATAACCCAAAAAATAGGCTAGGTAGAGTTATGGTTCTTGTACACTGCACATCCACTTGGTGAGCTCTATCCATCCATGAAGTTTCATGATTCTAGCTATTATACTTTTAGAGATATACTCCGGACAAGACTCAAGTATGAAAAACAACGAAGGGCAATAACTCAAAAAATAGGCTAGGTAGAGTTATGGTTCTTGTGCACTGCACTCCTATTTGGTGAGCTCTATCCATCCATGAAGTTTCAGGCTTCTAGCTATTATACTTTTAGAGATATACTCCGGACAAGACTCAAGTATGAAAAACAACAAAGGGCAATAACTCAAAAAATAGACCAGGTAGAGTTATGGTTATTGGGCTCTGCACTCCGTATTGATGAGAAGAATATAACTGCCAAGTGTAAAGTCAATCGGACTTAGGATGACAGAGTTATGCTCTGGACAAAGAAGTGGACACTGTCGGACAACCGGACGCCACGGGTGATCCCATAATACGTCCCGTCTTCGACGGGGGTATAAGAATTCATAAGCTTTAAATTTTCGTCTGCATCTCTTTTCAATTTGGACCAGTCTAAAATTTTGCCGTCTGGTAATGTGTTAATGTGGCAAAAAATATATCTCAAAGTTTACATGCCATTTTTTTTCATGACAATACCTACCTTTGCACTAGTCTGTTTGATGGACCATTTCAGGAACTCGTGAAGACATTTGGCACAAAAATCTCTCAAAGCTGTATCAGCTTGTTGTATCATACCATCCTACAATTATATTAACTCTTGACATGCTTAACCTACGATATTTGTATTTTGAAGGAGTGTAGACAAAGATCAGCCTGCACATACATGCAATGTCTGCAGCACTGGTTTTCCTTTTTCAGCAGTTATTTATAAATTAGCTTTAAAAAATCAGCAAGACAAAGGAAAAATTACAAGGGGGACCTTTCAATTTAGCTTGTATGAATAGTAAATTCTTATAGAATCAAACATATTATTGAACGGTACAAAGATCTCTTGTTACAAAGATCTCTGCTCTCCTCTCTTCTCCTCTCTTCTCTTCTCTTCTCTCCTCTCCTCTCCCATCTCTCTCTGGCGCAACAACCATCAATCATGTAATGAAAAGAGAACATGTGACAAATTAGTACTACAAATGATGAAATTTATTAACAATTATATCAGCCTACAAAGAATTTCAGACAACCAAAAAGAGTTTTCTTACAACCCTTTAGCACAAAGATAGAATTTAGCTGAACTTTAATTATTACACACAGTTTCTTCTTTTCTACAATCAGTTCTTTCATGAAAATGCTCATTTCAAAGTTATGCAAAATTCTAATTGTAACCTTCAACCTCTTTCAAGGATCATTGATGTCAATCAAAAAAATCAATTGGCCAATCAAATCATTCATTTGGATCTTATGTGGAATGTTGAAGTACCACAATTATTTAACATTTTTGTATGTAAACAACCCGACATCCTAACAACAGCCTATTCAAGTTGTAGTATCAACATTTAGGTGTGCCATGAACAATTTACTTTGCGTTTTTTTTGTCCATGGCTATATCATTTTACAAAATAATAATAGTTTTTTACATTATTGAAGCCAGTGAGTTTCGGAAAACTCATTTCTGAGCCAGCCTCAGAACAGAGCCACATTAATCCTTTCCTGTACAAACCTGGAATTCAATGTCGCTGTGATTTTATATTTGCAAACATATTGTGGAAAAAGGAGAAATTGCTTGTAACAAGCAATTTCTCCTTTTCCAACAATATTTTCTATCACATAGGATGATTTTATTTCAAATTGCATCCAATCCAATTTTCATTATCCTCTGCAACCTCCTCCAATTTGGACCAGTCTAGAATTTCAAAATACATGTGAGGGTTAAAAGAATTTTTTTCAATCAGGCAAACAAGGGGGACGGTTTTGAATTCTGTTACAATCAAGTGGCAGCCCAAATAATAATCAAGTACAATTGAGTAGGTCCTTTGGTAAAGGTAAATTCAAAGCCCAACATACAAATATGGCATCCAACAACATTACAGTTTCTTCGCTCTCTGATTTCTTATTTCCTGTAAACCAGTGGATAATCTGCATAGTCAATGGCTCAAACAGCTGCTTGGAAACCTAGAATTGGAGCGAAAATTGTTTTTTTTACAGCATAATCATTACTTTTAATGATATTTAAAATTTCTAAGACAAACTGCTTGTACCTGCAATAACTTTCTTCTAGCAATTATATTTCTTCCTTTATGGATGCATGATATAGGCCCTCACAACAGTAATTTTCCTGCATCATAGCTTAACCCATTACCAGACGGCAACATTTTAGACCAGTCCAAATTGAAAAGTGTTGCAGACAACAATTCAAAAGTTATGAAATTTTTATTTTTTTTAATTCTGGGAAAGAAATCATTTTGAATACTGAAGAAACTGCTTTCAACATTATTTTACATAATGTTTTCCAAGGCTTTTTATCTTCAAGCATCTAAAAGCGTCAGTGAGTGGGAATAGGTTAAATATGTAACTTTAAAAGAGTCATACAGTGACGCTTTTTGACGCCCCTCAAGGAACCAATTGGGAAACCATTGTGTAAAACGAAGGAATTGCTTGCAACAAGCAATTTCTTCATTTTCCACAATGTTTTCTACAAGAAAGACACAAAAATCTAAAGTTTCATAAAATTTAGAATGTCATCTGCAACTCCTTTGAAATTGGACCAATCTAAAATGTTGCCGTCTGTTAATAAGTGAGCCTTTATCTACACAATCTTGCTATATTACCACCCTGCCAAAGAAAAAAGCTTTGGAAAACATTGTGGAAAATGAAGAAACTGCCAGTAAAAAGCCATTTCTAAATTCACAAATCTATTCTTCTACCCTGAAAAAACAAAATCTTTCCGAATTTCATGGATTTAAAATTGTGCTTTGTAATTCCATTCAATTGGACATACCTTTAATTTTGTTGTCTGGTAATGGTTTAAAGCAGCCAAAACTACCTTTAAGCAATTTTTGAAAATTTAAAGTAACCCTTAACTATTTGTTATCCACTTTTGAAATGACAACAATAATTGAGCTTCAATTTGTAACATCTTTTCATTTGACAAATTTCTGCACAATCCCACTTTTTATGCCCCTTATAAAATTCTGAAGACAATATTGTGGAAAATGAAAAAAATACTAGTAGCAATTTCCTTATTATCAAAATTGTTATTATCTGAAGAAAAAACAGAAATCTTAGAATTTCATCGACTAAAGATTGTGGTCGGCAACTAAGTGTTCGGAACTAATCCCATATTACCAAGACTGAAAAAAAAACAATGTATTTTCCCATTTCATAACAAGAAGTCAACTTACCAGTTCTACATCACAGGCTAGTTTCAACATGACAGGAAATATATTTTTGTATATGGCAGCCATTGAAGCCCTTACTACTTCAGCTCCAGGTTGCTGGGCTCCTCGCCCAATAGTAAACAGGACTAAAGAGTGCAGCAATTCACAGGCAGCAACCTTGGTCTGTCTATCACTAGATGTCATAGCTAGGTCCGATACATGAGATAGGAATGGATCTGTAAAAAAATAACCCATTCCCATACAGTTCTTTTGGACACCCCTCCAAGAAAAACAATTATTAAAACATTGTGTAAAATGAAGAAATTGCTTGTAACAAGTAATTTCTTCATTTTACACAATGTTTTCTATCAAGACAGTTGAAGAAATCTAAAATTTCATAAACTCAAAATTGTCGTCTGCAACTCCTTTCAGTTTGGACAAGTCTAAAACTTTGCCACCTGGTAATGGGTTAAGTGACAAACTTTCTACAATCCATAGTTACTGATATTGTCCAATGATAAGAAGCTCATCAAATGTACTGACAATAAATCATACTGATTATTGCAAGGTAAGTTAATATTTTACTATCATATAGGTCAGGAGGAAAAACAAATTTTCAAAGTTCAATTCATAATATTTTTGAATACGATTATGACTTTCATTCTGGAAGTTCAACCCTTTCAAATGTATTCTTTTCAAATTTACCATAAAGTAGGGTTTGGTACCCCTTACAGTTTGCTATTCTACAAAGTCTATTCAACTTTTCAACATTAAACCATTCCCAAACAAACACGCTTTTTGACACCCCTTAAAAAAATGGCTTTGGTAGACATTGTGGAAAAAGAAGTTCCATCATAAAAGATGATAGTATATAAAACATAATCACCAAGATAAATGGTAGGTTTCATGTCAACAAAAGGCATGTCAAACTTCAGATGTTGTGTTGTGTCCCAAGCAATGGCTTTTCTGGAGATTTCCTGATCAGCCTGAGACAGTAGATGGTAGTTGACGCTGCCGCCTAACTGACCAAGATATCGGACAATTCTCTGTTTTACCTGAGTTAGCTGGGACTGATAGCTCTAAAAGTATAACAGAAACTACATGTATTGATAATTAGTTGCTATTTTTTGCTACTCCGTAACCATCACTTATCACTTCAAATTCAATTTTTTTCAGCGTAAACTCTTGAATGAAAAATTTTACACAGGTCTAATATTCTTATTTTCTTCAGGGAAAGTTGATTTTGAAGAATCAAAATGAATATTGAATATGCATTCACAGATGTTAACCCTTTCCTGTTCAATCCCTGGTTTTTATACTCCTGTGATTTTATACATGAGAAAAGATTGTGGGAAAAGAAAAATTGCTTGTAAAAAGCAATATCTTCTTTTCCCACAATATTTTCTACTTTGTTGGTTGATTACTTTTCAAATTGCTCTCACTTTTAATTGTCGTCTGCAACTACTTTCTCAATGGACAAGCCTAAACTTTTGCAAAACAGGAAAGGGTTAAGCTAATCATAATTTACAACCGTCAATTCTTAGTTTAACAATTAGAGGCACTTGAGTTTTATCTAACTTTCCTTAACCCATTACCAGACAGCAAAATTTTAGACTGATCCAAATTGAGAGGAATTGCAGAAGACAATTAAATGTTTATGAAATTTTAGATTTTTTCAACCTTCTTGGAAGATAATATTGTGGGAAATGAAGAAATTGCTTGTTGCAGGCAATTTCTTAATTTACACAATGTCTTCCAAAGCTTTTTCTCTTGCAGGGAGTCAAAATCCGTCATGTGTGGAGATGGGTTAATAGCCTATTTATACTTGATCCTGCTTTTTTTCGTGCCCCTTGAGAAAGCAATTTGTTAATTGCAAGCATTATTTCCTACACTAAAAGACAGTTGTTGTTTTTTAATTATTGAAAACTCAGAAATTGTCATTTGCAACGTCTCTTAATTTGGACTAGACTAATAATTTGTTGCCAGTTAAAGAATAAACCTTTTCCTATTCAATTCCTTGTTTTTACAGCCCTGTGATTTTAAAATTGAGAAAACATTGTGGAAAAAAAATAAATTGCTTATAACAAGCAATATCTTCTCTTTCTACAATATTTTTTTCCCTAGTGAAAAGTTATCTTTCAAATTAAATTCACTGAAAAATTTTCATCTGAAATCTAAAATATCAGTTTTGAGTTTTGATGACTCACTGAAAAATGATGAAAATCTAGCCATACCTGGGTAACTTTATCTCTCTTCCCTTTGATCAATCTTACTGTCAGTTTTTTCCTGCCCTTTCCTGACTTACTTTTGTTTGTGCTCACATTGGATTCAACATTTACATCTTCAGCACCTTAAAGTAAAAGATTACAAGTAAATATGACCCATTGAGCAAAAATTGACCTTCTGTGAAGTGCTATTTTCTGAATTCATAATGGTCATTCTACCTTACTATTTGTCATAACTCTATATCCAGTTGATTTTCAATTTTACAGTGCACCACTAACTTAACCCTTGTCATGCTGAACCCGGAATATTCCAGTTTTGGCAGGAGGTATAGACTAAGATCAGCCTGCACATAAGTGCAGTCTGATCTCAGTCTACACCTCCTGCATGTACTTTTCCTGACAGACTTGTTCATGAAGTTGATTTCTGAGAGAAAAAATGCTTTTTGAACAAGTTCTATCAGTGCTTTCAGCCCTTTGATTTAACAGCAATTCAGTTAGGTAATTAATGCAGCATGACAAGGGTTAAATTTAAAAGGTAATTTAGATGTACTGAAATGGCTCAGTAACAAATGTTACAACTCTTTCACAAAGGGGTTTTAAACCCTTTCCTATTCAATTCCTAGTCTTTATGTCCCTTTGGTTTTATGATTGAGAAAACTTAGTAGAAAAAATAGCTTGCAACAAGCAATTCCTTCCTTTTCCCAGAATATCTTCGGGGTTTTTTTTCGGATTAAATCCACTGTAAATTTTGTCTGCAAAACCTTTGAATTTGGACTGGGCTAAAATTTTACAAAATGGGAATAGGTTGAGCTAGTTAGACTTTAGATTGATTGATTGAATGGGGTTAATGCTATTTTTAACAGTATTTCAGTTATATTGTGGTGGCTGGAGAACCTAACGATAGATTCCTGGTATTTCTCACATCAGTACTACCATTACATCCTTTCCAAGCCTGTAGCTGGTCATCCAACTTAGGTTTACGATTATCTACCCAAAGGTGGGAGACTAATTACCAACACTGTGAATCAAACCTGGGACCCAAGAAGTCCTATGCGCTGGTGCCACAGCTTATTATGTCTATAGAATGTCCAAATAATTTTTTTAGTAAAAGTACAATAGGGACCTTCACCAGATTCCAGGGTCATTAAATTTGACAAGTACAAGGTTTCTACTTTACCTTGATCAACAGTCTTCAGATAATTATCCAGATGAGGTAGTATGTCTTTGTAATAAGGTAACAAAATGTGACCTGGCAGTGACCTTGACCAGAATTCAAGTGCATCCATGGCAACCATAGCAAGGGGCAAGTAACTCAGTCCAATAGAAAATGTCACCTGAAATCAAAATATCTTTTGTTCACTTTTGTCATAAATTAATCAAAGGTTTTTGACTCATTCACACATCTTATAGAAGACACACAACTTTAACATTTCTATGCCATATGGCCAAAGAGTCTACAAAGGCAGAACAGCTTTTATCAAAAAAAGCTTGAAACGACACTTAACCAGTTTTGATACTTAAGAAGAGGTCACATACAGGTGTCTCATGCAACACTTAAACACAGAATCCATTATAAGACAATAATTAACCATGATTCTGACATATGGCCTTTACAACCAAAATAGGGCATATAAATGAGTCACACAGACAATGTTTTTGTGTGATACGACGAAGAAGTAGCTATTTGATGATGAGTTGTTATAACCCTAATGTACATGATCAATTGAATTCTTCACAAATCAAGTGTTGTAAATTTGCATGTTTGCCCTTATGGAGGAACAAGCTTCATGCATTTCAAGAAAGGGTTATAGGGTAAGATCAAGGATCATACGTTTCTTTGATACAAACCCCCTACTGGGAGTGTCACCAAGACTAACTTCCATAGGAAGAAGTATTACATAATGTCTACTAGTTGACCCTCAGATATTGCATAATAGAACCAGACCTATGCTCTTGCAGGTGTCAGGTGGTCTGAGTCTTCAATGAAAGAAATTTTCATTTACTCCATTTTAGCATTCTAGAACTAGTAAATGCTAATTTAGGTATTCTATAGAAATGCATTTTATGCAATTTAGTCTAAAAACGTGTTAACTGTGGAATGTTACTGTCCAAGATTTGACATATTGCAACAACCCAAAATGGACAGTCTATGAGAGTCTAAGATTTCTCCTTTTCCAACATTGTTTTGATTAGACAGGTAAACCTGACCATTAATCTCATAATCATATGATTTGAGCAGATCATTCAGATTTAAACTGTAAAGCCAAACTTAAATTCATTAGGGAATAGAAATCAACAAATGATTGTGGTAAAGAGGATCCTAGCACACTGTTCCTGGTCTACACTATTTAAGGCGGATCAATATTAACCGATGTTGACTAGCTTATTTGATATTATTAGTTACAGTTTAAAAAGCATATTATTGTTGGCATTTCATTTATCAGGTAATTTTTATTAGCTGCCATAAATACATTAACAGAATGTTGCTTGGATTACATTGTAATAATGATCTTCTTAAACAATGTGGGAAAAGAAGCATTTGTCTCTGCTTTGTAAGTGCACATTGTTTGTCTGTTGGTATGATTATCATTTTCATATTCTAATCTGAGATTTTCTAGAGTCTCTGAAAGAGTATTGTAATTTTGTCCTTTTGATTTACTGCACTTAGTGACCATTCTTAATGTAATAAATTAATGTCACAAAATACTAATTTCTTAATATTGTGAGTAAAGTGGTCATGCTTAGGCTTATTTTGATGGTATTATAATGTAGACTATGAATATAAAGCCAGACTGAAGATTGGAATGATGCTTCTAAGGATTTTGATTTTGTTACATTTCCCTGATTGTGTGTATTGGAATCAAGGTGACCAAGTGCAAAGTAGGTGGAGCTATTAATCTGCAGAGTGTGTCAATTAAAACCTTGCATAATTAGGCATGGTCATCTTTTGACAGTTAATCCAATCAGAATGGATTCTGGGAGGTTGCTGAAACTTGTTGAAATGCTGGCCAGCCAATCAAGTTCCATGGAATCTTCCAGAACCCTGATCAGGTTGCTATAAAAAGAGCTGCAATTCCCCATATCTGGACTCTGGAAGCAGGATTTTTGGGATTTTAATAACTTAACTCTGTGCTAAATTTCTCAAAATTAATTAGTTATTTTCTAATTATGAGTTAGATCTGGTATGAAATAATTGACAGATATTTTTGCGGAAATTTGAGGTCCCCTCTGGACAAATTCAGTAGACACTTTGGAGTACTGTCTTCTTGCAGAGTCATTTGCAAAATATGCAAGTACTTTGATTATTTGGTAATCAAAGAATTAAAGACTTTCATATTTTACATCTTAATGTAAATAGTTTTATAGTCTTTTAAAATAGTTTGTAGTATTTGCCAATTAACTTGTGAAATTAAACCATCACCTTATGAAATTTTTGAACACAACAAATTGTCTTACAGTATGAATTCCTAATTTTACCAAATATTCTAAAACTTGTAATTTGAACACAATCGATTACCTTGATAGCTATTTTCATTTTGGACTTATAACTTAATTCACTTGTTTACCGGCATTTTCATGTTTCATTAAAGTACAATTCAATTCTAGAATTAAATAGTTTTTCTTTATTCAGTTTCATCCTTTAAGGTTCTGGCTACCTTTTTTTTTTTATTAAACAGCCAGTGGTGTCATCCTGACGTATTTGCTTTGACTTGATCCAGACTGGGCGTTTATTGCATTTTTCTTCCTTTTATAAGAACCCGCGTCCAGTAGACCCCGTCTCTTGAGTGTGTTGTAGTCGCTGGAGACAGGTTTACGACACAAGTAAATCAAAGGAATTAACCAAACAAATTAGAAGTGCTTGTGAAACAAGCTTCTGTTATCACAGATCTAAAAGGAATTACTTGGAACAAGCAATTTCTTCATTTTGCACAATGTTCTCTATCCAGAAAGTTGAAAAAATCTCAAATTTCATAACCTTTACATTGTCGTCTGCAACTCCTTTCATTTTGTGGACCAGTCTAAAACTGTGTCATTTGGTAATGGATTAACCCTTTCCTGGATAAACCCGGGATTTTACGACACTGTGATTTTATACTTGAGAAAACATTGTGGAAAAAGGAGAAATTGCTTATAAGAAGCAATTTCTCCTTTTCCCACAATGTTTTCTACCACATAGGATGGTTTTATTTTGAATTGCATCCAATTTTCATTGTCGTCTGCATCCTCTTTCAATTTAGACCAGTCTAAAATTTCTAAAACCAGGAAAGGGTTAAAGCAATTGTAAATGTAGGTTTTTGGTTTTGTAGACAGACCAACAGACACACAGAGGATAATAAAATAATACACCTCGATCTTTCAATACCAGGGCATAAAAAGGCAAAGCAGTATTTTATAAATTTTCAGTCTAATCTGATGTAAGGCACCTTTAACAGGTGTATAACAAAGAGAGATATATGAATAGTTATTCCTTCAAGAATTTTGAAGTAACAGGAATATGTTAACCCTTGTCATGCTGAACCTGGAATATTCTTACTTTGGGAGGTGGTACAGACAAAGATCAGCATGCACATATGTGCAGTCTGATCTTAGTCTACACCACTTGCTTCTCCCTTTTTAGCCTAGGTTGTTAATAAGACACATTTTTTAATAAAATATTAAACCGTGATTAGTATCTCCAGTGGTTTCAGCCTTTGATTTTAATGCAATTCTATAGAGAATTTCATTCATAATGACAAGGGTTAAGTTTAAGAGAGACAGATGGACAGACAGATAGATACAGAGTACCTGAATAGCTGGAATCACATCTCCCATTTGTTCTGATATAATCTCTTTTGGTAATGCTAAAATGAAGGTCAAACAAGAGGCAAGCAGTTCATCTCTATACTGCTTCATTCGCACTAAAACCTGCAAAACAGAATGAAATTGACCAATCGCTGGCCCCACCCACTTAATACGTTAGCTACCACCCATTGACTCTGACAAGAAGACCAGCTTTTATTTTAAACAGTGTTACTTTAAATAATTCAAGGCCAGTAGCATGTAACAATGAAGTAAAATAGTTGGTTTGCAACTTAAACATCGTAACTACAGCTTCGATAAGCTGTGGTAATGACATTTAAGTCGCCATACATACAAAAAAGGATAAAAGAACTGGATGGTTTGCTGAGGACAACTGCTATCGAGCCCACAAAGTTTTGTAGGCATCATGCTCGGACAAGCACAATTTTAGTGTTTGACCTTGAGTTTTGACCTTGAACTTGAAGCTATCCAAAAAAAATTCTCAAATAGCACATCTACTCATGATGGAGAATAATTGTGCCAATTTATTTTGAAATCCATCAATAATTGTAGGAGAAATGCTCTTGACAATCACTATTTTAATGTTTGACCTTGAGCTAATACCTTCATATTAGAACTATCCCAAAAATCTTTCAAATAGCACATCTACTCATGATGGACAATAATTGTGCCAAGTTATTTTGAAATCTATCAATAAATGTAGGAGTACATGTAATTGTCCGGACAAATTCAGACGGACGGACTAACAGACTAAAACACATTTACCTGTCATAGTGACTCGACGAAAAATGCGGCCAAATTTTTGGGAATGGTTATTTGATTGACAGCCGCAATAAGTCAATTAAGAAATATACCACCCTATCAAAAAGGTATATTCAAAATACTATCAATATTTCAAGCAGAAAAATGTTGCTTAATTAAAAATAAATTACACTTTCTTTGGTATCATAAATGTGCATTGATAGTCCTTTTATTCAGCATTTAAGACATGATCAATTGCTTTTTTTACCAGATGGCAAAATTTTTGACAGGAAAAATTCAGGAAAAGGTTTTAGGAAACAAACTTGAAAAAATGAATATGCATTTGGATGCAGCCAACTTTAGCAATTTAAAGTAGAGGAAAAATTAATGAAAATCCATTTATTCTTTTCACAATGTTTTCCCTAGTGTAAATGTAAAGGCCATAAAAACAAGTGGTTGTATCAAGATAGTGTAAACTGTTGATATCTTTTAACCCATTACACACAATCCTGCTTTTTTTTACCCACCTAATTAAAAAATTGCCATAAGCAACTTTTTATTTGAAATTGGAACAGTCTAAAATTTGGATGTTTGGTAATGGGATAATATATTCAGTTGTATTAATCAATTCATATATTTTAATTGAAATTTATTTCATACTTCCTTCTAAACTTACATTATGATGGACTTTTAGTTCATACCTCCAAACTAGAATTGTTGCAATGAACACCTACACCGCACCAGTATTTTTCCACTCAAACTTGGACTTTGACTCCAAAACAATAGGGTACCTCCTTTGGTCATGGATATCATTCATATAAATGTTCAAGGTCCTAGCTTAAGTGACATGAGTTAGAGCTTTGAAACGGTTTCAGTCAAAGTTCAATTGTGACCTTGAACTTTGACCTACATGACCCCAAAACTATTGAACACTTTCTTGGATCACTGGGAACAATTGTATGAAGTTTCATGGTTGTAGATCAACTGTTTCTAAATTTTGAGTACAGAAACAAAAAGTCTCCAGACAAATAGGCTGTGCAGATGAACAGACAGACATTGCGAAACAAATACATGTATACACCCCTCAAATTTGCAGGTTGGGGGGACATAAAAAGTATTCTCTTAATCTCTTAACCCATCGTCACACAACCTTGCATGTTTATGCTCCGAAAAAAAACAGAACAGAAAAAACAATGAGGACAAAAAAAATTGCTTGTTAGAAGTGATTTCTGCTTTTAACCCATGTCATGCTGAACCCGGAATATTCTGGTTTTGGCAGTAGGTATAGACCAAGATCAGCCTGCACATAAGTGCAGTCTGATCTTGGTCTACACCTCCTGCTTGTAGTTTTCCTGCCAGAGTTGTTTATGAAATCGATTACTCAAAGAAATATTGATTATTGAACAACGAGTTCTATCAGCACTTTCAGCCCTTTGATTTTACGGCAATTCAGTAAGGCAATTTATACAGCATGACAAGGGTTAAGATATTCTTTTCTACCAAGGAAAACAGAGAAACTTTAAACTCTATCATCTTGAATTTGTTGTCTGTAACATCTTTCAATTTGGACCAGTCTAATATTTTGTCATCTGGTACTGGGTTAACCCATTCCCACTCAGAGACGCTTTTAAACTCCCCCAAAGGAAAAAGGTTTGGAAAACTTTGTGGAAAATGAAGAAATTGCTTTTTGCAATTTCTTCATTATCCACAATGTTTTCTATCCAAAAGATGAAACAATTCAAAATTCCATAAACTTTAAATTGTCGTCTGCAACTTCTTTTAGTTTGGACCAGTCTAAATTCTTTCCGTGTGGTAATGGGTTAAATGGATTAAACTAGTTCTGACATTAAATACTATACCTCTTTAGAAAATTTTGAAAGCAGTAGATAACATGGGTATTTCTGTACTTGTCCCACTGTCTTTGGGCTGTCAATCTCCATGGATTCTTGTTTGATGGATGGAGAAAATGCACTTCCAGATAAATCCTGTGAGAACCATATAGAAACTTTACCATGGAATTTGAGACAAATTAATTGCTACTACAACTAAATTTCAGGTAAAAGGAGACATTGATTAAATTCATATGCAGGTATTGAAATCAACTTTATTTCATATGATAATGAATGCTTGTCCAATAATTAAAACAACAAATATCACAGAAGAAAACTGGCATGTTTCCTGTCTTTTGTTAGTTCTATCTACATGAAAATAGATTTTTTTTCCAAATATAGAAAGCATGCAAATAAAATGCAATGAAGAGAACTTTCTGATAGTAAAGAGGACATAGGATAACAGCAGGAGTACATACTGTCCAAGTATATCCTCATTTTTCAGGAAACAAGATGTGTTTGTGAAACACTATGCCCCCAAAACAGGAATTCTTTAGAAATGGGTGATTTTTATTGTTTTTTTCTTTGTTTTAGGGAAAAGGGTTACAATTTTTACCTTGACCTCAATGAAATAACCTTTCCCAGTTGTGCCTTGTTGAGACCTATCTACATACCAAATATTAGCATTGTAACTTAATCAGGGTTGAAGTTATAGGAAAATGTTTAGGTGGCATGTTAAGTTTTGCAGACAGACAGATGGACAGACAGACAGACGGACACCGGTAAAAAATTCTACCCCTACAGGCTGATTTCATATCAAAAGGTAAGCTGAAAACAGATTACCAGCTAACTTAACCCTTTCCTATTCTTTAAATTTTAGTTCTGTCCAATTTGAAAGAAGTTGCTGATGACAATCAAAAGTGAGTGTAATTGTAAAAGTAATTGACCTATTGGGAAGAAAATATTGTGGAAAGAAGAAATTGCTCTTCTTTTTCCATGAAATTTTCCCAAGAATAAAATCAATAGGAAATAAACCTGAATTTGGTAAGATGCAACATATAGAACACCTAACTGATCCATCATACCAATTTTCTACTTCCTGTTAATCAGAGTTGCTAATATTAGAGAAAGATGAAAATTGGTTATGGATGGAAGGATAGAGGGACAGATCAAAGGACAAAGGTTAACCCATTAATAGACACCAAAATTTTAGACTGGTCCAAATTGAAAGGAGTTGCAAACAACAATTTAAAGTTTGTAAAATCTTAGGGTTTTTTTTTCACATTTTTGGGTAAATAGCACTGTGTAATATGAAGAAAATGCTTGCAATTTCTTCACTTTACACAATGTTTTCCCAATTGTTTTTCTAGAGGGGTGCCAGAATGTGTCACTGTGTGGAAATTGGTTAAACATTATACCCCCCTCTTCTTTGAAGCAAGGGTATAACAATATGGAATTAAAATAGTGAATCCCACTTTAGCCAGTCTGAAAATCATGGCTTTTACCTGGAAGTAGTTAAGCTTGTTTGCAATTTTCATACAAACAGACAACAGCTTGTAAAATCCACTGGCCAGAGGATTACTGAAAAGAAACAAGAGCATATTTTATTGTAATTACAACAACACCCAATTTAAAGATAATGCTTTGCTTAATTGAGGGTGATTGAAAGTAAAAGATTCGAGGAACTTGCTTCAACTACAACAGATGAATTATTACTAATTTCGATATTTTTGCAAGATGCTGCAGATGATGCCATCTTTGGAGATAGGACAAAATATTTGCAATATTTTTTCTCACTTTTAGCTATACATTTTTCTAAAATATAGATAAATGCCTGAGATTAATTGGTGAAACAAACATACCTTCATAACTACCAAATTTCAAAGACTCTAGACTGATAATTCACCATTGACTTTGAATGCTGGCTTTAATGTTTACAATTTAAAGTTGATATTTTTTTCAACATTTGGGTAGAAAACATTGTGCAAAATGACTAAATTGCTTATTACAAGCAATTTCTTCATTTTACAAAGTGTTTTCCTCGTCATTTTTCTTGAGGGGTGTCAAAAAGCATCATTGTGTGGAAAGGTTAAATATGTAGAAATTAATCTCTGAATGAGATTTAAATGTATGCACAGACAAAAAGGATGTACAAACAACACTAAAGCACCATGGAAAGTGATAAATATCAAACTTTAACGATTAATCTGTTTTATTCATTAAGCTCATTTTTATTTATTATTATCACAAACTCTTTGAGACTTACTCTGAAGACATGAGTACCAATTTATGGGTAAAAGTAAACATCCATTCTTCAAACTTCTCATAGTGTCTCTCAGGCAACAAATCTCTACATAATTAAAAACCCAACAAGTAATGAGTGATAAATACATATCATAAAAGTATAGCACAAAATACATATCTAAACAAATAAACAAAGAGAACTTTATATGTGATAAAAGTTCTATGCCATATGTAAAGATGATGTTGGTGAGAAACTTTGCACCCTCTACAAGCATGCATATTAACGTATAAATCCATGCAATAAAATTTCTTTAAATACGTTTGTCTTCAAATAACTCAGATAAAACATATCACAAAGACTGACCAAGAAGGTGACATTTTCCTATACATAGCCGAGTTAAATCTCATTTATATTCAGATATGCAAATATGTTTATAAATAGAATCACATCTTTATAGTAATCAAAGAGTAATTTCTGTGGAAATGATATGGGATGGGGCAGTTTTAGAAACTCGTGATTTTATTTCATATTTTGAGAAAAAAATTTAAAAATCTTATCACTTACCACAGTAACAGCTTAAATTCAATCTTTTACATATTTTGTAAATTCCATGTAAATAGTTTGACAAGCCGTGGATGCATATTGATCACATGACTTCATGAGAAGGTTATCCCATTATTATTCAGAATTTCCAACTCAACATTTCATTAATATTCATGAAATAAGTGAAATTCATTCAATGTCTATACTATTACGTTGTTCATCATATTTACAGATGAAAATTAAATTAAAACAATGTTTAAGACGATAATTGTGTTGTTACAGATATAATAGTATTTTTCGTATTATTGTGCTTGAATAATGCTTGATGGGGAGGAGTTATATGCAATGCAAAATCCTTAGGCTCAGCCCTCTGATTTTACCTTTTGCATATGACTCCTCCCCATCAAGAATTATTCAAGCACACATGACAAGAAAAAACCTATCATTATCATTTCACAAGTTTAACTAATAACAAGGTGCCAAATTGTCACAAGATACGCCCGTCAAACTGCTTAATATTAACTGGAGGTTTGAATAGAACTGAGGTTATTTTGAATGAATATTTTTTCTCAAACAAAGTATGGAAAACAACAAAGGACAAAAACTCAAATTATACGCTAGGTTGAGTTATGGTTCTTGTACACTGCACCCCCCCCCCCCTGGTGAGATCTATCCATCCATGAAGTTTCATGTTTCTAGCTATTTTACTTTAAGAGATATACTCCGTACAAGATTCAAGTATGAAAAACAACAAAGGGCAATAACACAAATAATAGGCTTGGAGAGTTATGGTTCTTGTACACTGCACTCCCACTTGGTGAGCTCTATCCATCCATGAAATTTCATTATTCCAGCTATTATACTTTTAGAGATATACGCTGGACAAGATTTAAGTATGAAAAACAACAAAGGGCGATAACTAAAAAAATAGGCCAGGTAGAGTTATGGTTTTTGTGCACTGCACTCCCCCTTGGTGAGATCTATACACCCATAAAGTTTCATGATCCTAGCTATAATACTTTTAGAGATATACTTCGGACAAGAATCAAGTATGAAAAACAACAAAGGGCAATAACTCAAAAAATAGGCCAGGTAGAGTTATGGTTCTTGTACACTGCACTCCCACTTGGTTAGATTTATCCATCCATGTAATTTCATGATTCTAGCTATTATACTTTTAGAGATATACTCCGGACAAGATTCAAGTATAAAAAACAACAAAGGGCAATAACTCAAAAAATTGGCTAGGTAGAGTTATGGTTCTTGTACACTGCACTCCCACTTGGTGAGCTCTATCCATCCATGTAATTTCATGATTCTAGCTATTATACTTTTAGAGATATACTTCGGACAAGATTAAAGTATAAAAAACAACAAAGGGCAATAACTCACAAAATAGGCCAGGTTGAGTTATGGTTTTTGTACACTGCACTCCCACTAGGTGTGATCTATCCATCCATGAAATTTCATGATTCTAGCTATTATACTTTTAGAGATATACTCCGGACAAGATTCAAGTATGAAAACAACAAAGGGCAATAACTCAAAAAATTGGCTCGGTAGAGTTATGGTTCTTGTACACTGCACTCCCCCTTGGTAAGCTCTATCCATCCATGTAATTTCATGATTCTAGCTATCATACTTTTAGAGATATACTCCGGACAAGATTCAAGTATGAAAAACAACAAAGGGCAATAACTCAAAAAATAGGCGAGGTAAAGTTATGGTTCTTGTGCACTGCACTCCCCCTTGGTGAGATCTATACACCCATGAAGTATCATGATCCTAGCTATAATACTTTTAGAGATATACTCCGGACAAGATTCAAGTATGAAAAACAACAAAGGGCAATAACTCAAAAAATAGGCCAGGTAGAGTTATGGTTATTGAGCACTGCACTCCGTATTGATGAGAAGAATATAACTGCCAACTTTGAAGTCAATCAGACTTACGGTGACAGAGTTATGCTCCGGACAAAGAAGTGGACACCGCCCGGACAACCGGACGCCCGGACGACCGGATGCCCGGAAGACCGGACGCCCGGACAACCAGACACCCGGACGTCACGGGTGATCCCATAATACGTCCCGTCTTCGACGGGCGTATAAAAATGACAAAACTTTGGACTTGTCCAAATTAAAAGACCTTGCAGACAACAATTATCAGTTGAAGAAATTCAAAAAAATGGCTGTCTTTTGGGATAGAAAACATTTTCAATAATGATTAAAGTGCTTAATTCAAGCAATTATCCAAAACCTTTTTCTTCAGGTGCTTAAAAAAGCAGGGTTGTGTGGAAAAGGTTAGGGCAGTTCAATGGTGATACTGAAAACTCCTGTTTGCAAAATACATGGTCAGAGAAAACGGAAAAAAGGTAAATATACCCTAATCAAGCATGTCTTTTGTGTTAACTTAGGGTCATAACAAGGTGCAAAACTGTCACAAGATACGCCCGTCACACTGCTTAATATTAGCTGGGGGTTTGAATAGAACTGAGGTTAATTTGAATGAATATTTTTTGTCAAACAAAGTATGAAAAACAAAAAGGACAATAACTCAAAATATACACTAGGTAGAGTTATGGTTCTTGTACACTGCACACCCACTTGGTGAGCTCTATACACCCATGGAATTTCATGATCCTAGCTATTATACTTTTAGAGATATACTCCGGACAAGATTCAAGTATGAAAAACAACAAAGGGCAATAACTCGAAAAAATAAGCTAGGTAGAGTTATGGTTATTGCGCACTGCACTCCGTATTGATAAGAAGAATATAACTGCCAAGTTTAAAGTCAATCGGACTAGCTATTATACTTTTAGAGGTGTCTCCGGACAAGATTCAAGTATGAAAAACAACAAAGGGCAATAACTCAAAAATAGGCTAGGTAGAGTTATGGTTCTTGTACACTGCACTCCCACTTGGTGAGATCTATACACCCATGAAGTTTCATGATCCTAGCTATTATACTTTTAGAGATATACTCCGGACAAGATTCAAGTATGAAAAACCAACAAAAGGGCAATAACTCAAAAAATAGGCCAGGTAGAGTTATGGTTCTTGTGCACTGCACCCCCCTTTGGTGAGATCTATACACCCATGAAATTTCATGATCCTAGCTATTATACTTTTAGAGATATACTCCGGACAAGATTCAAGTATGAAAAAAACAACAAAGGGCAATAACTCGAAAAAAAGAGGCAGGTAGAGTTATGGTTATTGCACACTGCACTCCGTATTGATAAGAAGAAAATAACTGCCAAGTTTAAAGGCAATCTGACTAGCTATCATACTTTTAGAGGTTTACTCTGGACAAGAATCAAGTATGAAAAACAACAAAGGGCAATAACTCAAAAAATAGGCCAGGTAGAGTTATGGCTCTTGTGCACTGCACTCCCCCATGGTGAGATCTATAAACCCATGAAGTTTCATGATCCTAGCTCTTATACTTTTAGAGATATACTCCGGACAAGATTCAAGTATGAAAAACAACAAAGAGCAATAACTCGAAAAAATAGGCTAGGTAGAGTTATGGTTCTTGTGCACTGCACTCCCCCTTGGTGAGATCTATACACCCATGAAATTTCATGATCCTAGCTCTTATACTTTTAGAGATATACTCTGGACAAGATTCAAGTATGAAAAAAACAACAAAGGGCAATAACTTGAAAAATAAGCCAGGTAGAGTTATGGTTCTTGTGCACTGCACTCCCCCTTGGTGAGATCTATACACCCATGAAGTTTCATGATCCTAGCTATTATACTTTTAGAGATATACTTCGGACAAGATTAAAGTATGTAAAACAACAAGGGGCAATAACTCAAAAAATAGGCCAGGTAGAGTTATGGTTCATTTGCACTGCACTCCTTCTTGGTGAGATCTATACACCCATGAAATTTCATGATTCTAGCTATTATACTTTTAGAGATATACTCTGGACAAGATTCAAGTATGAAAAACAACAAAGGGCAATAACTCAAACAATAGGCTAGTTAGAGTTATGGTTATTGTACACTGCACTCCCCCTTGGTGAGATCTATACACCAATGAAGTTTCATGATCCTAGCTATAATAATTTTAGATATATACTCCGAACAAGATTCAAGTATGAAAAACAACAAAGGGCAATAACTCAAAAAATAGGCCAGGTAGAGTTATGGTTATTGCGCACTGCACTCCCCCTTGGTGAGATCTATACACCCATGAATGTTCATGATCCTAGCTATAATACTTTTAGAGATATACTCCGGACAAGATTCAAGTATGAAAAACAACAAAGGGCAATAACTCAAAAAATAGGCCAGGTAGAGTTATGGTTATTGTGCACTGCACTCCGTATTGATAAGAAGAATATAACTGCCAAGTTTAAAGTCAATCAGTTTTAGGATGACAGAGTTATGCTCAGGACAAAGAAGTGGACACCGCCTAGACGCCCGGACGACTGGACAACCGGACGCCCGGACACCAAGGGTGATCCCATAATACGTCCCGTCTTCGACGGGCGTATAAAAAAGCAGAATGAATTAATCCATTCCCCACAATCCCGCCTTTTTAACACACCCCCCCCCCCTCAAGAAAAAAACCTCGGAAAAAAATGTGCAAAATGAAGAAATTTATTTTTCTACAATTTTTTCTACCCAGAAATAAAGATTAATAAAATTTCATCACATTTCATCACATTGATTTTTGTCTGCAACTCCTTTCAATTTGGAACAGTCCAAAATTGTGTAGTTTGATAATGTGTGAAAAGAGAGGCCTCACATAGGTCCAAGTTATCTAGATACATACCTACAAAAATCCACAAGGTTGATAAAAATCTGATGGTCTCTAGGCTTATTGGCCTGCTGTCCTAATAAAGGATCTGCACTAGAGACCCCAGTCTCGTCCAAATCTCCTGACACATTAAGACCTTCATCCTGAGAGAGCATGTAAAATGAAATTGTATCTGATATATAAGATTTGTACAATAAAATCTATGATAAACAACTATCAAGGGAAATCAAACCAAACCAATCCCTTGCTTTTACGTCCCTGTGATTTTACACTTGATAAAACAATGTGGGAAAAGAAGAAATTGCTTGTTACAAGCAATTTCTTCTTTTCCCACAATGTTTTCTAATCTACATGTTGGTTACTATTCAAATTGCACCCTCTTAATTTTCATCTACAATATTTTTTCCAAAATGGACCAAGATAATATTTTGAAAAACAGGACAGGGTTAAAAAAATCCCATGGCTCATTGTCACAGAAAAAACAATTGGTCACTGGAATAAAGACTTTTGCCCACAAAGGGCAAAAACTCTGTGAAAATTAAATGGATTGTTATCAAAAAGAAATATGTACATCTTTGGTTTATACTGAGTGCTCATGTGAAATTCTAATCAAATCCATTTAGTAGTTGAATAGAAAATGAGTCAAATCATAACAGTAGTTTATGATAAATGGGAGGACAACAAAAAGCTTCAGACCAACAAACAGACCAACCAACAAACAAGCTGACTACTATAAACCCCCCCAAACTTTGTTGATGTATAAATATGTATTCAATAACCCTTTGCCTAACGGCAAAATCTTAGACCGGTCCAAATTCAAAGAGTTGCAGACAACAAATTCAAAGGAGTTGCAGACAACAATTCAAAGTTTATCAAAGTCTAGATTTTTCTTAAATTTCTGGGTAGAAACTATTGTGTAAAAAGAAGAAATTGCTTATTATAAGCAATTTCTTGATTTTACTCAATGATTTTCTAAATTGCTTTCTTCAGGGACGTCAAAAAGCATCACTGTGTGGGGTAGGGGTTGTGTAATCTACTTGGTAAGAGAAGAAAGGTGTAAGCTAAAGCAATCTCATGTAAAATAAGAAAGCCTCATAAATTTACAAACATAATTTTACACATATAAGGAGGCAATTAATTTGAACTTTACAGATTGTACTTGAGAACGCATTATTCCTTTAATAGTTCCTGTTAAATTGTTGCATTCTTTATTTTGACTGTCATCAAATTTAATGGCTGTTTTTGACAATTCTACTGCTGAGCTCAAGTCTAGTTTACAAGATTTAACCTAATCCAACACTGTCAAGAAAATAGCTGAAAAAGATGATGTCTGCGCACTGTATAAAGCATCTGTCAACTGATTTATAGAATAAAACTATACACATTTCATAATCCATTACCAGATGGCAAAATTTAAGACTGGTCCAAATTCAAAGAAGTTGCAGATGACATTTTCAAGTTGATGAATTCTTTAAAATCTTTGTCTTTTGGGACAGAAAACAAGCAATTTCTTCATTTTCCACTATGTTTTACAAAGTTTTTTTTCCTTGAGGGGCATTTAAAAGTGTCATTGTGTTGAAATTGGTTAACCCATAACCACAAAATCCCTCCTTTTTACACCCCCAAGAAAAAAGCTTTGGAAAACATTGTGGAAAATGAAGAAATTGCTTATATCAAACAATTTCTTCATTATCCACAATTTTTTCCAGACAAAATAATTCAAATTCCATCAACTCGAAATTGTCGTCTGCACCTTCTTTCAATTTGACCAGTCTAAAATTTTGCCGTGTTGGAATTGGTTAATGGACCTTACTGTTGCCAAGCACAATTCTAGTTTACCAAAGATGTTAAACACAAATACCATCAGCTTGCTGAAACAATCAACTAACTTCTAGACTAGAAACATACCTACCTCCTTATTGGACCCATCTGTTGCAGAACTCAAGTCTAGTTTACCTAGAATTTTGAGAACTGATAACATCAGCTCATTATATAAAGCGTCTGTCAATTGACTTCTAGATTCAATACTAATACCAGCTGCTGCTAACTCCTGCAATCAAACACAACTGATTTAACACACAAACAGAAGTTTATTCTTTTTCAATGAATATTGAGATGTGTGAACGCTGATCTTAGTCTATACCCCCTGCCAAAGCTGGAGGTATTCCGGGCTCAGCATGTCAAGGGTTAACTTACCAATCAAGTTAATTTGACTAAACTACTAAGCATAATTATCAAATCTCTAGATCAATCATAAAGGTTTTGATTAATTGATTGAATGGGATTTAACGCCACTTGTAACAGTAATTCAGTCATATCGCAGCGGCTGCAGCACCTTACAATGAATTCCTAGTATTTCTCACACCAGCACTACCACTACATCCTTTTCAAGGCTCCAGCTGCTATCCCACTTAGGTTTACAATTATCCATCCATTGTTGGGATAATTATAAAGGTAATTGATAGATACTGCTACAAGCTAAAATGTATTGTACTTTGATTACTTATCCCTGCCCTTGAATTTTTGCTGTTTTGCAATATGCATGTTTCAATTGACTTTCATATCAAGATGAGCCTGTTTTCAAAGATCTTTTGTGTGTCAATCACAACAACTGAATAGCCATGGACGTCCATACAGTGTATATCGGATATTTGCTGCCTTTCAATTATACTGATTGAATGGGCTTTAATGCCAGTTTTAACAGTATATCAGTCATATCACAGCAGTCAGAGCACCTAACCATGGATTCCTGGATGCCTGGTATTTCTTACACCAGTACAGTAGAATCCTGTTAATTGAAACACTAATTTGTCCAAGTTTTTGTTTCATTCAACCAGAATTTGCTCTTTAAAGGAGCTATTTGATTGTACAAAATATAAGTTGAAATTAAGCAGTGAATTGCTATTATCAGGGTTGCAATTAAGAGGATTCTACTGTACTACCACAACATCCTTTTGGAGCCTCCAGCTGATCATCCCACATAGGTTACGATTATCCAGCCATTGGTGGGAGACAAATGTTGGAAAGGATATTCACTGTAGCCGGGGCTGGAAACCGGGATCAAATGATTAGGATTCCAACATGCCACCACTGTACTATTACAAGAAGCTTTGAGACAGCAGTAATCTACATAGTGAAGACTGTTCATATGGCACATGCTATGTGATTCTTTTGGAAATGTCACCTACCCATTGACTCTGCTGGCCATATCCACAGACTTTGACAAGAAATTTCCTTTCCATATCAAACAGCTTCATTTTGCCGGTACCATGTGACAAAAAATAAAACTGTTTGTTTGCAACCTAAATGTCATAACTACAGCTTAAATAAGCTGTAGTTACCATGTTTTAGACCCTAAACAAACAAACATTATTCACTTAAATGTCTATCAATGACAGAGTTCAAAGTTCACTTCAGTCTATATGAATTATTTAATTGGTTGAGTGATTCTTTGACTGGCAGCCGCTTTTTGTCAGTTATCTTCAACTTCTTTTGCATTTGGATGAGTATAAATTTATTAATCAAAGCTATTGATTCCAAACAAACCACTTACTTTCATTTGGGTAGCATTCAAAAGTCCTGACCAAATCTCCATGTAATCTTTGTAGGAAATGACCTTGACCTTTTGATCAATGGTATTTGTTTCCCCCTCATTCTCAGTTTGAACAACAGGGGCATGGGAACATGTTCGTATCAAGCTCTGAAACACTGGGGAGGAAACATTTTATTAAGAAATGAAGAGAATATTTTTTGTTTTCATTGAGGTATGAACCTTAAACAAGAGGGCCGTTGGCCCTGGGGCGCTCACCTGAGATAAAGGCTCTTTTTCTTTCAACAGTCTAATTTCATGTTAAGGTTAGGATTATGAAACAAGTGGGCCACAATTACATATAAAGACTATGAACCTGGGAATCCAAAAGTCAAAATTACATATTCCAAGGCTTTAGTGCCGATTTGAAAGAAGGAAAAAACTTTTTCCATGGGTTATAATTTCAGAAATAAGAAAGAAGTCTGTGAACTAATGCTTCATGCCTTTATCCCCCCCCTGGGTCTGCCCCTGGAGACCCGAGGATCATGATTTTAGCTATTTTGTAAGAGGTCAATATACTGATGCTTCATGCAAAATATCAAGGCTGTACGCCTTCTGGGTCAGGAGGAGAAGATTCTTAAAGATTATTTTCAAATTTCACTTTTGTTGCCATGGCAACCAGAGTTTTTAACGGATTTCAATTCTTTTAGCTATTTTTTAAGGGGGACCACCTAAGCAACATTTCTGCAAAATTTGGTTCAAATTGGCCCTGTGAATTGGGAGGAGATGTCATTTAAACAATTGTTCTTTATTTCTATGTAAACCCCACCCCCCTGTGGCTCCGCCCCTGGGGACCTGAGGATCATGATTTTAGCTATTTTGAAAGAGGTCAATATACTGATGCTTCATGCAAAATATCAAGGCTCTACGCCTTCAGGGTCAGAAGGAGAAGATTTTTAAAGATTATTTTAAAATTTCACTTTTGTTGCCATGGCAACCAGAGTTTTTAACAGATTTCAATTCTTTTAGCTATTTTTGAAGGGGACCACCTAAGCAACATTTCTGCCAAATTTGGTTCAAATTGGCCCAGTGGTTTGAGAGGAGATGTCATTTAAAAAATCCTTCTTTATTTCTATATAAACCCCAACGCCCTGGGGCTCCGCCCCTGGGGACCCGAGGATCATGAATTTAGCTATTTTGAAAGAGGTCAATATACTGATGCTTCATGCAAAATATCAAGGCTCTATACCTTCTGGGTCAGGAGGAGAAGATTTTTAAAGATTATTCTAAAAATTCACTTTTGTTGCCATGGCAACCAGAGTTTTTAACAGATTTCAATTCTTTTAGCTATTTTTGAAGGGGACCACCTAAGCAACATCTCTGCCAAATTTGTTTCAAATTGGCCCAGTGGTTTGAGAGGAGATATCATTTAAAAAATCGTTCTTTATTTCTATATAAACCCCAACGCCCTGGGGCTCTGCCCCTGGGGACCTGAGGATCATGAATTTAGCTATTTTGAAAGAGGTCAATATACTGATGCTTCATGCAGAATATCAAGGCTCTACGCCTTCTGGGTCAGGAGGAGAAGATTTTTAAAGATTATTTCAAAATTTCACTTTTGTTGCCATGGCAACCAGAGTTTTTAACGGATTTCAATTCTTTTTGCTATTTTTGAAGGGGACCACCTAAGAACATTTCTGCCAAATTTGGTTCAAATTGGCCCAGTGGTTTAGGAGGAGATGTCGTTTAAAGAAATTGTTGACGGACGACGCACGACGCACAGACGCCGGACAAAAGGCGATCACAATAGCTCACTTGAGCACTACGTGCTCAGGTGAGCTAAAAACTAATCACACTGTATGAATATGCGAAGCAGATTCATACATAAGTGTGAATAGCTTTTTCGGTTCACACCTCCATGAAAACAAAAAATGTTCTCTTCATTTCTTATAATTATGATAGCATAAAGGGTAAATAGCAAAAACTTTACAAATTTTAATACCTTTTTGTATTGGACTATTTTGTGTGGAAGCATACAATATCGCTGCTTGCTCAAAAAAATTTTCATGGAGTTATTATTTTTTGACTAATCAGAAGGCCAGATTTTGCTAGACGAAACTAAAAATTATATTATCAGTGAATAAATTCAAATCTACTCTGCTCCACTTACTTTACATACTTCCCACAATTTTCTTCTTTCAGAATTGAAGATTTTATCCAGATTTTTTTATAGGATTATTTTTAAAATTATGCTTACAGTACCACAAACATATGTTCTAGAATACAATAGAAAATAAAACATGGTTAAAAATTGAAAGAGATGGGACAAGGCAATTCTTTTTTAATTCTGTTAAAAATAGTACAAACAGGCTTTTAAAATTGTTTAATTCTACCTCATTTACATAATGACAGATCTGATTCTCCTTCCAAATAAGTGCAGGGCATTAGACGAGGAAAGTCCTTAATGAACTATTAATGTAGTCAATTATTGTTGACACCAAACTTACCAAAACCAGACACAAGCTGTTTAAACACTGTCCCTTTTGGCATGACAGATAGAAGAAGCCATATGATGGCTCTTTGACACAAGAAATGTTTGTCTGTATGTATGTTTGGAATATTCTCCATTAAAATGACCAGTAAATGTTCCAGGGATACAGCATAGGTCTCTGATAGCTCATCCATCTCTCGTACGATACTAGCTAGAGATTCAAGGTAACTTGATAGGTTGAAAACCTTGGTCTCTAAAGTATCTGATTCCCTATAAATATAATTCAATTTCTTTTAAATCATTATCAAAATGAATTACAGCACATTTCTCTTACCTATAATGATAGTTACTTCTATCTACTAACTATCCATTTCTCATATACTCAGTTTTTATTTAGCTTTCACAATTTTTGTCTTGATTTCTTTTAGCTCATTCCTAAACAATCTTGGATTCATGCCTATAAAAGATATAAGCAAGATAATTGTGGAAAAAAGTATTTATAAATATACTCACATAGAAAAGTCTTAAGCAAATTAAAGTATTGAAATTTATTATGGATTAAAGGTTGTGTACCTTGGCCAAATCAGAATATTTTTCTATAATGTTTCTTCATATCACGCTAAACCCAGAATATTCCTGTTTTGGCAAGAGAGGTGCAGACAAAGATCAGCCTGTAAATGTGCAGACTTATCGAATATACACCATCTTTGTGCCCCTTTCAAGTCAGTATTGTTTATAAAATTAACTCTCAAGAGCAAAAATGACTAAAAACTAGTACTTCCATTGCCTTCAACTCTTTGACTTTAATCCATTAACAGACAAGACAATTTTAGATAAGTCCGAAATGAAACATGTGGCAGATAATTTTTGAAAGATGAAGTTATAAAAAACTTTTGTCTTTTGGGACAGAAAACACTGTGGATAATAAGGAAAATGCTTGTCACAAGCAATTTTTTCATTTTCTACAATGTTTTCTGAAGCTTTTTTTCTTAGTAGGCATCCAAAAGTGTGATTGTGCAGAAATGGGTTTATGCAATTCTGAACAGGATTTTAAACAACAGGTTAAATATTAAGACTTCAAATCAATTTAAATGCTAATTACATACCCTAGAAACTGTTGTTCAGTTTTGGTTAGCATCTCTACAAACATAAATTTGACATCAGAAGCTGTAAGGTAGCTCCTGCAGGGCTGAAAAACAAAATATTTGTCAATGAAAAAAAAGGCACAATTGAAGTTTTCCGATGTTAGTAAGTTGATGATTGCATTTACCATATTTCATGAAATAACTTCTGTCCTTATTTCTATATTAACCAACTGCCACTACTAAACAAACATGTAGAAGATGATAATTCTGACACAGACATATGAAGACAACATCGAGGCCTTTGAAATACCCCAGGTTTTCTCAAAAAACAATCAAGCCAAAAGTCAGTAGGCCAACAAAATCATTCATTTAGACTGTATATGAATGTTGATCTTTATGATTATTGTTAGTTTGTCGACTTATACTCCACAGCTATACTGAAATCAAGGCAGGTGTCGACACTAACAGTGTCCTGTGATCCAAAGGATCCCTGAAAATTGTAAGGGACCCCAGCAATCTCAGGCTAGGGATTCTGTCAGGATCCTTAAATATTTCTACAGTACAATAGATCTTAATGTATCAATTTGCTTGTTTTTGTAGAAAACATTTTGGATATTGTAGAAATTGCTTGTAACAAGCAATTTCTTCATTTTCCACAATGTTTTCCGAGCTTGTTTTTCAAGTTGGGCTTAGAAGGGCAGGATGGTGTATGAATGAGTTACTGTATATAAAGGAGGGATCCCTGATTATCTGGAGGAAACCCTGAAGAAATAGGTAGGGATTCCTGTGGGATCCCATTGAAGCACTGATAGTGTCGATCCCTGCAAGGTGTAGTTACTTGTTTGTTTGTTTGGTTTGAATGGAGTTTTACGCCGCTTTCAACAATCTTTTAGTTATATTGTGGCGGCTGGAGCACCTAACAATGGAATCCTGGTATTTCTCACACCAGTACTACCATTACATCCTTTCCTAGCCTCCAGCTGCTATCCCACATAGGTCTACGATTATCAACCCATTGGTGAGAGACAAATAGTCGGAATGGATGAGTTCCGCCGTCGGGGGATCGAACCAAGGACCTCTAGATTGACAGTACGACGCGCTACCAAGTGCGCTAGGATGGCGGTGTAGTTACAACATGTAGGTTGCCAGTCAGCAGTTTACAAATGTCTAAGTTTTCCTAATCTTCAAACCAATATTGTTTGATATCTCAGTCAAACTGCCCTATCGGACGTCAGTGAGCATGTTGAGCAATCTGCCAATTAAAGATAAATAGGTGAACAAACAAGGCAAGGTTAAAATTGCATTTTTCTCAATTTACCAAGATTTCAGCTAGGAGTTTCAAACAATTCTTGATCTGCAGTAAACTCTTTTATATCACTCAACAAAAAATTGGACTGGTCCGAATTCAAAAGATTTAAGTTGATGTGTTGTTTCTTTTTATTTTTCTATTAAGGTAGATAACCGAAGATATTGCTCGTTACAAGCTTTTTCTTTGGTCTCCACAATGTTTTCCACACCTTTTTTTCCTAGGGGTATCAAAGCGTGGGATTGTGTGGAAACGGGTTGTACAATATATTGCTTAAAATAAGGTTGATTTCTTAATCTTTTGATTATTAAATATCTTTGTCATCTGTTATGATGACATTTGCATTTCACAATGTACTTTCTTCTCACTCTTAAGTAAATTCATAAACCAAATTCATAGTTTGGATTGAATGGCTGCACTTAAGTATTAAGAAATTTATATTTTGAGTATTCAAGGTAATGTACCTTGGTAACATTAATGTAATCCTATTTATCAAACGATAGCAGAAATTAATAACAGATCAACTTAAATCATATATTACCATGTTTATTTATTCTTGTACATCTAGCTTCCAAGCAAATATAGAGTATAGCAATTCAGAAATACCACATGCGACAAAATTTGTAGACACCAAGCAATGTAACAGCATGTGTTGTTGCGACCCAAAGTGGAAAATCCCAGGATGGGAGCTTACATGATTAACAGTATTTTTAGCCTCCCCAAAATTTTCTGCCACATGACATAGCTGGACCTGAGGTGGAAATTTCAGGGAGGGAGTTTGCAGGGCCCAAATACATTGATAGTCTCACATTCAATAAGTGATTGACAGTGTGCAAGTTTGGTTGCCCAATCCTTTATTTGTATAGATGATAGGACTGGTTTGGAGGTTCATCATTTTCCCTGCCTTCAGGTAGTTGACCAGCTTAAAATACTTTGTTGCCCAATCCTTTGCTGTTCACACCGGACGGTACATGTAAGGGTTTGCCTGATCCCTTGTTGTTCATACCAAGGGGTTGGTGTGGAGGTTTGCCAAATCTTGTACTATCAGACTATGGGATTGGTTTTAATTTTTTGGCCTTTTGCTTTTTGCACCATTTGGCCAGTGTGGTAGTACAGCTAAAAACATAGTCAATCATGTAAGCTCCCATCATGGGATTTTACACTTTTGGTCACAACTATACCGCCATTTAATCAAAATTTCATGACTTTAACTGCTATAATAAATTGACTACATACCCCTGCTAGTAAGCCATACCCTTTTATAGCCAAAGCTAGCTCTTTATCATTGGCTGATTCATTGTGCATCATGCTTCTAAACTGTACAACAAAATACTGAAACAAATAAAAATTATCGTTAAAGTTTGAGTATACAGACTGTTTTTAACCCATACCCACATTGACGCTTTTGGATGCCCCCAAAGAAAAATAATTGAGAAAACATTGTATGAAATGAAAAAATTGCCTGTAACAAGCAATTTCTTCATTTTATATAATGATTTCTACCAAAAAAGTTTTTAAAAAAATCTTGAATTTCATGAACTTTAAATTGTCGTCTGCATTTCCTTTCAATTTGGAAAAGTCTAAATTTTGCTGTTTGGTATGGGTTAAGCCTTTTGATATTCAAAATACTCCAGATTAAATTCTCCAGCATCAAATTGCAAGCTCCCTTTTTGTATACAAAACATCTGGCTGCCACATTAATTTACAACCCTCATAATTACCCATTTATACATTTGGGAGAAAAGAAGCAAAAAAAATGAAAGGCTCTATGGCTCTTGTAGGGGCAAAATTTCTTGCCAAAAGGAATCCTGGGTTCTTTGTTGAATTGTTTTCAGAATAAGTCAAAAGCCCTTTAAGAAAAACTTTGCAGAACACAAAATGAAAATAAATTTAATAAGAGCACTGCCTACGGGTGCCTACAATCGGCTGTTGGGTGCTGGATAGTGGATAAAAAAAATCTGAGTTGAAAAAGGGACATAATTCATACAAAATGCATCTAGAGTTATCCCCCTTGATAGTATAGGTTCCTCTTTTGATAGTGAAAATGTGTGCCAAGTTTCAAGTGAAAGCCTTCAGTAGAACCAGAGATATCACAAAATGTCAAAGTTTTCGAAACGACAACAACTACAATGACGACAACAACAACGACAACACCAAGGCTATCGCATTACCTTGGGTTTTCTCCGAAAACAGCCGAGCTAAAAATTAGTTTATCTTGGCCATTGAAATTTATTTCTGTTTTGAGTTTTTAACAAGACGTCCATAATGCACCCCAATTGCTCACCTGAGTCAATTGTCTACACCAACAGTCTGGCCAATTTTCAGACCATTTGAGTAGAAAACATTACTGTGATACAATATCCACATTTTTTTCTGAAAAAGTACGAAGTTTTTTACCCAAACTGATCCAAATTCAAAGTATTTTAAGATTTTAAGATTTTTTCAAAATAAACCTTCTTTAAGTTTCAAATTATTGAGAAAAAAGGTCTGAAGAGTGCCCAAAAGTTTGGTTTTCAAGCCCATTACTAGATGGCAAATTTTAGAATGGTTCAAATTGAAAGGAGTTGCAGACAACAGTTAAATTTTATATTTTTTTCACTTTCATGATAGAAAACATAGTGGAAAATTAACAAATTGCTTGTTACAAGTAATTACTTCATTTTACACAATGTTACCCCAATTGTTTTTCTTGTCCAAAAACGTCATTGTGTGGGAATGGGTTAAGACTTAACCTTGTCACCGAGTTTTGACCCAAATTTACTGAATTTTGAAGTTGCTCAAAAATTTTATCCAGACAAACATTTCTGCGAATTCTCAGGTTAGTTTTGAAAATATACTATACTCTATTTGGTAGACAAGGTAAATGTTGACAAAGATTGACAGACAATAAATGTTCCATCACACTAGACATCACACAATAAAAGCTCAGGAGATGGTGTTCAAAGATTTCGAAGAGAAAATAAGCAAAATATGTCACTGATGTTTAAAGGTAAGTTAGTGACTTCTGATGAACTACTTACAACTATCACAAAGTGATCACAACAACCCTACCTTGTGCATGTTGTAATCAGGTGAGCTTAATCTATTACTAGACAACAAATTATAAACTTATCCAAATTAAAAACATTTCAAATTGTACTGAAATTGGAAATCAAGTGCAAAATAGGGAACATAAAAACATTGTGATAAAAGGAAAAGTTGCTGGTAAAAACAATTTCTCCTTTTTCAATTAAATTTTACATGATTGTATTTCTTCAGAGTTTCAGAAAGCATCATTAAGATAATTGATTAAAAGGAGAAATCATTCGGAACAAGACATTCCCTTATTCTACAATGTTTACTACTTGAGATGGCACTTTTTTTCAGTGAATATCTACTTTGAATTGTCATCAGCATCTTCTTTCAAATTTAGCCTGTCTACTTTTTTGTTTGGTAATGAGTTAGGTTAACCCATTCCAACAAAGCCCTCCTTTTTACCCCCCTCAAGAAAAAAGCTTTGGAAAACATTGTGGAAAATGAAGAAATTGCTTGTTACAAGCAATTTCTTCATTATCAACAATGTTTTCCATCCAAACGGACGAAAAACTTAAAATTCGAACAACTTGAAATTGCTGTCTGCATCTTCTTTCAATTTGGACCAGTGTAAAATTTTGTTAAGTGGGAATGGGTTAAAGCACATAATTACCTTAAATATCTTTCCACCATCCTGTTTTCCTTCTTTAGCCTTTTCTTTCAACATTTCTGCAATCTAAGAAAAATATAACCAAATGTAGGGAAAGGTTGTTTCAATATATGCTGCTGTTAAGTGGCAAGGCTTGGGGTCCTTTTTTGAGTTGAGAAGTGATTTAAAATTCTAATAAACAGGTTACAACTATTATTGATTTGAATTACAAACCACCCCATCTTAGAAATAAATCAGGCCACCGATATAGCATAGATGATAGTGTGCCTGACTCTAAATCATGAGGTCCAGGGTTCGATCCCCTGTTGCGGCAAATATCCTTTCCGACATTTGTCTCCAACCAATGGGTGTATGATCCTAAACCTAAGTGGTATAAGCAGCTGTAGGCTTGGAAAGGATGTAGTGGTAGTACTGATGTGAGAAATACCAGGAATCCATGGTTAGGTACTCCAGCGCTACCACATGACTGAAATACTGTTAAAAGCAGCATTAAACCAAAATCAAACAAAAACTAGAAAGAAATCCACACAAACTAAACCTCCCTTTATTAGAATATTAAGTGATTGGTAGACAAAATAATTTTAGACAGTCCCAAATTAAAAGAGATTCAAAACAACAACTCAAAGTGCATTAAGATTGAATAATAAGAACCATAATAAGAACCATATAAGGTAGAAAACATTGATGCAAAAGTAGAAATTACTTATAAAAAGCAACTACTTTTTTTCACACTATTTTTCTCAAATATTTTTATACGACAAATCCATGTGTGGGATTGAGTGTGAATAGGTTAAGCTAAAATAGATCAATAAGCTAAAGACATCTCCATGATATAGTTATTAACCCATTCCCACACAGCAGAATTTTAGACTGGTCCAAATTGAAAGGAGGTGTAGACGACAATTTAAAGATTATAAAATTTCGGAATTCTTTACTTTTGGGATAGAAAACAATGTGGATAATGAAGAAACGTTCCCAAACAATGACGCTTTTTGAGGCCCCTCATTAAAAAACAATAGTGCAAACATTGTGTAAAATGAAGAAATTGCTTTTAACAAGAATTTTTTTCATTTTACACAATTGCTTTCAATTCAGAAAATTGAAAAAATCTAAATTTTCACCAACTTTAAATTGGTGTCTGCAATTTCTTTCCATTTGGACCAGTCTAAAATTTTGATGTGTGGGAATGGGTTAATAACTATATCATGGAGATGTCTTTAGCTTATCGATCTAATTTAGCTTAACCTATTCCCACTCAATCCCACACATGGATTTGTCAGATAAAAATATAAATGATAACCAAAACAACAATAGTAGTATGCATAAATAGTTTGCCTAACAGCTGCTTGTCACAAAAAGTGCTTAAACAATGAGCAAAGGTTAAGTTCACTTGGTTAAAGCCTACAACCTATTAAAGTCCTGTACCCAATATAAACAAGAAATATGTATGGAATATCAAAAAAGAGCAATTTCTTTAAAGGTTAAAGGTCAAGGTAAGAGGGTCATTTGGTATAAAATGAAAGCCTATTACTTGGTGATTGTATTCAAGTGAGGTTAGGTGTAAAAAATGAGAATATATGAGCGAAGTTAAGATTTTGAAAAGAGGATAAGAAGATAAGGTTAAGGACACAAGTGGTATGTGTAATAGTACTTGGTCTAAAATGAAAGCCTATAATATAAAATATTTGGTGTTAATAAGAAACAGAAAATTTTAGATTTAAAAAATTGATTAGAAATTCAAAAGTCTAGGTCACAGGGTCAAGATGACTGGTCTTGAATGAAAGCCTATCATTTGTTTAAAATCTGTTGTTCCTAAGTTTAAGGAATAAGACAAGAGAACCATGATGGTCCTAGATTGCTCACCTGAACTGTCTGCTGTTAAAAAAATGCAAATAGAGACAAATAACTATAACCAGTTTCATGAAGATCGAGCCAAAACTGTGTCTTCTATATTGTAAACAAAGAAATTGTCATTAAGGCCCCTTTACCTGTCTTTTCCTATAGAACCTTCCCATTATCTATGAGGTTCATCTTTATGACCTAACAATTATCCTGACCAAGTTTCATGACGATTGAGCCAAAATTATGATCTTTAGAATGTTAACAAAGAAATTGTCATTAAGGCCCCTTTTCCTGTGTTTTCATATAGAATCGTCCCATAATAGATAGGGTTCATCCTCATGACCAAAAAATTATTCTGACCAAGTTCCATGAAGATTGGGTCAAAATTGTGGCCTCTAGAGTGTAAACAAAGAAATTGTCATTAAGGTCCCTTTTCCTGTGTTTTCAGAAAGGTCTATCCATTAATCAATAGGGTTCATTTTTATGACCTAATTATTATTCTGGCAAAGTTTCATGAAGATTAAGCCAAATTTGTGGCCTCTTGAGTGTAAACATAGAAATTTTCATTAAGGCCCCTTATCCTGTGTTTTCGAATAGAACCCTCCCATAATCAATAGGGTTCATCCTAATGACCTGATTATTCTGACCAAGTTTCATGAAAATTGGGTAAAAACTGTGGCCTCTAGAGTGTAAACACTTTAACTGTTGATGCGGCATGACAAATGACCCACGATGGACAACAGACGTTCAATGATCACAAAAGCTCACCATGAGCGCTTTTGGCTCAGGTGAGCTAAAAATATCTCCAAGGTCAAAGATTTTTAAATGATAAGTCAAAGGTCATAGGGTACTTGGTCGGAAATGAGGGTATAATTGTTGGTGTCTCATAAAAACTTATTGTCTTCAATTAAAGAAATAAGAAAAAAAATTAAGTAAGGTTAAGGTTTTGAAACGTAGGTCAAAGATCAATGTCACAGGGTCATAATCCTTGGTCTCAAGTGAAAACCTATTACTATATAAATAGGCCAAATCTGATTGCCCTAAGGTTAATAGCCTCAAATGAAACATATATGCCTATATAATTGTGTAAAATGAGTCACTTATGGCGAATATTGACCAAAATATCAAACAGTAACCAAATGGGACCTAAGTAAATTACCTGAGTAAGAAAGGATTCAATTGCTCTGTTTCCAATTTTTACCAATTCCATATTCTTATGGTGGCTCCAATAGGACATTTTATCATAAAGGTTCTGAAAAAACAACAGAATTTGGTTCAGGTGAAAGAGAGAGCACAAACTAACATATGGTCGTTGGGTGTGTAAAATGTCATAACTATAGCTTAAGCCTTTCCCACACAGCAAAATTTTAGACTGGTCCAAATTCAAAGGAGGTGCAGATGACAACTTAAAGTTGATGAAATTGTAGATCTTTTCAACTTTCTCGGTAGAAAACATTGTGGAAAATGAAGAAATTGCTTGATTCAAGCAATTTCTTCATTTCCCACGATGTTTTCCAAAGTCCTTTTCTTAAGGGGCGTAAAAAGGAGGGCTTGCGTTGGAATGGGTTAATTTAAATAGAGCTGTAGCTATGAAATTTTGCATGCCAAACAGAGATATAATACTTTTTATACTAAAATCTGGCAGCTACATTTGAAGCATTTATTTTTAGTTTGTCAAAATAAAATCTTTACATAAAGATCATAATACAATAATTTTCATTTAAATTACAGCAAATTAGAAAAAAATCAACATTTCTTTTGTAAATTGGATTCACCTGAAAAACTTGAGAAAAATTATCTACATATCAATGGTACTGCAAACAAGCAGGTAGCCTTGAGCTATTATGTATAAATGAGATAAGCTATTCATAAATTTAACCAATTGACTGACTGCAAAATTTAGACTGGTCCAAATGGAAAACAGTTGCAGATGAAATTTTCAAATTTGTGAAATGTTAGATTATATCAACATTTTGGGACAAAAACATTGTGGAAAATGAAGAAATTGCTTGTTGCCAGAAATTTCTTCATTCTCCAAAATAGTTCCATGAACTAGTCATTGTGTTGTAATCAGTTAAAGTTACAGCCCACAATTGTAGACAAGCACTTTGCCAGCTATGGCTAAAAGATCAAGATAACCAAACTTTCAGCAAAATTAAACTCAATAGCAGGTTTCTGTCAGAAGTCACCATTTAGTGCCTTTTTTGCACACAAACCTCAAGTTTGAGACAGACTCCCAATAATCATTCATTTTTTCTTACGATAGACTAATACTGAAAATCAATTGAGCTTGAAAAAGTGTGATTAAGTGGGAATAGAACAAAGGGCAAAATTTACTTCATAGTCATCAATAAGGTACTGGCTAAACTGTGAGGAGTGTCTAGCAAATAGCTGTAGTCCTGCTTTTGGAACATCATATCTTGAGTACTCTACTTTAGGATCTATGGCACTTCTAGCATATTTATAAATCTCATAAGAATTCTTGCTCCCTGGAAATACAAACAAGACAATCCACTATGAGTACCCGATGCTCGTGTGTTTGGTGCTGGATAGTGGATAAAAAAATCTAAATTTAAAAGGACAATGATTCTTACAAAATTACATTAAGATTTACCTCTCTTACAACTAAAGGTTATTCTTTTGAGAATAATACATATATTTCAAGGTTCGAATGAATGCCTTCAGTAATATTAGAGATATAACTAGAAATGTGTCACAGACATGGATGTCACTACTTAAGTGCTTGTCACATGACCTTCAGCATTGACCTTGTACTTCGAAGTATCCAAAAGAACTTTAAATATGACACTAGTACTCAAGGGGAAAAACTGTGCCAAGTTATTTCGAAATCCATTAATTAACATAGAACATATGCTCCAGTCAAGAAATGGACACACATTCTTTCCCACCCATTTAATAACTTACCCACCAACCAATGCAAACTTATACACAGATAGAGGTATCTCTGTATGTCTGTTGCCATTATATGGCCAGAGAATAACAAAATGTCATAGTTTTTGCACGACAATGACACAAAGATATTGCAATACCCGAGTTTCCTTCTTGAATAAAATAGATTATTGAGCTCAACATAGACCTGATGATCCACACTAAAGGCAGTGGCCTTGAAATACAGATTTTCTCCACTACTACCTAGGGGTCTCGACCATAGGGCAGTTGTTTGTACATTGGACTCCTAGACATGGAGTCCCTGGTTTGTTCTCGGCCACTGTCAATATCTTCTCCAATGTTTGATTCCCACCCATTAGTTGATAAAGGTAAATCTAAGTGGGAAGAGTTTTGAACAAGAGCACCGCCCACAGGTGCCAATGCTAAGCTACAAGTGCTGGATAATGCCAAAATTCTAATTAAAAAAAGGGGCATAACTCTTACAAAAACGCTTTTAGAGTTATTCCCCTTGATAGTCTAGATAGCTCTTGTGATGGTGAATACGCATGCTAAGTTTCATGAGGATATCTTCAATAACAACAGAGATATGACCAAGGTTAAAGTTTGTCACGCCAAGCCAACGACGTTCAGGTGATCACAATACCTCCGGTTTGCACCAAAAAAGTTTTCTACCAAAAAAGATGTTTAACCAAAATTTGCTGTCTTAACTTTGTTCTCTGATGGTGGGTTAAACTTACCGTCTTCAGACGACTCTGTGAAATGCACCAAACTGCAATATAACCCTTCAAGACAACCACTGATGACAGCAAGCTCAGGCTTTCGACTTTTACTGGTCATCTGAAAATATATAAAAACTAGAAATGTAAAAACCATATTTTGTAAACCCACTACAATTTTTTTCCTTACAAAGTAAGGGATTTCTGGATGGAATGCCTCTCTTAACAGTAATTCAGTCATATTGTGGTAGCTGGAGCACCAAAACATGAGTACCTGGTATTTCTCACTACAGCACTACTATTACATCAAATTTGTCAATCGAAAATCAACAGACCAATCAAATTATTCATTTAGATTGGGAATGTTAATTGAACTACAACGTTTATGTTAAAACAAGTTTGTTAGTTTGGTAACTTAAAAGTATTAACCCATTCCAAACAATGGTGCTTTCTGACATCCCCCAAGAAAAACAGCTTTGGTAAAGATTGTGGGAAATTAAGTTATTGCTTGCTTTCCACCTCAAAAGATAAAAGAAAAATAAAAAATTTAATCAGCTTAAATTGTTGTCTGCAACATCTTTCAATCTGGACAAGTCTTAAATTTTGCTGTCCGGTAATAGGTTAACTATTAACTGAAGTTACGTTGCCACCCAATGGCATGCCTTTTGTTTAACCCTTTCCAGTTCAATCCCTTGTTTTTACGTCCCTGTGATATTATAATTGAGAAAGCATTGTGGAAAAAGAAGAAATTGCTTGTAACAAGCAATTTCTTCTTTTTCCACAATATTTTTTACCCTGCTGAATGGTTGTTTTTCAAATGAAACCAAGTTTGAATTTTCGTCTGCAAACCCTTTCAATTCGGGCAGGTCTAAAATTTTGCAAAACAGGAAAGGGTTAATAATCCTTTCCAACAAAATGTGTTTGTGAAACACTATACCCCCAAAACAGGAATTCTTTAGAAACGGGTGATTTTTATTGTTTTTTTTTTCTAAATCTTTGTTTTAGAGAAAAGGGTTAAAATTTTAACCTTGACCTTGATGAAATGACCTGCCCCAGTTGCATCTTGTTGAGACCTATCTACATACCAAATATTAGCATTGTAACTTAATCAGGGTTGAAGTTATAGAAAAATGTTGCACACAGACGGACAATCAGACACCTGTAAAACAATATGCCCCCTGATCTAATCTAATTGTCACAAGCAATTTCTTAATTTTCCACAATGTTTTTCAAAGTTTTTTTTCTTGGGGGCGTCTAAAAGTGTCAATGAGTGGGAATGGGTTAAGTGCCCTCAGTTTATAAGACCATTACTTTTTCCGTATTGAAGGGGAAGCTATTAGAGAGAGAGCATTTATTGACCCTTATCATGCTGACCCCAAAATATTCCTATTTTGGCAAGAGGTCTGGACAAAAGATCAAGACTGCACATAAGTACAGTCTGATTATACTCTACACCTCCTGTTTGTCTCTTTCAACCCAGAGTTGTTTATAAAATTCATTTTCAAAATACATTTTGACTCTTAACTAGTGTTCCCAGTGCTTTCATACCTTTGATTTTAATGTAAATTAAGATGGGAACTTTATTCAGCATGATAAGGGGTAAGAGAAATATGATACTTATACACTTTCTAACTCAAATTTTAAAGATGAAACAGTTCTTTGATTAATAGAATTTTCTATCATATCACTAGAATTGCAAGTGTTGATATCTTTCAGCTCATAAAATTGACTACTGCAAATTAGATTTCTAATGTGAAGCTCTTAATCTAACTCCTAACTTTGTTAGAAGAATTACTCAATAGTAAGTTGAAAATATGAACCTTAACCCATTCCAACACAATGACACTTTTGAAACCACTGTCACGGAAAACAATTGGGAAGACATTATGTTAAAACAACAAGCAGTTTCTTAATTTTACACAATGTTTTCTTCCTGGATAGGTTGAAAAATCTAAATTTTCCCAAATTTTAAATCAATAATCTCTGGTTTCAAAGCACCTAGATGTACAACTGTCTACCTTTCTGAACAGCTAGTCATGTTTGCTGGTAGTATTTCTACTATTACCCGTTGTAGAATATAAAAACAACTACCTCTGCTTTCAAAGCAAGCAGATATATTCCTGTCAATCTTTGTCATGTCATTACCTTGTCATGTTTTCTGGATATATTCCAGTCAATCTTTCCGAATACCTAGTCATGTATTCTGGGTATATTTCTGCTTTTTTCCCAGGTAGAATATAACACAAAAAGATTACCTCTGCTTTCAAAGCACCTAGATATATTCCAGTCAATCTTTCCGAATACCTAGTCATGTATTCTGGGTATATTTCTGCTATGATCCCTAGTAGTATATAAATTTTTTCTTTCACTGAAACAAGAGAAGATGAGAAAATATACAAGAGGACCATGATGGTCCTAAATCGCTCCCCTGAGTATGATGGTTCATGGCTTTATGATATAAACAAAATAGCAAAGCCCTCTGTCTAATTATTTTCGAGAAGATGTTTAAGAATTTCTCTGTTAATCCTAGGTATATTGATGATCACAAATATGGCACTATTTTCCTGAATATGGTAATGCTTTGAAGTATAGACATCAATGCATACCAAGTATAAAAGCTCTAGGCCTAAAGGTTAAGGAGAAAAGGGTTTTCAAAGATATCATTAATTATTCCTAACTAAAATTAGGGATCACACAGAAAAGGGCTAATTTTCAGAATACTGTAATTCTTTGAAGTAATTTGGTAGAGGGTCAATAGTTGATAATATGTACCAAATATCAAGGCTCTAGGCCTAATCATTTGGGAGAAGAAGACTTTAACCTTTTCCTGTTTTTCATAATTTTAGACCTGTCCAAATTCAAAGGTTTTGCAGACGAAAATTCAAAGTAGATCTGATTAGAAAAATAACCATTCATTAGGATAGAAAACATTGTGGAAAAAGAAAAAATTGCTTGTTACAAGCAATTTCTTCTTTTTCTACAATGTTTTCTCAAGTATAAAATCCCAGGGACGTAAAAACAAGTGATTGTACGGGAAAGGGTTAAAAGATTTCCTTCTTTATTCCTTTGTAAAAATCAGGGATCGCACAGAAAAGGGCTATTTTTCAGAATACAGTTTGTACCAAATATTAAGGTTTTAGGCCTAATCATTTGGGAGAAGAAGAATTTAAAAGATTTCTTTCTTTATTCCTTTGTAAAATCAGGGATCGCACGGAAAAGGGCTATTTTTCAGAATACAGTTATTCTTTGAAGTATTTTGGCAGACTCAAAGCAAATAAATCTATATTGAGTAAAGGAGTAAAACTTTGTTTCACCCATTGCAATATGACAAAATTCATAGACTGGTCTACATTAACCCTATCACGCTGAATAAAATCCTCTACAAACTTGTGTTAAAATCAGAGAGCTGAAAACACCTTAAATACTAATTATTGGTTAAAATTCATTTTCAAAATTCATGTTATAAAATAGCTCTGGCTTAAAAGAGACAAGCAAGGACAAACATATGTGCAGTCTGGCTGATGTCTATACCTACTGCCTATACAGGATTACTCAGGATACAGCATGACAAGGGGTAAAAGATGTTGCAGAAAACAATTGCAGTACATTAAAATCTAAAGTGATGTGAAAAAGAGGATAACAAACACGGTGTAAATTACTTGTAACAAGCTAATTCTCCTTTTGTGACAGTTTTTAAGGGTTTTTATTCATTGCATCACAATATAGGATTGTTTATTAATGGGTTAAATGATATTTCAATGCAATGTCCCAGTTTTTCCAGAAATATGTACAATTTAGATTATTAATTTGATTTGTATGTTTTGTCTACGCTAATAAAATACAGAGAGACCTCCAGCTCAGAATCAAAGTAGAAACATTGACAACCCAGCTTAGAATTCATGTCCAGCATCTTGACAACAAATCGAAGTAGGAAAAACACTGGATTAAAAAGCAGTTGATAGTTAATTGGGAGAAACAAAACCATATTACTTACCTGTAGCAGACAGTTTTGAAGCCTTTGTCAATTCATTGAAGAACTTTGTTATCAGTTTATCAATCTCCAAGTCTTTGCCCATTGCAGAGCCTACAGTCTGGGCCAACAACTACAATATAAATGTCAAATGCTGCAAACTGGGCCACTTAGTTCAACTAATAGAGTGCCTAACATCAGAACTTAAGATTGCATGCTTTGAGCACAGGCTGACTCAACTAACAACTTATTGTCTTTCAGATGAAACATTTAACTAGGCCCAATGTGACTGCTTTTAACCAAGTATGCTAAGCCATTCCCCTCACAGTGACACTTTTTCATGCCCCTCAAAACAAATCGGGTAAACATTGAGTAAAATGAAGAAATTGCTTGCAATAAGCAATTTATTCATTTTTTACAATATTTTCTACACAAGAAGTTGAAAAATCTAAAATTTCATAAAGTATAATTTGTCGTCTGCAACTCCTTTCAATTTGGACCTGTCTAATATTGTGCCGTCTTGGAATGGGTTAAGGGTTAAACAGCTAGTAGTTTAAACCTCTTTCCTTGATTATCCCCCTAACAACATACTATCTAGGAACATCCCTCACATGGACAAATGCCAGAAATGATAAAGGAAACTACAAACAGCCATAGGGTGCTCTTTTTGGATTGCAGCATCTATTCATATTCTAAATATTTGTGATTATTTTTCTGTTACTAAAAAATACCATGAATGAGTGTAAATAGCTTTTTTTCATAGGTTGATTGATTGAATGCGGTTTAACACCATTTTTAACAGTATTTCAGTCATATTGCGGCGGCTAAAGCACCTAACAATGGATTCCTGGTATTTCTCACACCAGTTCTACCAATACATCTTTTCCTAGCCTCCAGCTGCTATCCCACTTAGGTTTACGTTTATCCACCCATTGGTGAGAGACAAATGTCAGAAAAGATATGTGCCGCCGCCGGGGATCAAACTTTTTTTCACAGGACCAGCACAATTCACTGTGGGGTTCTTTACACTTCAAGACATTAAAATTCAATTAGATATGCTTTGAATTGTCACCTGCAACATTTTTCAATTTGGACAAGTCCAAAACTTGGTGGCTTGTTATGTGTGTAACTATGCTTATAAGCTAAAACACTCGTTCAATAAAATAAACTAACCCTTGTTAGTACAGGCATTGCAGCATTCTTTACCCTGGCATATCTGTCTCTACTGAAAAGGGACACACAAATGTCCTGCAATAAAATATAATAGAGTATGAGTCAGCCAAATCCTGACATTTCCAGCAATTGACAGATTACACATGTCAATCAAACAAGAGGGCAATTGGCCCTGGTGCACTCATCTGAGATACAGGCTCTTTTCTTTAAAGTCTTATTTAATGTTAGGGTTAGGATTATGATATAAGTGGGTCATACATTATACAAATATAGACTGTACCTAAGGACCCTAAAGTCTTAATGAAAAATTCCAAGGCTTTAGGACTAATTTGAAAGGAGGTCAATACTTCCCTCCCCCCTTGATCCATAGGTTATAATTTTAGAAATAAGAAAGAAGTCAATAACCTAATGCTTCAAGCAAAATATCAAGGCTTTACACCTTCTGGGTCAGGAAGCAAAGATTTTTGAAAATTACTTTAAAATTTCACTTTTCTTGTCATAGCAACCAGAATTTTAAGTAGATTTCAATTCTTCAATTCTTTAAGCGAACCAGGGGGACCACCTAAGGAATATTTCTGCCAAATTTGGTTCAAAATTGCCCATTGTTTTAGGAGATGTTAATAAATTATTCTTTTTTTCATATAAACCCCACCCCCTGGGACTCCTCCCCATTGACCTGAGGGTCATAGTTTTAGCTATTTTGAAAGAGGTCAATATACTGATCTTTCATGCTAAATATCAAAGCTCTACGTCTCCTGGTTCAGAAGAATTTTTTGAAAACTTATTTTAAAATTTTACTTTTGTTGACATGGCAACCAGAGTTTTGAACAGATTTCATTTCTTTTAGCTTTTTTCAAAGAGGACCACCTAAGGAACATTTCTGCCACATTTGGTTCAAATTGGCCCAGTGTTTTGGGAAGACATGTTGAGGGACAACGCACACCAGATGCCAGACAAAAGGTGATCACAATAACTCACTTGAGCAATTTGTTTTATGTTATTGACCATAAATTTAAAAAAATAAAGCCATTTGATATCAAAGTTGAACTTCCTTTCAGAATTTTCACTATATACCATATATGGACATAAGCAACCACCATTATAGCCAAGCTTTTCAACCAAGCAAAATCATATGAAGGAATCCTACAGTCATCTGAGGATCATTCCTGTGCAATTTCGTTGAAATCCACCAGCAGTCCATTTTCAGTATATGCCATAATTAGAAATGAGCCCTGGCCATTAAAGCCATATTTTTCATCCAATCAAAATTCTTTTAAATAATCTGATGAAGGGTCACCTAATAATCAATCTGGTGAAATTTGGTTGAAATACATCAATCGGTTTCTGAGAAAAATAATTTTAAAGCTTTTACCAAATATGGAATTTAGCCCTGCCCATTAAAGCCATGTTTTTCATTTGATCAAAATTCTCTCAAGGAATCTGATAAAGGGTCATTCAAGGATCATTTGTGAAACTTGGTTGAAATCCAACGAATGGTTTCTGAGAGGATAATTTTCAAAAATTTCACCATATATGGAAATTAGCCCCACCCATTAAAGCCATATTTTCATCCAATCAAAATTCTTTCAAGAAATTGAATAAATGATGAGCAAAGGATCATTCCTGTAAAATTTGGATGAAATCCATCAACTTGTTTCTTAGAAGATTTTAAAAGCTTTCACCATGAATGAAAATTAGCCCCACCCATTAAAGCAATGTTTATCAACCGATCATAATAATTCTTTAAAGGAATCTGATAAAGGGGCATCCAGGGATCATTTCTGTGAAATTTGGTTGAAATCCATCCATTGGTTTCTGAGAAAGAAGATTTTCAAAGCTTTCACCATATTTGGAAATTAGCCCTGCCCATTAAAGCCATGATTTTCATCCGATCAAAAATCTTTGAAAGATAAAGGGTCACCCAAGGATCATTTCTGTGAAATTTGGTTGAAATCTGTTCAGTACTTTCTGAGGAGAAGATTTTTAAAGGAAATGTTTACAGATGGACAGACTATTAACTTTTAATTGTCATCTTCAACTTTTTTAACCAATTACCTGACAGCAAAATTTTAAACTGGCTGAAATTGAAAGAAGTTGCAGACGACAATTTAAGATTAATGAAATTTTGGAATTAATTACTTTCTGGATAAAAAACATTGTGTAAAATGAAGAAATTGCTTGTAAAGAGCAATTTCTCCATTTTCCACAATGTTTTCCAAAGCTTTTTATCTGGGGGCATCCAAGTGTCATTGGGAATGGGAATGGGTTAAGACCAGTCTAGAATTGTCTCATCTAAAAATGAGTTAACTTCTATGTACAAGCAAACATTTATTGAAATTGTTAAGTTTGACTTTGATGGCTACAATCTTGACAGGCTAAACCATGCTGAATATTTCTCCAGGTAGAAAAAAAGTTTTCATTCTCAGAATAGGGCGAAACCATTTAACCCATTCCTGTTTAATCTCAGATTTTTACATAACTGTAATTCTTTATTTGGGAAAATATTGTAGAAAAGAAGAAATTGCCTACAACTAAAGCTATTACCAGGGTACTTCTTTTTCAACAATATTTTCTACCATACTGAATGGTAATTTTTTTAATCAAATCTATTTAAATTTTTGTCTGTAAACCTTAAGACAGGTCTGAACTTAGATTTGCAAAACAAGAAAGGGTTAACAAATCATTCTATTTATTCCTTACCTTAATATCAACAGCATATGGTAGTACCTTTTTACCGATCTTCTCTATAAACTCTGTAAGGAGCTCAAGGGCCCTAACTTTACAATACTGGAGCTACAAAAGTTATAACATCTATAAAACTAGAGACAATTGAGTGCCTGATTTGTTCCATCAGGCTGCATTTATCTATCATAGCACTAATTAGATTTCTTTATTTTAACTTATAATAACAGCCCTATTTTACATCTGATCTGAATTCTTTGAAAAAATCTCATACAGGGTCACATAAAGATCATTCTGGTGAAATTTGGTTGAATCCATCAACTTGTTTCTAAGAAAAAAGATTTTAAAAGTTTTCTCTATGTACCATATATGGAAATAAGCATTGTCCATAAAAGCCATAGTTTTCATCCAAACAATCAATTTTTTTAATAAGGAATCTGATGAAGGTCACCCAAGGATAATTCCTCTGAAATTTGGGCGAAATCTATCCACTGGTTTCTGAGAAAAAGATTTCAAAATTTTTCACCATATATGGAAATTTTAAGACTATAAAAAGACACCCAAGAATCTAATCTGGTTGAATTCTGTTCAGTACAGTGTTCTCCATCTGAGAAGAAGATTCTTAAAGTAAAAGTTTATGGACAAACAGACTGACGCACAATGGACACAACACTGTGACAATAGCCTGCTAGCTTTCAGCCAGTGGCACTAACTAGAGATGTGTCACAGACACTGATCCCTCTACATATAATTGCTTTTTACAATAATTGAAGACAAGGTCAAAACTGTTACATGACTTTCAGTTGTTACCTTTAACCAGGGATGTGGAAATACGGATTTTCTCTACTTGTCCATGGACAAGTACAATGTAATTTTCTTCTTGTCCAGGATCAAAATGGACTTGCCCGTGAAAAGATGAAGAACAGATAAATTTTGAGACAACATTATTTTTAAAGAAGAAAATGCTTGAACTCAGCATTTTCTTCATTAAAAACAATATTTTCTATCCTTAGATACAAACATTACACTCATAAATCTCTTCTATCTATTTAATACCATTCCAAGATTTGCCCTGACATTTACTTGTCCACGGACAAGTAGCCTCGAAAAATGTACTTGCCCGCAGGTATAAAAGCCCATGTCGGACAAGTCGGGCATGGGAATTCCACACCCCTGCTTTAACTTTGGAGTATCTAATACAACTGTATGCATGACACTAGCATGTGGAATGATTGTGCCAAGTTATTTTGAAATCCATTTAAATTTTATTGTAATAGACAATATGCTCTACACTAGAATTGGACACATGCACAAACACACACAGACATACATATATACATGTCTGTCACCATTGCATGGTGGGGCCTAACAAAAGGACAATATGGTCTTGAAATACTCATCTAAGAATTGGCTCTAGTTACTTAAAGATTTTTAGTTCTTTAATCCATTCCAGCTAAACAAAATTTTAGGTTATTCCAAATTTGAAGAAGTTTCAGATGACAATTAAAAGTTCATGAAATTTAAGATTTTTTAATGTACTAGGTAGAAAACATTGTGGAATATAAAGAAATTGCTTGTTGAAAAGAAGTTCTTTATTGTCCACAATGTTTTCCCAATTATCTTTAGTTATCTTTAGGGGGGGGGGGGGGGGCGTCAAATAGTCTCATTGTGTGGGAATGGGTTGAAGTCTTTTATCTAGGCAGTTAAAAAATAAAATTGTTGACCATGATATAAAACTTCTAGTAAAACATTAAAGTTATCATGGCATTATGATGAGAAGATCTATAAAGTGAATTGTATATCTCACAAGACCATCAAACTAAACTTGTGCAAGGTGACAAGATATATCAAAAACATTTTTTGGGGGGGGAGAAATCATAGTGTAAAATGATGGTGTTGCTTATTATACACAATTTCTTCATTTTCCACAAAGTTTTCCATAGCTGTTTTCTTAAGGCATATTAGATTGGCATTGTGTGGGAAAGGGTTGATAAAATCCCTCCTTTTTTGCTCCTGATTGATTGAATTGGGTTTAACGCCACTTTTAACAGTATTTCAGTCATATTGCGACTGGTTGGAAAAGACATGTGCTGCTGCCAGGGATCAAACCCATGACATCCCATGATTGAAGATTGGTTGTCTTAAGCGCTACTTACTGCACTATGATGACGGCTTTTATGCTTCTGAAGAATAATACCAAAGAAAACATAGATAATGTAAGTATAACTATATTTACCTCGTCATTGGTCACTGCCTTGCTCAAAAACACAACCAGCCCAAACTCTTTGTTAAATAAACAGGAACATGTAAAATCTGAAGTTAAGAGACAAACTCTTTTTTTAGATCCCTTGATCAAGATCATAGGGTCATGGTATAAATAAAAGCTTATCATTTGGTGAGTGTGTGAATAAAATCTAATGGCATACAGAAAGAGAAAATGTGAGAAAGGTTAAACTTCTTGAAAAGTACTAGGTTCAAGGTCAAGGTCACATAGCCATGGTTTAAAATGAAAACCTATGACTATGAGTGTATATTTAACCCTTGTCATGCTGAACCCAGAATATTCTGGTTTTGTCAGGAGGTGTAGACTAAGATCAGACTGCACTTATGTGCAGGCTGATCTTAGTCTATACCTCCTGTTTGTATTTTTCCTGCCAGAGTTGCTAATGAAGTTGATTTCTAAAAAAATTATTGATCTTTGAACAACAAGTTCTATCAGTGCCTTCAGCCCTTTGAATTGACTGCAATTCAGTAAGGTAATTTATACAGCATGACAAGGGTTAATATTTGGTTGTCCTAAATATGAGGAATCTGAAAATATGAGCAAGGTTTAAGGTTTTGAAAAGTAGACCAAAGGTGAATGTCATTGAGCCAAGAGTCCAGTACCGGTACTTTGTCTGAAATGAAAATACATACATGTATATCAATTATGTCTAAAAAGTATACCATTTGGTTACTGTATCAATAAATTTTGAATATCCTAGGTGTTAGGAAGGAGAAAACATGACTTCTGAGTAGACCAAAGTTCAAGGTCACAGGGCCATTGTCCATAGTGTTGACTGAAAGCCTAATAAAAGATGTTTAATTGCCTTTATAGAAGGCATTTAGAAGAATTAAAACATGATAAAATTGAAGTCAAAGTTTATTGTCTATTTCAGTTCGAATTGGTAATAAGATTAATTTTGATATAGATATTGACCCATAATTTAGTGCTTCCACAATTATTCACCAAAGGGCCATCACTCCGTCAAAAATCAATGGACCATAACCAAAATAAAACATGCACATCTCTGCTTGATACTGATTATATCAGTGAAGTTTGAATAAAATCCGTCCAATTGTTGCCGAGAAATTGAGCGGACACAAAAAAGCTACAGCCTGACGGATAGACCGACCGACAAGCTGGCTCCCTTATACCCCCAAACATAGTTTTGGGGGTATAATCAACATTTGATTATTAACTGAAATCAAACTTGATAACTTTTTCACAAAATAATTGCATTCTAGAATGTGAAATGCAAAGAATGCTTACTGTACCGTACTTCTTGCCTCGCTATCAAAAGAAAGATTTTGTTTGAATGGGCTTTCAACAATCTTTCAGTTATATCGCGGCGGTTGGAGCACCTAACAATGGAATCCTGGTATTTCTCACACCAGTACTACCATTACATCCTTTCCTAGCCTCCAGCTGTTATCCCACATAGGCCTACGATTATCTACCCATTGGTGAGAGACAAATAGTCGGAAAGGATGAGTGCCGCCGTCGGGGATCGAACCCGAGACCTCTAGATTGACAGTCCGATGTGCTACCAACTGCGCTATGACAGCGACATCAAAAGAAAGAAGCTGATTTCATTTTTCAATAAATTACCTGAAATACACAATCTGGCGTGATGATTCAAGTATAAATTATTGATAATTATATTCCAAAAGGAATTTTTCTGTAAACTTGAATTAATAGCTTGGTAGCATTAATTTGAAAAATTTTACTGTACCTAGTCCTCATCTTTGAAACGCTAGAATTATCCAATAATAACAAACAGGCGTCTAGATTACCCGGTATAGAGCTTATAGACTGGAAGGAATGTATGATAATTGTCAATAATGTGACAATAATTCATCAAGGTGTGTGACTAAAATGAGTCATTTTCTAACTCAAAAAAAAGGTCAAAGTTTAAAAAAGCGCATAAACAGTCATTCCCAGGAATCTCAAGAATGTGAATTCTAGTGCGTCTAAACCAGTTTTACTGTGCTAAAAAATGTAACATAATGCAAGCTTGTAGGTATATATACTCGAGGTTCCCAGTATTCGAGCAGTCTCAAAATTTGATCAGTTTCATTTCTGCGCACTTGCAGTTAACTTGTGTATTACAAACAATGTGCAAATTGTAAGAAATCAACATTAATCAATGTCAATGTATGAAATTTATCAAAGTAATACAAATTATTCCTTAAAACACTTGCATTACCCAGTTTATACTATTTTTTGTCATTCCTTACAAATCTTTTGGGGTTCATGTTTTTTTCTATATGCAAAAGCTGTTGCCATGTAGATGCTTTTTGAAATTTGGGCAGATAGATGGGAAATAACTCAAATACATTTTCAAGTCTGTTTCAAAAATGCTTCAAGTGTGACATTGATCCTTGGATGTATATTGCTAAGGTGCTGCATTATGGGAGACTGAATTTGTATGGATACAAAAGAGTGAAATTTTTGTTACAAATTTTTTTACAAGTCTGTTTTTCATTCGTACTGCAATATTCTAATTGAGTTTATAATACTTACTGTTTTGTTCACAAAGTCTAATTATCATTTTGTTGTTGTGCATGCACAAATTTATAGCTTAAGGTGATCTAATATGGGAGACTACAGGCTATTGCTATTATGATTGTGAATACATATTTTGAGCTTTTAAAAAAGTGATTCCAGTGACCTGAATTTTTGTCTGGAATGTTATAGGCTTGCAAAAGAGAGGTAAGAGAATCAACCTTGAAATAGTTTGGCATGTTTAGATAAATCTAGTGACATCTCTGATGCCGAGTTTCATATACCAAATTATGTGTTTTACCACTCTAATGCTCAACACAAAAGTAGGGGAGTTGCCATTTTTGTAAGTGACAGTCTATCTTCTAACTTAAACCTGCATTTAACTGAACATAGCTTTCGGGAAAGTGTATGGGTTAATATATTACTTGGAAAAGCTACTTCTCTCTTGGAAGGAGGTATATATAGAAGTCCTGAGTCCTCTACAGCTAATGATAAAATCCTTCTAGACTTATCAAATATTTGTAGATAGACAGAATCCTCAAACACACTAATAAATGGAGACTTTCATATGCCTGATATTTACTGGGTTCTGTAGTGTACCAATAAAACCATGTATCAAGTGAATTTATTGAATGTCTTCGCAACAACTTCTTTGCACATGTTATTCGTAGTCCAACTAGATGGGTCAAGGATATGCCTGGAAATGTTCTTGATTAGTGTATTGTTGACAATCTTGATATAGTTAGAAATTCTGAAATCACCACAAGACTGGGTAACAGTGACCATTTATGTATAAAACTCGAGTTGACCTTTCCTAAACCTGGTATTTATCAACAGTATAAAAAGTATGATTTATACAAAGGTGATTACGTAAGGGCTAATAACCTGCTCAAGAATACCAACCGGAATGCAATGTTAGATATGGATATACAGGATAGCTCACAATATTTTTCAGATAAAGTTGACTCAGTTGTTTATGAGACTATACCTATTTATAATGTTCATGCGAAAAAGCCTAAATCACAGTGGATGGACAGATACTGCCTTAATTTTATCAATATGAAATATAAAGCCTGGAAAAAATATACTTATTCCAAAAATCATGTTCATTATTTAGAATACTGCCAAACAGGAATAAAGTAACTCATAGTGTAGAGTTTGCTATAAAAACGTTATGAAAGAAATATCTCATTGGAGGTGAAGGAAAATCCAAAATCCTTTAGGAAATTTATAAGAAGTAAAAATCAAGCTAAAAACGGCATTAGTGACCTGCAAGATAAGAATGAGTACCTAATTACTGAAGACAATGATAAAGCCAATGAACTGAATGATTTCTTCTGCTCTGTGTTTACTAAGAATGAAGACGAAGATTTTCCAGATTTTACCCCAGATATAGACAGTTCAGTTTGTGATATATTTATAACGGAGGCAAAAGTAAAGTCATTTTCTTAAAACTTCAAACAACAGCAAATCAACCGGACCTAACAATTTTCATCCAAGACTTTTAAGAGACACTGCTGACAGTCTGTCTTAGTCAATCACATTACTTTTTAATAAGTGTTTAATTCTATGCAAGTTACTAGTCAGGAAATGAAAAACAACAACTGTGGTTACGAGATTTTACCAGAAACAGACGAAATTCAGCGTGTGGAGAATTAAATTCTAACCTTTCCTTCCCCGTCTATCAGGATTGAATAATCCATGAATTTCTGCAGATCTACAAATTGTGGTTCTCTTTCTCCCAATATTAAGAAGCTAGAACTTTTATCCGAGACATGTTTTATTATTATGATAGTCGTCGGCATTTATCTAATTGAATTTAGTTTTACACTGATGTAAATATTTCCATCCTTAGACAAAAGGGATAAAATCTAAGTATCTCGTATAGCGACGTCTCCTTGGAGATCGATGAGTTGTTGAACATCTAGGGTTACTGAAGCGTTGAGAAAATGTCGCGTGGATCGACCTTCGAACCTCTTTCGCGGTAATGGACTTAGTCTAATTTCCTTACCATTTTTAAAAATACGGTAAAAAATCAACAAAGAACTCTATCTGAACCTAGTCATTTACGAATCTGGAATCTTAAACCGACCAGTTGCACGTATACAAAGCTGGATTAAACTTTGTAGCGGCTAACTTTTAATCGTAAAAATGAAAGCATAATAATCGAAAAATATCCGAGACGGCGGAATGTCTGGTTTCATAACGACAAGAGTAAAAAATTCTGTCAGCAAGAATTCTCACGGGGTACGCGTCTGGCACGTGTCAACTCCCGACACTCTCCAATAAAATGCTTAACATCTGGCGGCGGCACCTTTGATCACCTTTCCTCCCTCAGAATAAAATAAACTGTACCTGAATTTTGTTGACAAGCTTTTAGCTGTGTGCTTGATCATACAGAATGGTATTAACTTTTGGGATAAATGAAAGAAATGCGGAAAAATAACGGTATCTTACTTTTATCTACTTATATTATCTATCCTGTTTCGGATGAGAATCTTCCAATATTGTGACATTTACAATAAAAATTCACGTATTTTCTGTATTTAGGGAAAACGTCGCAACTACGACTGATTGTTTTCAAAGCGCATTGTTGCTTTTTATCTTGAAGCCACTATCCTCTATGAGCTCCGGATACCAGCAAACTATGAAGTGAAATAAAAAGTAGGCTCAAGTCAATTTGTCTAATTTCACTGTCGCACATTACTTTGAAAACACGTCCTACCGAGGACTGAAGAAAATTAAGAACGCAGAGAGAGAAACAGTGTGATATCTTAATTGCACCACCTTCAAGGTTTATAACTAAAGGTTACCAAGGTGCGTGCCTATTCTCTATTGATTTAAAAAATATCAATGACCTAAGGCATTGGTCATCTCAATGTCAAACAGTAAGACCAAACAATCAAACCGATTTTGTAAATTGAAACACTACATGTGTCATCAATCAAACACAGCAATTACCTCTGAACTAAAGCATTAATGGCCAAGACCGTCCACGTAAGGTGTAAAAACTAACCTGGCTACAGGTAATTATAGATTTTTATGTGCAACCCTTTTTCTTTGAGCGGGCCGAAGACGGGATGTAATAAATCAAGGCCCAATCAGCATTAATGTCGTATCTCAGCATCCGCAACCCAAAATGCACCCCCCCCTCCGAAATTTTGGGAGCCAAGTTGATCCCACGTTATAATGGAGTCAGCGCTGTGCCAGGTAGCATTATAGAGGAGTTGCAGTGTATATGGAATTTCACAAATGTTACTTGTATTTTTATAAGTGGTGACAAGGCTCAATCTTGTAATTACAGACCCATTAGTGTCACTAGTATCCTATGTCGATTACTTGAAATTATAGTTAAAAGTTCTATTATAAAGCACTGTGAGGATATGAACCTATTCTCAGATTTCCATTTTGGATTTAGAGAAAGAAGGGATTGCATAGTACAGCTTTTGACAGAATTTGACAGCTGGTCTAAGTTAATTCAGGGATGTGGAATTCCCATGCCTGATTTGTCAGACATGGGCTTTATAGCCTCAGGACAAGTAGATTTTCCTTCCGAGCTTGTACAAGGACAGGTGCATGTTTCTTTATAATGAGACACCTTATTTATAAAGTCGAACAAGTAATATTTTTCTGTCAACTTCTCCGAAGACAAGTGAGAAAATTTGGTATTTCCACACCCCTGGTTTATTGATTCAAATATCCCGGTGGACTCAATTTTTCTGGATTTTCGTAAAGCCTTTGACTGTGTTCCACACAAGAGAAAAGTCGTGAAGTTAGAGAAGTTTGGCATCTACATTAATGTTTTGAAATGATACTTTAAATAGCATTGGATAACTAATAAATTGTAAGATTCCAAGAAGAGACATAGACCACGAGCTTTAAGAGCTCACAGTTTTTATATTACCAAGTACCAAACCAAAGTAGTGGTCAAAATATCTTTCATGTCTAGGCTAGATAAATCCAACCACTAGGTCGCTTTCCAATTGAATTTGAAAATTGTCAATCACCTATATCTTTATCTGTAAGTTCTTGAACACATATCTGATTCAAATCTGTTACTATGCCAATGGCATTCTCTTTTTGCGCTGCGCTACCGGTCAAAGAATAGTGCAGAGCTCGCAGATTTTCTTCGAGCGAGCTTGCCGCCATGTTCAAACGACAACAACAACTTGGTCTCCGGCCTTCAAAAATAGACTGGATTGATAACTTAAAAATGGGGGGAGGGGCCATGGACCTTGCATGCTTTTTAAAATCAGTGGATAAGTTTGGCCCACATTCAAAATGGCAAATGAATTGAAAATGAAACAAGTAATCGGGGTCAGCCAAAACGAAACACAGGTTTAGATTTTGATTTCTATTGACCAATTGATGGTGAAAATAAGACGCCTGGGCGGGGGGGAAATTCATGCCAAGAAATCTCCTCCACTTTAAGATTGCATTGGCTAACGGACTAAGCGTTATCGATACACCTTTCTTGCAGCAGCCAGTCAGTGTGAAATAAACCAGACACAAATTAATTTTTAATTAACGGTCAGTAGACGACCACCTCGCCAAAGGGATAGGAATATGCCGTCTGTATGTAGTTTTAATCGGTGGATGATTCCGTTTTCATTCTTCTGTAATTCTAAAACAATTATGACCCGGGTTAACCTATCACCAGACGACAAAAAGAACTGATAGAAATTGAAAGAAGTAGCAGGTATACATACAAATTGCTTTGGAGCTGAAAAGAAAGGGCTAAACACCGTAAGAACATTGTGAAGGAAGGAGAAATCACCTGATTACAGCAAGTTCTCCCTTTTCACAATTGTTCCTTGATATAATTCTTCACGGGTGTAAAAAAAGGCGGGATTATGTGGGAGTGACTTAAGTCTCGCAGAACTCTGAATGTTTTACAAAATAATTAACGACATCACAAAGCACATTTTATGCGTTTTTTTATCAGAATTATTTTGAGCTAGTGATTGGAATATGTATGCCGACATTACTTAGCATACTTTTTTCAAACTCGGACTAATGATAAAACATAAACATGATCAGAAAAGGAATTATTTAGTTAAACCAACGGTCTATGAGCCTCCGAAACGTTTTAACTACAGCGAATTTTAACGCGTGGTTAAGATGTAGAGCATTGGCTTCACGATCAAAAGATCCAGAGTTCGATTCCTTTTAGCATCTATCGATACTGAATTTGTCATTGGCCTACATAAATGGTGCGAGTACTGGTATGTTCTCCAGGAAGCAGAATTGAGGCTTGAAAAGCTTGTTTCCCAATAGATGTAAAATAAATAGGTTTAAATCTTATCCAATTTCTGCTCAGCTGTAGTTACGTGGTTTCATAAGCCCACCAAATGGATATGAAATGACTGTTAAATAAAAACGAGTTTAATTCTATCTGAAAAAATGACAATGGCTTAATCACCGATTTTGAACCAATGTGAAATAATAATAATAACGTATCGTCTGAAATTCATGAGGAAAATGAATAAATAAAAATGTAAAATATTTATTTATATTGAATGGATTGTAAATTAATTAGTGTTTGTATTTGAAAACTCGGCGGGATATTTGACAATTCGATAGTTCTGTGTAAATAGTAGCTTTAGTTAAAAGGATGTTTTAAATGAGTCCCAAAGGGATTGGAGAAGTGTGAGTTGCTAACTAACTGGTGCCCCGTAACACTCAAATAGTCAAATACAAATTGTAGTTCATACTTTTTGGTCTTGGTTTATTTTATAGAAGGGGTGGTTCTTATTGAATCTGTTCAAAAGTGTATCAAATATCGTAGTTGTGCAACCAAAATATCGCAAATACAGCTTTATTCAACCTGTGTGTACTACATTTTGGTCGCAAACTGATAATATCATATTCACTCTGACAAAAAAGTAACTACTTGTGCATAAAGAAAAGAACACATTAGAGGTGAAATGAGATCCAAAATATCGCAAATACAGCTTTATTCAACCTGTGTTTACTACATTTTGGTCGCATACTGATAATATCATATTCACTCTGACAAAAAAGTAACTACTTGTGCATAAAGAAAAGAACACATTAGAGGTGAAATGAGATCCATAAGCTCTGAGATTCTAAACTTGAGTAGAGGTAGGATTATCGATCAACCTAGAAACTGAAAAAAGAACAAAGATTCGACCACCGTCAACCTTTATATTTTGCGCAGTCTGATCAGATCAGAACATTTAGCTACTCATATCTTGTATCTTTTTTTCCTGGACGATTCACATTTCTCCATATCCACGGGGCAACTGAACACTTTGCACTTTATTTTATTTATTCTATTTTGAAAATAAAGATAATACTAATAAGTAGGAAAAAGTTTGGTTTTGCGCACGTGAAAAAGGAAATGCAATCCAAAAGGTAGGTGGAAAAACTCGGTAAAAATTATAATTTTTGATACCGGTAAGTCCGCGCAGAGTGACCATGGACGATTTTTAAAGCTCAAAGTCCCGATATGTCGGTTTGGCGGATCACAAATCGGATCATCTCGGAAATGCAAAAAGTTTCTATCGTTTTCTGACCTACTATTCTGGGTACGCAGACTGACCATAGTGTAGACTTTTCTCTTTCAATATTTCAGTCATAGAAAGGGCATTCTTCCTTGATATACATCCAATTTTGAAAAGGAAACAATAATGATTGGCTTGTGGAAGGTTCCGAGGCCTAGATATAGTTCATTGACAAGCTATATATGTATATTTCGACAATAATCATTTTTAATTCTCGATGCCTAGTCAATGCTTCTTTCTAGTGAAACATGATTAACTATACCTTCTTCATAATTGTGATTCTAAATCACCTTACTTTTAACTAAAAAATCATTTTTGTTTGACTGTCTTCGCAGTTTGGTAGATGAGCGAATTGAAAAAATCAGACAAAACAGAGATATAATATCTAAAGAATAATAGTGTGTGCACATGTAAGGCCTACATATAATTTAAATCGTAGCCATAATGAAAGAAAGGTTATTTTAAGTGCGTTACTTTGTAAAATATGTTGTCTTGGACATGAATTATGAACAGGCGATCCTTTGGATGACGATCTAAATGTCGTATCTGCAGGTTGAATGTACTATAGTTAAGACGTTTAGGTTGTCAAACCAACAAAAATGCAAAGTTCCCTCCCGGCATAATTGGACGATTTCATTGGTAATCCATTTGTGATTTACAGACGCGGTCCGTCACTTTACACCCCTCCTTGTACTAAGAATATATCATGTAAGAATAATCATCCCGATAGATAGACTAAGACAGGCGGACATATGAAGATGTTAAACATTGAGAATGGACCTAATTATTTCGGACATCATAGTTGGTCCCCATGGTAACCCAAATACGACTGTCATTTTGATAGTGATGTATGTTTGTAAGATCATTAAATTCTAATGTCTAAAGCATCTGGTTTTGTATGCACAGAGTCTAGAGATATTTCTAATGCATGTTACTTAGCAAAAGTCGTTCATTTCGGGTTCTTATTTTAATCTCAGACTAAAATCATTTTAATTGAAAAAAAAAAAAAAAAAAAAACACCCCCCACACAACTTTTTCAAACGATTTCCGGCTGCAGTTCTGTAATGTAATCGTCCAATCATTTAAGAGAACATTTTTGTTTTCATAGAGGTATGAACCGCTAATCACACTGTATGAATACGCGAAGCGGATTCATACATTGTGTGATTAGGTTTTTCGGTTCATACCTCCATGAAAACAAAAATATTCTCTTCATTTCTTATAATGTAATAGCATCGAGCGAAAAAAAAAAAAAAAACAACAAAAGCTTTACAAATGTTGATACCTTTTTGTATGGGACTATTTTGTGCGGAAGCATACAAAATCACTGCGTGATCAAAATTTTGTTCATTGAGTTCTGAATGATATTTTTAGACCAATCAGAACGCTCGTTTTTGATAGACGAAACTAAAAATTAAATTATTTAGTGATAGATATCGGCCATGAGAGATGAAATGCCCCAAAGAAAGTTATTAAAATTGTTGTTGTTGGGCGGATCGGGTTTAACGCCATTTTTTGATAGTATTTCAGTCATATCGAGGCGGCTGAAGCACCTAACCATAGATTCCTGGTATTTTTATCACATCAGTACTAATACTACATCCTTTTCGAGCCTCCAGCTGCTCATCCAGTTTAGGTTTACGATCATCCAGCCGTTGGTGGGAGACTAATGTCGGAAAGGATATTCGCCGCGACCAGGGATCGAATCCGGGGCCCCTTGACTAGGAGTCATACGCGCCACCACTGCCCTATGGATTTGGTCACAAAAGAAGAAGAGGATATGGTGTAAGAGAGAGCAAGCTGAGCGTATGTATCGGGTTTATTATAGCTTTGGACAATCGTAGGGAAGCTCACTTGCAAATCAGAGATAGAGAGAGGGAAAGAGAGGGGTAGACAGGCTGATATAGAAAAAAGCAAAGAAATAAACTTATAATATTAATCGTTGGAGGGCGACCAAAACTTTGTTGTGGTTCGATCATAGATGCAGCGGGAAATTTTTTGAAGCAGTGTAAGTTTTATCTTAGAAATAAAGTTGTCTTTTTTATCCTTGATTTATTTTCCGTCCATCAATCTTTAAAGCCCCGGTGACATTTTGGCTCGGATGGAATAATTTGGAAAATGCTTCATATTTTTACGCCTTAACCCTATATTTGATAAATAAGTATCAAAAAGTTTAATAATTGAATTCAAAATTTTTAAAATATAACATGAAATCTACCGAATGTCAAATAAACATTAAATCTTCGGGCCGAACTCTTGTCTAAAAAGTACTCGGACTTATGCTAAAAGGATGGTTATGATTGGAAGTAATTAATGTCATACTCGTTCACGTATATAAGAGCGTGAAAACGAAACATATTTTTCAAATATTGCTCGGTTTGATTCTCAATTTACATTGCCCCAACTTCCAGCTGCCTAGAAAATGGGTATTCAATGATCAGACACTCATTATTTTAGCGTATACCATTGCAATGGGACAGTCTCAGACGTGTTTCCATGGTAACGGGGCTCTATGGTAACATTCTTTGATTACCAAACCAATAGAGATATTTACACATTTTTCCTAACCATGTAAAATCATAACTTTTCCCGCATGTCTGTCTGTGAGTCTGTTTGATCTACATTAAACTAGCATGAATGTTCTTTGACCAACTTAACATCGTAACTAGCATCTATCCTCTTCAGCCAAATTAACATCGTAACTACAGTTGCTCTGAGACAAAGACGCCGCCGTCATAGCGCAGTTGGTAGCGCGTCGGACTGTCAATCTAGAGGTCCCGGGTTCGATCCCCGACGGCAGCACTCATCCTTTCCGACTATTTGTCTCCCACCAATGGGTCGATAATCGTAGACCTATGTGGGATAGCAGCTGGAGGCTAGGAAGGGATGTGATAGCGGTACTGGTGTGAGAAATACCAGGAATCCAATGTTAGGTGCTTCAGCCGCCGCGTTATAACTGAAAGATTGTTGAAAGCGGCGTAAAACCCCATTCAAACAAACAAACAAACAAACAAACAAACAATCTGAGACAAACACAGAGATAGAGAGACAGACATACAGATGGTTAGGAAATAGATCGAACCCAGCGCAAACCAATCACATAGGTGGTATTTCAGAAATGAGTGTATATCAAGGTAGAATAACCATTCTACAATTGTAATTAGGCGATAGGGAAAGTCTCGATCCTAGTAAGCCTGCGCACTCCAAAGAGTACCTCTTAATGCGATGGAAACTTTTTGCGAGTTTATCCAGTTTTGTCTTCAAAAACCCAACATAAATTGGCCGGCGGCGGATCTAAAGGACTTACGGCGTGTATGGTCACACTGCGCAGACTGGCCGGAGTCAACTTTCGCCGTGTTTTTTTTAATTGTTGTTGCTGTTGTTGTTTTCTACGCGAACTTATTTTACATTTGGACAACATTATTTGAAAATATAGAGATGTGTGAATCTTCACGGAAAAAAATAGTTGCGAAATTTTACGATCTGATCAGACTGAGCGAACTATGAAGGCTGGTGGTTGTCTTCTTTATCTCTGATTTATCATATGTCCCCTCATCATGAGAGCTATTTAGAAAAAGAACGGCACCCTGGATGGTTATAGTTTGAAGGGCTATATTCATGGATGATACATTTTCTCGCAATATTTGTCATACTCGTTCATGACTGAAATAAGAGCTTGAAAGCCAAACACATTTTCTCTAGGTTCCACTATATCCCCAAACCCCAGTCATTCTCTGTGAATGCTCTAACTTCCAGCTGCCTGGAAAATTGGTATAAATGGTCATTATTTTTGTGTATATCAGTGCAAAGTGCCAGTCCAAGATGAGTTTCTATGGTAACATTCCTTGATCGCTAAACTAAATTTTCTCGTTTTCTCTAAGATATTAACCTTTTCAGTCTGTCTATCTGTATGTATATCTGTCTTAAAAGAAAAATCAAGATTATTGCCATTGAATAATACATTCTTAATAGAAACACTACATACCACTTAAACAATGCTAAAAACACACTCTCGCTCTCGCTCTCTGTCTCTCTCGCTCTCTCTCTCTCTCTCTCTCTCTCTGTCATTCTGTCTCTCTCTCTCACTCACTCTCTCTCTCGTGGGAACGAATAACTTGAATAGTGAAGAGTAACATGTTTCTTTTGTTGCTTTCTTTCCATAAGTTCCACAAAAATTACCTCTGTTTGAACATGTAATAGATGTATAAAATTAAGTAAATAGCAATCTTTTTAGTCGTGTCGTCACAGATGGCGCATTTGGGTACTCATGGCAAATCGGATTTAAGTGTTCAATATCATGACTTGCCATCCACCTTTGCTTTCTATAGGACGAAATTGCGTTCTAAACACTTTAGAATTGATCTGCTGACTAACAACTGTACAAATAGTACAATAACATGTAATCGATAACAAAGCGTAATAAAATAAGATAAAACGACAATTACAATATTACAATACTTTGTCTTACCATTTTAAGTGATTTATGAAATGGAAGTGACAACATAGGATTTATAAGCAGGTTTGCTTTTATTTTGGGATTAGTCAATATATAGAAATGATGACGAAGAATTGTAGCTAGCACATATCCTCTTTGACCAACATGACGAAAACTATATGCATTTTCTCAAAACTGAATTATGCGATAGACCAAACTCTGTTTTCTGGCTATTTCTCATTAACTTACCTTTGTTTATTGAATCGTATTAAAGATAAATGATAATTAAAATAAAAAAAAAAACCGAGAAATGTTTTTCTTCAAAGTATCCTCGTTAAAAGAAAATATTTCGGCTATTTTTATACCAGTCACTTCGAACCAGATATTTTCCGAAGAAAGTAACTGTAAATGAATTTTCTATTTTCAGTTTTCACAAATCTCTGTTTTTTGACTATTTCTTATTAACCCACCCTTGTAAATTGAATCGTATTAAAAAGGGGGAAATGATTTTCTTTTAGGTATACTCGTCAAAAGAAAATAGTTCGTCTATTTTCATATTAGTTACACCCAACCAGAAATTTCCCGGAGAAAGTAACTGTAAGTGAATTTTCTATGTTCAGATCAATAAAACGGTCAATAAAAATATTGTCGGTTGGTTATCATCCTTACGAGTGAAGGGATATCGAGACCAAGTTTTTCTCTAATACAGATAAGTAGAACCTTCGCTGCCCTTGGTGCGACACTGAATGTGCAGGGTGATCAGAATCAAAAGGACCATCCAAAAGCCATATGAAAAAAATATTAAAAAGATATCATATTCAGCAGAGGTCAATTAGGTTCGTAATTAGCGCAGCCTGAATATAAACTTGTCTCAGTTCTAATCTCTGTCTCTCCTTTTCTATAATAGTTTTTGTTTGAGCTTAGTGACAGACCACATCGATAATAAAAATAAAATAATAATAAAAGTAATAATACATGAATAATGCAAATATTGTTTTAATAATATTCATCGCGCTAGATCTGGATTGAGACGGGTTATGGTAGAAAAATGATCTCAGTCGGAAGTGCTACATACCTGACTTAGAACCAGACTTGGATTAACGGCCCCTTTATGAGCCTGCAGGTAATTAGAATTGAATCCATTATTTTGAGGGAGCATCTAGCTATTCGCTGTCGACTTTTAATGAGATGTTAACGGACAAATAGCTAGATAGGATCTTATTGCTGCGGTTTCTTAAAGTGGACTTTTGGTACTTACTTTTCTTGGCATGTGAACGAAAAAAAAAAAAAAAAAAACAGGATTGAACATAAAAATAAACAACATGAGGATCATTATGGTCCTAAATCTCTAATCTGACTCCTCTTCTCATTAGAAATACCTTTTTATAAAAAAAAAGATGCCACTGTAGCCAAATGAATATAACGAATATGAGATTTGGGCATAGAGTAATACTACATACCAAGTATGTGCTTCAGACTTTATAGTTTAATCCGTTACCAAACAACCCCGCATTTTGATTCCCTTAAAAAATAGGCTCGGAAAGTATTGTCAGATAATGAGAACTTGCATGTTCTCCATTCCACACAATGTTTAAATTTCAATCCTTAGAGCAACTTATAATTGAATTCGAATCCAATTTGAATCGCCGCTTGCAATTTCTTTGGATGTAGGTCAGACTTTCAAAAGTGGCTTCTGTTCATGAAAGGTTAAGAGGAGAATACTTTGAAATTAGTCTTATTGCGGGTTATTGAAATTCTTGGACGGGGCGATTTTTTACCAAAGGTTTATAAATTCAGAAACCTTGGACAAATGTGTATATTCATCTGGATATACTATATACTAAATATGGATGCATTACGGCCTTCTGCATATGAAGGATCTAATGCCCTGATTGAGCTATTCAGTAAATACTGGTGCCCTTGGAAGCGCCATTTTTGACACAAGGTATAGCTTGAAATAATTTACATGACTTGACCTTTATGCAATTAATAAATTGGCTATGAATAAATTTGATCCCGACGAAAGTCGTGCATTTACGAGTTATTTCGTCCATACCCGGAGAAATTCAATGTACATATTAAAAACCTTATGTTTGTATACCAAACTATTTCCTCAACAGACAAGTGATCGAGTGGTATAGTACGCAAAGGCATAAGGCAGTCAACACGGGTTCAGAACTGCCAAGAAATCATAATCAAAACGTGTTAGAGAAATTGAATTTGCGCGATTCCGCATTACACTGATAAAATATATCTGTCATCGGATAACAAGTTATAAAAGTATCATTCAGTGACCATTGTCATATCGACATCCCGACTTTGTGTTCCGTGGGACTACGCACTATCTCATTCGTAGACATTTCGGTTTATGGATTCGTAGACAATAAGTCAAGCGCGTAATTATGAAAAAAGAGGTCACGGTCCGTCAGGTCTATGAAATCTTACTATACATAACTTCAATAAACACGGTAGATAAATTTAAGATTATGTAAATGCTCTACGCATTCTTGCTCTAATTGAGCGTTTTTCCAAACTTTGGACCTCTGGGGCGAGGGCATTGTTTACCACTTGGATATATTTTTTGAGAACTTGATTGAGATATAGGCCTAAACGCCCTTAGGTTTACAGTTTCTTTAAAAAATATTTACTAAAATTTCCCATTTTTAAATGTCAATGCAAGAGCTTTTCGTGAAATTAAATCATTTAACACCTCTAGTAGAACTTCACTATTTTATTTAAAGAAAAACTTAATATTCTCGAAAAGCCGTTTGTCATGTGACGACATTTTAACTAGTTCAAATTCAAGAAGTGGCATCGGACAATTTAAAGTTTGTGAAATTTAACAAATTGCTTTTCATTTTCCCTGGTGTTTTTATTTTCTTGGTGACAAGGATTGGTTAGGATTTTTTTAATCAGTAAATCCATGCATGTGGAGCGATACAGGCGCACAAGTGCCCCTATTTATACCATGAACATCCTTAATAACTGAAAAAATAAATGATTGTAAAGGCACAACCAGGGCACACTATTAACATCACTGCTGTTAAACTCTAATATTGGGTCCATTTAGGGTCCAACATTTTCTTCTTACAAGATTTGAACAGTTTAAGTGGTGCTATCTAATTTGCCGCGGACACATTTGTTGAATAAATGTAGCGGTTAGATGTCCAAACCTGAATCGAAACGCTTTGCGCTGAGCAATGTCAATAAAGAAATAGGAATTACTTTCCTAGAAGAATCTGCTGTGCTTATTACACTAGACACCGAGGTTATTGCTACATCTAAAGCTAAAGGGTGACTCGTCTCCTCTCAAAGCTATTTATTTCTTGTCAGTGCAGTGCGACCTACTAAAATTCTTCAACACGAAAACCAGGTGCACTAAGCTTCGGAAAACTTTGGAAAGCTTCGCAGCTGTCAAAATTTTCAGCTTGTGTCATTTCTTTAGAAACTATCAGTGATATAGATGGCTCTGCTTTGGTTAACTCACTACCACCACGTGCAAAAAAAGCTTTTCTAGAAAAAGCGGCTCTCGATGTCCTTCCAAAAGTACAGGCATATTTGGCCAAATTTAAAGAACTGACATCGTTTTTGATATTAAATTACCAAACAGTCTAAAACTAAAACTAAACGCGACCAGGGTGCTAGGCAGAGGGTAAAAAGGAAAGGATAAGTCTCATCAAACTGGAGAAGTGGACACAAAACAGAGCTTTCCACTTATCTGACAAACAAGATAGCCGAGATGTGTAAAGAAAATATAGTGATAGTCACCACAAAAGAAACAGCTATAACTAATTTTCAATTAGATATTAGAGATCTATTGCCTTGCATCAAAGAGGAGGCAGACACTAGAATCTTCCTGCGAGCCAGACATGCTGTGGTTGATATTTACAAAATCGTATCGATCAAAATAACCGATGCAGATGTCTACCAGTACTAACTGAAAGTTTTTGAGAAATTCGTGATGACTATCTAAGATAGACTAAGTTCTGATACAGCCGTTGATGAAGTCAGACTGTACTTGTTTGCACTGTTTGTAACAGTGCTCATACGATGTCATTCTTCCAATTCGTGCAGCCTACCAAGCTGGTTGTGTTTGGGGGCAAGCCACTTTACCATAATTGGAACCTGTTAGTGCTGCTGGTTGGGGGTGGAAGAACCAAGATAAAACATGGGAGGTAGTTTGGACTAATCTCCATCCAAGTCCTGAGAATAATCGACAGTTGACCAACTGCGGGTGTACAACTGAATGCTGTGCTGTAAATTTTGTCTTTGGTCTTAGTTTGGAAGGTTCGTTTGTTTGAATGGGGTTTAACGTCACTTTTAACAACTTTCCGGTTATATCGCGGCGGTTTGAGAACCTAACCATAAATACCTGGTATTTCTCACACCAGTACCACAATATCCTTTCCCAGCCCTCACCTGCTCATACCGCTTAGATTTACAATTATCTATCCATTGGTGGGAGACAAATTGAAAGGATATTCGTCACCGCCGGGGATCAATCCACTGCGCTATGGCCACGGTCTAAACAATCTGCATAGGCAACGAAAGCTAGATGAACAATTTCATTTATGAATGAGAAGAGACGGCCATCTTGAAAGTGTAGACAATTTGTGTGTGTGCTGTGTGTGTGTGCTTTCGCGCGTGTGAGTGGGGGTTTGAGGGTGGGGGTGAGTTGCCAACTGGCTGTTTGGCTTTTTTGGCCCCCAAATCACATAATTTGACAGCAATCTGAAATGAATGGCAAAGGCAGTCTAAAGCTAGATGAAATATTGCATTGCATCTTGAAAATGGCCGCCGTTTAATTGTTTTTGGCCAACGGGTTGTTTAGTCTTACTGACCCAAATAACATATACATGCAATTTCATATCAATGTTTAAACAAGTGACAAGGGCATACGAAATTCATATGAAATATTGTATTTACGAATAAGAAATGGCGGATATCTTGAAAACAGTGGTCATTTTTTGGGGTCTCCATATTTTTATACGATAATAGGTCACGATGAGCATATATGCAAAGTCTGATGCTTGATTCTAAAAAAAGCACAAAGTTAATATTATCTACCGTGCTAAGTTGCACGAGAATAAGCAACTTCGTCATGGTCCCGTACAATGTAAAAATTATGAAACACGGCACATAAAATCAACCCATTACAGAGACTGGTAAAGGCTTCTTCTTCAACTAAGCCGCCGTCATAGCGCAGTTGGTAGCGCGTCGGACTGTCAATCTAGAGGTCCCGGGTTCGATCCACGACGGCGGCACTCATCCTTTCCGACTATTTGTCTCTCACCAATGGGTTGATAATCGTAGACCTATGTGGGATAGCAGCTGGAGGCTATGAAAGGGTGTAATGGTAGTACTGGTGTGAGAAATACCAGGATTCCATTGTTAGGTGCTCCAGCCGCCGCGATATAACTGAAAGATTGTTGAAAGCGGCGTAAAACCCCATTCAAACAAACAAACAATACTTCAACTAAGCTAAGTTTATTACTTACCAGGCACCAACAATTTAGACTTGTCCAAATTGATATAAGATGCAGACGACAGTTATACGTACGCGAAATTAAAAAAAAAATCTTTATCTTTTTTGGAAGAAAACATTTTTGGACAATAAATAAATCACACTCGGCAATTTCTTCATTACCAGCAAGTTTTTTTTTGTTTTTTTTTTTTGTTTTTTTTTTTTTCTGAAGATTTACAAGACAGTCGTAAAAAGCGCGATTGATTAGGATTGGGTTAAATACCCGATCAGTAAAACGAAAAGTTGCGTTAACATTACTACTGTGTACAGTAATATTCCTTCCCTTTGAAGTTAGAATTTTAGTTCATGTTCCAAATTATATATTCGCAAAGTTTAAAATGTTCTTTTTTCAAAAAAAAGCTGTTTTATCCTAAAACCAAGTCCTAATGAATTAATTCGTTTTTTTGAATCAGAGAGAGAAAAAACAGCAACAACAAATAGTAAACGATAAAATGAATCCAAATTTTCCAACCGATAAAAGAAAATGATCGTATTTCAACTAAAGAAAATTTAAGTCAAATAAGTTAGTTCAAAATATGGCGTCATTATGACAATGAAAGAAAATGTGAAAGTCAAGCTGCTAACTTGAAATCCTTAAATCAAGTCTTAATCCTAGCGTGAATTCAATCGTTGCGTTTCTAAATTGATAAATGAAATAAAATAAATCTAAACATTTCCAACCGGAATGACTAAATGAAATAATGCGTGTTCTATCAACGAAACTTCGAAGTGGACTAAAGCTTCTAAAGCTACTATCACATAGACGCTCCGACGCATCGGCGATGCGTTACCGTCGACTTTTTTTGAAATTGGTGATAAAATCGGAGACTTATCAGCTACACGTCGCCGACTATTCGGTGCATCGGCCGATTTAACAGCCGTATTTTCTAAGATATGCGACGCTTCGGCATACTTTACCAAGTTAAAATCTACCGACGAGTCGGCGACGTCTAATGGATTTGCTGAAGTCGATATTGCATCGGTGACTAGTCGGCGGTCCCACGCTGATGAAAAATAGGAATCGCTGAGGTGTCGGCGTCGCCGATTTTCATGTGACTTTAGCTTAAGGCAGTTCATTTATGAAGGGCATTCCGACATGTTATGATGTAATTACGACAATGTTGGCAAGTTATCATATATTTCGAGAAGCACACAGCTATCTTACTGGGAAACGATACCATTACGAAACTACTGGAAGTTTCGCCCTAATGTGATCGATTAAACATGCAGCCTCATTTATTTTTACATCTCATCCGAGAGGCAATTAATCCTATAAATGTTTAGTCAATCCAGGACTCGATCCAGCAATCACGAGATTTGAACCAACTGAGCTAATCCAGCTGACAACGAGAGAAAACTTTACTTTTAACCTGACCAGTTCTATAAACCTGACATCGCCTTATCGATCACGTGAAGCAACGCGAACGAGATGTACATGTATTTCTACCTCCATGGAGTTACAGACTTACAACATAGATGGCATAATCCAATAAATAGACTTAGATCTCAAAAGTGTAATTCACTTAAAAACGCTTATCTCAGTCTACTATTCTGCCATCTTTGGCGGAACTTGCTCTTTGCGACATTTTTTGTTTCATACTAAAATAGAATGTAAATTCTAGCGGTCATCTAGTTGTTTGTTTCAGTGATCAATTCATCCTTCATAGGGTGGAGAACAAAAACTATATATTCGTTATTACGAAATGAAAGATTTATTGACCTTACAAGGAAAACAAATAATTATTCTATTTATTAAATGCAAAAGAACACAAAATGTGACTTTTTCCGGATAAAACCTTTCAAAGCGCGATTTTTGTACATGACGATCTAATGGCATCATCACGACTTTAGTCCCGCTGTGATAACTTTAACCTTTTCCCGCAGAACCTCTGCTTTAACGCCCACGTGATTTTATACTTGAGAAAACATTGCGGGAAAAGAAGAAATTGATTCCTACAAACAATATCTTCTATTGCCACAATATTTTCTACCCTATAAGATGGTGAAATTTTCAATAAAGTCTACCTTAATTTTTCATCTGCGACCTCTTTCAAATTGGACAAGTCTAAAGTTTCGTATAACAGGAAAGGGTTAAGTAATTCGAAATGACCGACAGAAGGACTAGATTTATCAAAAAGTCGAGAATTCCACTGTTTTTGTCTGTGAAATTATCAAATGATACACAATCGAGAAATCTAGATAATACACCGATAAGAATTGATGAATACAAATGTATTAGGTTAACCCAGTCCCTCTCATTGACGTTTTTAGACGCCTCTAAGAAAAGAAAAACTTTGGAAAAAATTGTGGAAAATGAAGAAATTGATTGTTACAAGCACTTTTTTTCATTTTCCACAATTTTCTACCCAGAAAGCGGAAAAAATCCAAATTTCATACACTTTAAATTGTAGTCTGCAACTTCTTTTAATTTGGGCCAGTCTAAAATTTTGCCGTCTAGTAATGGGTTAATTTAAAGTTAGCCTTTCGGACAGCGCGTGTGTGTGTGTGTGTGTGTGTGTGTGTGTGTGTGTGTGTGTGTGTGTGTGTGTGTGTGTGTGTGTGTGTGTGTGTGTGTGTGTGTGTGTGTGTGTGTGTGTGTCCCAGGGTGAAAGTAAGCACGGACCCTTCCAGGCCGGGGCTTTCAAACGTTGGGAAATGTTCGACCTGAGAACAGTGATCATTTAAGTTTAGCTTCGAACACAACCATAATAGAGTTTAACTACATACTAACCCTTTTTAGCTATAGCTAAGCGTCAGCTTTGATAACTTAAGTTAACAGACACATTTTTGAATTCTTCTCAGAGGTCAATGATTGCAAACCGCCACTGGAGGCTTAACCACTTAATCCATTGATTGCATACGCCATAAAAAGTAGTTTTTATGTATTTCAGGAATATTGCAAACTCTGCCTGCAAGTTCATCGCCTTGGCATGTTTAGCTCACCTGAGCACGTCGTGTTCAAAACGACTCTGATCAGAGTCTTCGAAGAAGTTGCAGACGACAATTTAAACATTTTGAAAATTCTAAAATATCTATCTCTCTGGGTAGGAAACAAACTGGAAAATGAAGAAATTGCTTGTAACAAGCAATTTCTTTATTTTCCTCATTGTTTCCCAGAAATATTCTCTTAATGGGCGAAGGAATTGATTACTTTAACCTGATTTATTTATCACGATGACCCTTAACCATGAAGAATACTTAACAAAACCATGCTTTGCTAGCTTACAGTACTTTCAGTACTTTGATTTCCACCACAACTCAGAATTTTGGTATCTGTGTAGTTTAATTGACCAATCGCAACTGTCAATCAAAGGAAAAAATCGCTATTCAAATCATTCATTTCTATCGGCAGAAAATCTGAACTCCTACATTTATGTTAAGCATTTTTGTTGGTTTGGCGATTTAAACGTCGTAACTACAACTTATTAAAGGTTAAGTAACAACGGTAAGGTCGCCAACCATTTCTACTTTTTTGTTACATGCCACTGACCATAATTTTTGCAGAATAACTTCGTTTTAATCGAAGATGAACTTCCTGTTTGAGTCAGTGGGTCGAGCAAACAGAGTAAATGGGCGGAGTTAGCAATCGGTCAATTGACTGATCGAAGCTGTCAATCAAAGAATCATACGACCAATCAAAATTTCACGTAACCAGAAAGTTAACTTTGTACTCTAACATTAGTGGACAAATATTTGAAGTATTTTTGTTGATTCGGCGAGATAAACGTCGTTCCTACAGCTTATTTATTATACGACGTTTAGGTTGACAAACTACCATTTTCCTTTTTTGTACAAGTTACTGGCGATCAAATTTGCGAACGAATGCCTTTCGTGTTTCGAAGCGTCACTTCTTTGTCGGAGTAGGCGTGGCCTGTGGGGTCAATGGGCGTAGCAAGCGACCCGTTAATTGATTATTTCCTCATATTGAAACGAGACCACAATATTTTGTAAAGTCTAATGTTTCCATGATGCGTTTTCTGTCGGAACGCCAATCAAGTCACGTGTGCCACTGTTGGTTTTGCATTTACCAAGCTTTATTGTTGTTTTGGTGCGATAAATGTAGCTGAATCCAGATTGTTCCTTTTCTATCATTACGATTTCAGTTTTATGCAAGTCACAAAGAATATAACTGACTGTTTTCTGGTGAATTATCCCTTATCGCGAGCTTCACACGCGAAATTAAAGCTCGCACTTTCAGCGAAAAAATCCGTTAGACTCATGACTAAATGACAAAATTTGCAGTGGTCAATTTTGAAAGAGGCTGCAGATCACACTTCAAATTGCATTTGAAATAAAGAATAAATTCTAAATAAGTTAAAATTATATACATGTACTGCGAAAAGATAAATTGCTTGTAACAAGCATTTTTCCACTCTATAGGTTTTTGTCTAAATACAATTCGCCATGGGTGTCAAAATGTGAGATTTTGTGCTAATGGTCTAAAGGTATGAAGAGCAAAATTTTTTATGTTATTTTATTCGTTGTGGTATGATACTTAAACCCTCATCGCTTTGTATGAAGCCGCGAAGTCTTATATTATAAAGGTACGCGTCATAGGAAGATGTCAAATAGATAAGGCTTCAGCAAGTTTTAATATATAATCATGGAACTACTTAGGGGAGACACAAATCGTTGTTGGGCGAGTATAATGGCGTAAATACAGCTTTGGCAATTTGGCTCGCCGAAAGACAAAATAATCCATGTTGTGATGACTTTTGTGAAATGTCGGACAGAACGTTAGCTTGTTGTCTGTCGTTTAATTTGAAAACGTCGAAAACTAACGAAAGACAAGCTACTTAAGAGAAGAAAGGAACCCTTTTGCCCGTTTCCATCGAGGTAAGAATTTAAAAATGTGCGATTCAAATTCATACAGATGCTTGATTAAGGTTTAAATTAGATACAAGGATGAAAAAATCTTTGTTTCGTATAATTTGAAATAATCAAGGAATATATGATCAGAAGAGAGTGTTGAATATGCAATAAATTTACCAGGGCTACCTCCGGGAGGAGAGAACGCTAAAGAGCGCTTCGACGTTACGTCCGAGACTCATGACATTTTTAAGAATCTGCAATACTGCATTTCTTTTCCATATTACAGAACCACTTCTTGATCAATATGGTATTGATCTATACATTTACGTACAGAAAGCATATTTCATGTGTATTCATATTTAAAAGAATATCTATATTTTCCACATTTGACGAAAATAAAATGACATCGCAAAAAAACTCAAATTCTGTAAAATTTCTATGCCACGCGTTACATTTTATTCTAAGTTTTGTGTGTTTTCTTTGTCCCATTTTTGTTAGAGCGGACATACTGCCAAAAAAGTTATGTAAAACTGATTTTGCATCACTTCCGATCGTAACGATTGTAATCATTTGTAGAAAAATGGAATTTATGATAAACATGATTTAGAAAAATCAAGAAAATATCACAGTGTCCCCTGAACGGGAAAAATGGCACATGCGATCTTTAAAGACACGTCTTTTCGTTTATAAAAATAATCTCAAGAATCAAAAGCTATTTTAGATCAAACAATCGTCTTCCAAACAATGTTGAGCGTGGTCTGATTATTACTAGGTGAAAATTATGATTAAAATTGTCAATTGTGCGTAAAATAATGTTGACGCCATATATTTAAGACGTCGAGCTTTCAAGTTTTTCCTCACTCGTTTTGTCTAAAAGAAAACCAGATCGTTCTACCAGATGCGCTTCATCCAAAATTACTGTCTAGTGTCGAATATGTAAATGCTTTGATGCGGAAGATATAAATTAATCCAATAAACTTTTGATAAAAGATCGCTGGCCACGCCCTCTAACCTCCGATTGATTGGTTGATTGAATGGGGTTTATCGCCGCTTTTAACAATATTTCAGTCATATCGCGGCGGCTGGAGCACCTAACAATGGATTCCTGGTATTTCTCACACCAGTAACCACTACATTCTTTCCTAGCCTCCAGCTGCTATCCCACTTAGGTTTACGATTATCCACCCATTGGTGAGAGACAAATGTCGGAAAGAATTTGTGCCTCCGCCGGGGCTCGAAGCCATGACATCCCATGAGTCTGACGCGCTACCGACTGCGCCATGACGGTGGCACCTCTAACCAACGATAATGAAGTATTACTATGGTATCCAACTACATTAATTTGCATATATGTAATATATGGTCAGAGAGATAAAACATTAAGAAAATCATTGGTTTGTAAGAATACTTCGTCACTACAGCTTAATTCTTTCCCGTACAAATACGGGATTTTACGTAACTTTGATTTTATATTTGAGAAAAAATTGTGGAAAAAGAAGAAATTGCTTGTAACAAGCAATTTCTTCTTTTTCCATATTTTTTCCACCACATCGGATGGTTTTATTTTAAATTGCATCAAATTTTCAATGTCGTCTGCAACCCCTTTCAATTTGGACCAGTCTAAATTGTCAAAAACAGGAAAACAGGAAAATATCTACGTCTTTCTAGCCGCTAACCAATCAAATGTTTGAGATAAATGCTACACGTTACTCGTTCATTTCGGGTTTGAAAGATTTATTGGCCAATCGATTTTTCGTGATCGACAGAACTTTGAGATCCGTCAATTTCAATTGCTACGAAAATGTTTGATTGGTATTTTGAATGACATCATTAAAGATAACTTATAATTTCACAAACTTTACTTTACTCAAATTTTTGGCATTGTTTCTTCTTCTTTTTGTTTAACCTTTTCCTGTTTTAAATATTTTTAGACCTGTCCAAATTCAAAGGTTTTGCAGACGAAAATTTCGAGCGGAATTAATTTGAAAAATTACCATTCAGTAGGGTAAGAATATTGTGGAAAAGAAGAAATTGCTTGTTACAAGCAATTTCTTCTTTTCCCACAATGTTTTCTCAAGTATAAAATCACAAAGAGGTAAAAACCATTGATTGTACAGGAAAGGGTTAAATTCAACTTCTTACATGAATATTAAATCAACCATACTGTTAGAACCTTTAATATTCACTCGGAGACACACTTAGCAAACAATTGATTTTGAAATTCTCGAACGATTATCCTACTTTTCATATCTTAAATTATCAAGTCGAAAAAAATAGTGGAAAAGTAGAGAAAACAAAGTTTGAAGAGGTTGGAGAAACGTCAACGTTATGTATAACGCCAGGGGCATCAGTAGCGTACGTTACGTATTCCCTCTGCGTTCAACTGTTGACAAAATGCACGTGCAAGTGAGTCTTAAATGTCATCCTGAACGCAGAGACAGTTTTTTTTTATGGAATTACTCTGTGCGCAAGCATACACAGTTCCTTACTCGTTTTAATTAATAGAGTTATTGAACTTTTTTACCGCCATTCAGAATACTGAATTTTTTTATGAATACAACTGAAATAAATTCATTTTAGAATAAAAATATCTATTTACAAAGCATATTTAAATTGATGAGCATCCAGAAACAATTTTTGAGACAGGACAATTCGTATTATATGATGCTATTGCTTATTCCATTCTCACACACTCCCGCATTTTTACGCATCGAAGAAATGTAGCTATAGAAAGCATTATGAGAAAAGAAGAAATTGCTTTCAACAAGCAATTTCATCTTTTCTCAAAATGTTTTCTATCCCATATGGCCCTTATTTTTCAACTTTAACCAACTTCGTTTTGTCGCCTGCAACCCTTTTTCAATTTGGACCAGCCTAAAGTTTTGTCGTTGAGAGAATGGGTTAATATAGTCCATCGCTTAGGGAGAATATGATTTTATGGATGCAGTGGATCTTTTGTAAGAGTAATCATTGGTTCGATGTAACGATACATTGCCCTCGATCCTTTGAGTATCTTTATAATCAGAGTTTAGTCTACAGATATCATCTCTAGTATTTGACAGTATTCGGAATTTGTTGTATCTCAGTTATTGTCTCAAGATTTGCCTTCTTTGTACCGAGCACTTTTTCAGTAACAATACTTGGGCGCTTTACTTTCGAATTGTCTGTATCATTATTGCTTTCAATGCGAGAGTTTATCACGTGAACCCTGTTTTGACATGGTTTACATATCGTCCGAAAGTAAAAACTTCTGTATTTCGTATTCAGGACAATGTAATGAAGTATCCGGAGCAAGGATGACAGTTTTGCTAGGAGAATAAACCGCTGAAAGTGCTTAATGTGATAAGGTCTGAGCTCATCTATTGACGTCATCAACCACAGACCAATAAAAGGGTACCAGAAAAGAACAAGAAGTACAGAGAGGATCCCCTTTAACAGTATGCTTCTTTCCCGTAATGACGTCACCCGGGTATCCCCCTGTGGATGTTGTGTTTGCGATATGCATTTTGAGACGCTGGAGTCCGAGCGTGGAATAGGCGGTGGGAGGGCAATTATATTCGCTTTTCGACCGTTGTGCTTTAGAACAACCGCTTTACGACTGGCAGCAGCAGAGGCTTGATTGATCCAGCGGCTTATTCTTGCTGTTTTCACGCTTTTGAAAATCCCTATGTAAAATAGCAGCATCCCGAAAGTCGGAAAAAATGTGGATACCAGTGCAAAATACAGACTCGGGCCGAACGATGAATGCAGGACGCCATCTTTGAAGAAGCAAAGAACGTCTTCAGATAACTTCTGACTATCTTTATTGGAGTGTATCACCCCATACAGAGGTAAGGCTATCGTTGATAGGCTGAGGATCCAAATCACCATTACACCTACGATATACTGTGTTTTTCTTGGAGCAGAATCAAGCAGGCGTGACATGCGTCGAAATCTGAAATGGAAAAAAATTATATATGTGATTTTCATGACATTTCAAACTAAATTATGTGTTTCACATGTCGACGTTGGTCGTGCAAAATGTCGTAACTACAGCTTTGTTCAAGCTGTAGTTACGACATTTTGCATGTCCAACGACGATGTGCTTGAAGTGAAGACATTGTGCCGCCTGGATATCCACTCAGGACATTTAGAATACTTGCTGATCGTCTAAAAAAGCTTTAGGTCAGTCTTTATCTATAAACGCATAGTGAAGACCCTTCTCTGTCTGTGCTGATGCACAGGCTGGTCTGAGTCTTTACTTGGCGCATACGTGTAATGGTTGGGAATGTCTCGTTAGATAATTCAAATAGAGTCGACGCTGTAAATTTTCAAAGCTTGAAGAACTCTATAAGGGTAAATGTCTAATATACACTCGATAGCATCGAAACAAGTTGAAGATCATAAAAACCTTATCCTCAAACATGTAAGGTCTGAAGGAACAAAACCAACAGATCTTATTTTCCCCAGGGGATCACCTTTCCGAAACTTAGGTATACTGAGAAGTTCAGGTGACTGGATAAATCCTTTTTCGATTCGCTGTGTTTATTTTGCTTTTGTTTTTTATTTTGATCTTTAATAGTGGCCTATGTAACTCAGAAATATACTCACATTAGCCCAAATTCATTCCATTTCGTTGAAGTTTAGAGCACATCAATATTATGGGAGAAACTCGCTCCTGTTTAATAATGTGACAAATTTATCTAAGGGGTTTGCAGTGGGCTATTATATCTTGATAAATTTGAAAGAGGGCAATACAAAAAAAGCCCCCTCCCCGTAAAGTTGATGACCCTAATGGGTTTTCTTAACTTTTGTGGACTTATTATTGAACAAAAAATTGATGACCGTCAAAAAAGTGAATGAAAATCGAGGATCCCGAAATATCCTTCGGTTAGTTAAAGAAAATCACTTGGCTCCACGACGATAAACTATAGAAAGATGCACATTTGATAAAAGATTTTTTGAGCCGTAACTGATGTAACTTGATTTGCACAAGTTTGCAATTTTTCGTAACGCACACATTTTTAAAACTGAGATTTATTTTCATTCAGTATTGTAAGGGGAAAAACTCTCTAGCGAAGCGTGAAACGAATTTTCAGCTATTCAGAATGCGGATTTTTTTAATAGATGAAACTAAGGTTAAATCGTTAAATATTCAAATATATCGGTCACTGTGAAAATTCACTAGTTTTGATGAACACAGCTTGAATAAAAAATACATATAAAAACACTAACATAAAAGAAAAAACGACACCCGCACAGATACAAGAAATTGTTAACCCATTCCCACACAAGCCCTCCTTTTTACGCCCCTCAACAAAAAAGGTTAGGAAAACATTGTGGACATTGAAGAAATTGCTTGATGCAAGCAATTTCTTCACTGCCCACAATGTTTTCTACCCTAAAAGACAAAGAATTTTAGAATTTCATCACCTTAAAGTTATATTCTGCATCTTGTTTTAATTTGGACCAGTCTAAAATTTTCTTGTGTGGGAATGGGTTAAGAAATCACATACCTGTCCCAAGCAATAGCGAGTGACGACAGTGTACTCGCAGATCCGAAAACAAGAAAGGTCATAGAAAACACATCACATCTGGCATATCCTGTCCGAAACGCCGACCAGTCGAACAACAATAACATGCCGTTACTCGCTAATAGACATATCTGGTAGATGTTTTCCCGTTTCTGTAAGAATCCGTGTTTTAGAAACACCACTGATGTCGTCGCCAGCAGAATAATGCCAAAGATCTGTAGGACAATCGTTATTATTTCGGTTTCGGATATACCATTATTCAACATGAATGTCTTGTCATTTACACCATATCTATTACTGATGGTTGTGTCGGATACATTATCTGAGCAAGTTGTGGCATTTCTCATCTTCTTTCCAAAACAGTTACAGAATCGAACCAACGTTTTCAATCACAAAATACTACTGTTGTCTCTTTTTTCAGTGCCAATTGCGAAATGCAGATAACAAAAGGTACAGATAGTAAAAAGCTGAAAGCATCAACAAGCTTGCAGTAAACGTTCTGATGTGGAAACGTATCTAACTTGGTGTATTATTTTCTTCGATCCTCAAGTGCGTCATCATCACTAAGACTACGAAAACTTGCTAATTGAAGAAAATCAGAAGATTTCTTAACATATTCCCACACGACACAATTTTGGGCTGTTCCAAATTCAAAGAAGTTGTAGGCGACAATTTAAAGTTGAAAGAATTTTGAGTGTCTTTGTCTTTGTCTTTTTTTTTTCTAGTAGAAAACAAGGATGAAAATGGAGAAATTGCTTGTAACAAGCAATTTCTTCATTTTCCATATTGTTTTCCTCAAGTATTTTCTTGAGGGGCGTAAAAAAGTGGGATTGTGTGGGTTAAATGTCGTATATAAGTTGTTTTATAACCCCATACTCTGGCTTAGATTATAACTGACATTCAATCAAGGTATTTCTTAAAACGACTGATATATGTTAATTACAGTCATTATCTTGATTATCAAATTGTTCTCTATTGCCTTTTAACGTATAGAGGTTATTTAGATGTGAAAAGCGGCAAAGATATTTGCTATTGGCATATTCTTACGAAATACCAGGTCGTGTAAAAATCATTGCGTCAATAAAATTCTATGTATTTTCCATTTAATTAAACAAACTCGTTTCGATTTCTGCGTTAGTTTATTCAAATTTATGACGAAAGCGCTGCTCTTGAACACGCATAATCTACATATATTCAAGTCCCTGGAGGGGAGGCAGAAGCTTAAACCCACTACAACCCAATTTTACAGCTGACTTGACTAGGATTGCCCATGAACAGACCTCGGTCACGGATTGGCTTGAACCCGTGACCTTCAGATCACGAGTCAAGCACCTATATCACTAGGCCGCTGTTTCCATCTCCTTTTCCGAGTTTAAAGGGTTTTCAATAGAGAAGTCAAATGTATATAGTTGTTCCGTTTATTTTCAAGTGGGTTTTTGAAAAAGCACAAGTAAAAAAGGGTACACAAAAGATTAAGGGGTGCGGATTAATCATGGACCAGTCCTGGACTAGTCTTTCGGTATAGGTTGCCATGTTATACGTCCTCTTTTAGCACATCATTTTTATCGACGAATGAGATAAAAACATCTCATTTAACCTCTTATCGAATAATCAAATTTTAAACTGGTCCAAATTGAAAGAAGTTGCATACATCATATCAAATCGGGCTAAAAATTTTTAAAAAATGTATGCATTGTGAGAAAATGAGAAATTGTCTGTAATAGGGAATTTCTACTTTTCACACAAAGTTTTCCACGATTGTATATCTTTAGGGCGTCAGAAAGCGCCATTTTGTGGTAATGGGTTAACCTACCCCCTTATTGATTGTCCGTGGAGCTATTGAAGACAAGATTCCTTTTATTCAACACTGTTATTGTGAGTGCACGTGAAACGATAGTCACGTTTCTAAGTTGAACAACAAATTACAAGTCGACCCGATAGATTGTTTGTCGACAATGGATTTTGACATTGAAATGTTTCATTTTGAATTCATATCAAACGTATTGGATTCGCTTCTCTCATCTTCATGCACAAATATGGTGGAAAAACTGAAACTGCTCTCATTTGTGCAAGAGAATTGGATATCATTTGGGAAATCTTCTGTTAGCTGACGTCGCTCAATGCGGCTATATGGCAGTAGAGTTTCGAGAAATGTACTTCATTTGCGCATTTTATTTTTTTCGTCTTCTTTTTTTTTTCTTAACATTCGCAAAGGCCTTCTTTTCCATGAAATAATTTCTATAAATTGCCTTAATAGAGTTCTGCCTCTTTCTTTAGGCAACGTTGTTGACACCTGCTTCCTGTTGGGAAATAGAAGTAAAATAGGGGATATAAAGTGTGGGGGGTTGTTGTTTTTTATGGGGTTTTTTGAGTGTGTGGAGGGGTTGTTTTGTTGTTTTCTTTGGTTTATCTTATTTTGTTGTTGGTGGTGTTTGCTCGGTTGGCTGGGTTGTGGTGTCCCCGCATGAAGCATACTAAATACAATTAGAAACTTTGGTCGTCAAAGGTCGCATATTTGTTACACACATTTGTTACACACATTTGTAACACATTTGATGTCCTTTTAAATTATATGAAGTCACATTGATGTTTGAACTTTATTTCTTTTTGCAGCTACAAGCTTAACCAGTTTCCATTCAAAAACGATTGTTGACGCCTCAAAAAATGAAATGGGCTTGGAAGCATATTGGAAAACGAAGAAATTGCTAATTACAAGCAATTTCTTCATCATCCACAATGCTTTCTACCCCAAAAAGCACGTTAAAGGGAGCATCTGTCTCTACCATTGTTAACCCAATTGATGTCGGAAAATTCTCAATGGGTGCTCAGTCATGCTGAATCCGGAATACTTCTGCTTTTGGAGGAGGTATGGATTGAGATCGGCCTTCACATATGGGCATTCAGGACTTATTCTTCACCGCATTTTCGTCCCTTTCAAGCAATAGCGGTTTATGAAATTTATAATCGACAGATATATTGACAAACAATTAGGGCTTTCCATTCCCTTGATTTTAAAGCATGACAAGGGTAAACATCTAATCTCAAACCTGACGGATCGCTGGCCCCGCCCACTGAGCACCGATAGGAAGTGCCACTTCGACATCAAACGGCGTGACTTTGAAAAATGTATGGCCAGTAAAATATAACAAAAAAGAAAAAATGATTGGATTGCGATCTTAACTTCGTAACTACAGCTTGATTAGCCTGTAGTTACGACATTAAAGCCGCCAAACCCACAAAAAATGCTTCACGTGTATGTCAGTCAATGTTGGAGTTCAAAGTTCATTTCAGGTCAAAATGAATTATTTGATTGGTCGATTTATTATGTGAATGACAATCGCGATTCGTCAAAGGCTGGCACTGGTGTTTATTACACTTAATCATTTCTCTCGCTTTGTAGAGTCGTCCTTGACAAACATACGTTAATAGATTTTTTCTGCAATTTTCTTCTCGAACACATGACATAAGGATCTACTCAAAAGGACGAAATCGGCAAAAATAAGAACACTCTATCTAGACCGGCATGATCGTAGCCCGTTCCTTTCGAGAACGATTATTTTGAAATAACAACCGCTTGTTTGTTCACCCAATCACCGCCTACAAGTTATCTCTAAATAGAAGAAACAAATCAAGTATTTGTCGACTTTTGAATAAGGTGCAGGACTAAGAAGAGCACGATCCGGATGTGGTTTGTTTGTCGCTTTTATCCCAAAAATCAAGTCAACTAACCCTGAAGAACTTTAGACAAGAGGCATTGATCCTGTCACCCTTATATATTTTTATATGTAAAACGAAATGGATCATTGTTACGAGCCATTTCTTCATTTTACCAGTATAAAAGTCGTCATTTTGTGGTCATAGGTTAAAGTGACGTCCCTGGCAAAACTGTTGTGGACTGTGCAGGCCTACAAGATTTTTATTCTTTCGCTTTTGGTTAAATTCTCAGGATCTAAGATGGCTGTTCTGCCCAAATATTTTTTTTTAAAACAACATCAACATAGCAACGTCCGGTTAGCCTTTGCTTGATTCGATATTGTTCTCAAATATTTTCTTCCCGGAAAAATAGGGAGATACCATCTCTAATGACCTCGTCTGAATCCGATTTCTTTCTTAAATACTTGTTAGAATGAATAATCGGAAGATACAATCTACGATTCAATCAATTTAAGACTTGTTTGGATAAGTTGCAGACGTAAGTTGAAGTTGCTTTGAATTTGAAAACAAGGGGCCGAACAGGGTAGAAAACACTGTGATAAAAAGAGAAATTCCTTGAAACAAGCAATTTCTCTTTTCTCTCTATGTTTTTTTAAATGTACTCTTCAATGCGTAAATCGACAACCGCTGATTTTTCTGAAAATGGAACCTTTAGAGTGGTGACAAGACAGTTTTCGATGAGACCAATTTCCTTTGATATAGGCAGAATGTCACAATTTTAAATAGGAAGGGTTTTCATGGTCATGCAAACATTTTCACGAGTTTTTTTGATAGTGTGGCGCTAAAGTGGTGTAAAGAAAATTGTCTTCAAGTCCCTCTTTCCCTTGAAACTGATCGTGATGTCAACATAATCAATATAATTCTTCCTTGTGACTTTACAAACATATTCAGATCACAAGTCAAGCCCTACCACACAAACATTGAAGAAGTCTACACTGCTGCATTTATACATCGATTTTTAAGTAGTTTAGCCCCTGACAATCCTACCTGTTTCCGACCATATTTAATAATAATAATTGATTGTTATAAGAATTTCTTCATTTCCCTCTGTTTTCTACCCCCAAAAGAGGGAGACGTTTAAATATCTCGGATAGGTTGAGCTTGATTAGAATTAAACTTTATTTAACCCATTCAAATTTAATGCCCATCAATGAAAATAATTGGGAAAAATTGTATAAATGAAGAAATTGCTTGAATTGTTGAAAAATCATAACCTTAAATTGTAGTCTACAGCACCTTTCAATTTAGACTAGTCTCAATTTTGCTGTCTGATAATGGGTTAGTTTCTACCGTTACATTTCTTATTTCTTTGATTCACACTTTTATACTGCTGTCTGCAACTTCAAGCTTTCGAAATGGAAAGGTCTGAAAATTCATTGTCTGATAATGGGTTTAACTGGATGCGCAGGCGCCTCCTTCGTCAATCCTAACGCTGTCCTGTATAACAGAAGCCTACAAAAAAGTAAGTAAGTTTTGTCGTAATAAGGCGGAAAGATGGTATAGGCGACGAGGAACCAAGCACTTATTCCAACAAACTACCCTTGCACAAAATGTCGAGCTCGCCGAATATTTTAACTAGTGCAATGATCTTGACCTTGGAGCTTTCTTACCTCTTTTTTTTTTATATTTTTATTATTAAATGGCACGCCTAGTCATGACACGTGAGATATACCCCGAAAAAACTTATTTTGGACGTTTGGCCTTTAGGTATGACCTTGACCTTAGAGTTGTCTGAAAATTTGCTTCCAATGGTACATCTAATTATAACGGGTAACATTTTCGCCAAATTATTTGAAACTCATCAGTTAAAATTAGATCAATTCTGTGGAACAATTCGTACGGACGTATTGGATCGTTTGTTTGATTGGGGTTTAACGTCGTTTTAACGGTATTTCAGAAATAAACATATCTTTTGTTCTGTTCCCTTAGGTATTTCAATCATATCGCGGCGGGCGGAGCACCTAACAATTGATTCCTGGTATCTCTCACACCAGTTCTAATACTTCACCTCTCCGAGCCTCAAGCTGCCCATCGCTCTTTAGTCTACGATTAGCTAACCACTGGTGAGAAACAAATGTCGGATAGGATATATGCCACGACCGGGGATCGAATCCTTGACCTCTTACCGAGAGTCTGACGCGCTACCAAGTGCACAATGGCCAATTCCGAACTGACGTACAAACGCATTAACACTTTAATATGGTGTACCGTTTGGGTCGAAAAGTCCCCTTTTAATCGTCTTAGCCTACGCGCGCACGTGTAAATGATATATAGGTAAACCAGTTTAATTTAAGCTGTCTTTTTTTTTGACGAATATTTTTTAATCGGAACAAGGTGCAACTAATAATTTTTACATGTTCAAATACATTTTACTTCCGTTTGTGTATGATTTTTGTAGAGAGATAGATTAGTAGAGGCGGAGGGGTGAGCGATAGAGAGGGAAGAGCAACTTATAAAATCATGAAATTTAGAAAGGATTATTCCTGATTGATTCAGCCGTATCATGTTTGGAGGATAGGCAAATTCATATAATGTCTAGTGTGTGCAAAGCGCACAGTTCGTGTGGTTTTATTTCAGAAAGGAAACGAATTATAGCTTTTATTGACGAGCGAACAAAAACCCGTAACTACAGCTTTATACAGTCTGTTATCACTAACTATTGATCGTTCGTCATAGATTTATGATTTTTATAGTTGTCTGTCTAAATTAGTTTTACAAAGTTAATTAAGGTACACTACATAACTAAGAATATTCGTTTACACAGGCCTTTATGCAGATATGCATACATGTATAAGTGTTTGAGAGAAAGGTGCAGTAAAGACAAAAAAAAGTTACAGGTCGGCTAATCTTCCAAACCTCGTAACCACAGCTAGTTTAAGCTGTATTTACAATCCTAGAAAATAACCAGACGAGTTTACGAATTCACTAATCATCTTATGAAAACATAAAAAGACTGTCAGACGAGTTGCAATGTACACATGAGTAAATTACTAAATAAAGGTACAGCCAAGACATTGCGTGTGCGCTTATATTTTTAAAGTGCACGCGTTTTTAACACGTGCACTTTCAAAATATTATCGTGAACGCGTAAAAAGTAAACTACTTAAAATTGTGTATGCACTTGTAAATTAGGCTTACGTGCACATTTAAACCCCTGAACGCTCAGTTATTATGCGCGCGCCTTAATTTTGTGAGTATACCTGTATTATTTACGCGTGCAGGCGTTTATTTTAGCGTTTATTACCTATAGTGGACTTTTGACCCATTTGGTGAGCCATACATTAACACACTAACGCACATACACCTACTGGTAAAAGTGTAATACGTCTCGCACTCCGCAAGCGAGCCTGAAAACAAAATTAATTTTCGTCATTAAAGGCATAATGCCGTAATCAAAACTTCAACTGGAGTGTAGTAAAGATCAAAGTGAATTCAAGCTGAACAAGTAATTTATCATAAGTTATGAAGAAAATCGTTCACGCGGAACTGATTTAGTTAGATTACTCATGCATTGGAGTTTGGATGAAAATGTTTAAATGTTGTTTTGGTATTATAAAAATAACTCGAAGGGTAAGTGTGAAATTTAGATTTTATTTGTTATTTTTTCTTGAACTATATTGTAGTCTAGAAAACTTGAAAAAACGCCAATTATGGATAAAGTTAACCCATTCCTACATGATAATCCCGCCGTTTATACGCCCCCACCATAAAGAAAAGGCTTTAGATTTTTTTTTTAATATTTTAACTACAAATGCCAAAGATTAAAAACATCTTTCGTCTGCAACTTATTTTTCGAATTTGGACCATTCTAAATATTTTCGTGTGGTAATGGTTTAAACGGCCTTTAAGTCAATTTTCACTGATAAACTAGAACTGTAAGCTTGGGTTAATATTGCCTTGAAACGCATTTAACCTATTATTTTTCGTCTTGTATTTGGCTTAACCCTTTCCTGTTCGATCCCTTGGGTTTTTTCTACGTCACTGTTATTTTATAATTGAGAAAGCATTGAAGAAAAAGAAGAAATTACTTGTAACGAGCAACTTCTTTTTCTTAAATACTATCTACCCTACTGAATGATTCAAATTTCGCATCAAATGTTCGTCTGCAAAACCTCTGAATGTGGACAGGTCTAAATTATTACAAATCAAGAAATGGTTAAGACGGGCGAAATCCGTCAGTGCCAGTCTCGGTAAAAGTCCATTGATAATAAGCAATCCCTGAGATACTTCTTTTGACAATTCCTATACTAAAATGCTCATTCCTACAGATTCAGACAGATATGCACTTTTTTGTGTATAACATTTCATTTGTCGCGCGCCTCTAAATAGATTGGACTAGAGTAACGTTTTGTACAACTTTAATACACAATTCAAACACGCCAGTTTTAATAAGGATAATCCTCAGCCGTACCTGTGTAAGCCTATAGAATAACCCTTGTTATTACTTGTAAATTTCTATTTCTCGTTTTCTCATAAAGATTTCTAACATTCAAATCTCTTTCTCCTTAATTCACAATCACTTTTAAATTTACTCTGCATCCTCTTTGACAATTTGAAATTAATCCTGCATTTTAATGAGCTGAAAAAGACAACGTAGAAAAAAAATATGACCAAAAGGAGGGATTTTTCTTTCTTTCTTTTTTTTTTTTTTTTTTGCAACAAGCAGTTTCTCCCCCTGTTTCTACCCTGTTTTCACCTTTTTTTCTTCAAATTTTATTACACGTTGAACCGTCGTTTGAAACATCATTAAGTTTGGACCAGTCTAAAAAATTTTCTGCTAGTAGAGAGTAAATTCATTGCAAAACGGCAAAATTTTAGGCTGGTCCAAGTTGAAAGGAGCTGCTATGGTCAATTTAAAGTTTATGAAATTTCAAAATTTTCAACCTTCTGGGTAGAAAATATTGTGTATAATGAAGAAATTGCTGGATACAATCAATTTCTCCATTTTACACAATGCTTACCCATTTTTTTCCTGGGGGTGTCAAAATCATTAATCGGGTTAAGTTAAGATCAGTATTAAATTTTGTCGTCTGGAAATGAGGTAAATCAAGACCAGACTTTAACTTTGTCGCCATGTAATTGGTTAAGTAATACGAGGAAAATGGATCACCTTAAAACGAAGTCCAAAGATCGTCAGTTGCCCGGGGGCTTGTATAAATTTAATTAATTCAAAATCATAGCTAAGTGATTTAACTTATAAGCGTGTTTCAAAACTTGTCATTAATATCAATGCAAGTTCGACAGCCATTGCGCTGTGATTCGTGAGTTCTTACGAAGTGAGTCGAATTTGGATGTGATGTCGTTGCTCGGGTGTCATGAAATGACGCAGTTCAACCGAAAGATTAGTAAACGTGGCTCTAACCGATTACCAGACGACAGCACTTCAGACTTGTTCAAATTCAAAGAAGTTGCATGCGCAAGTTAAAAGGGGACGGATTTCTAAAATTCTTTTGGAATAAAAAAAACATTACGGATGATGACGAAATCGCTTGCTTTCCAAAGCTTTTTTCTTGAAGGGGCTTAAAAGTAGGAAAGCATGGAAATGGATTAACCCATTTCCAAACAATCATGCTTTTTTGCGCCTCCAAGAAAAAAGCTTGAAAAACATTGCTGAAAATGAAAAATGAGCTTGTTTCAAGCAATTCCTTCATTATCTCCAATATTTTCCACCCCAAAAGGCATTTTTTTTTTAAATTCCATCAAATTTAAATTGTCGTCTGCAAAACCTTTGAACTTGAACCATGCAAAATGAAAACGAATAACAAGCAGCAACACATGAAATATAGTATAAGGAGACGTTCTCATCCACGTCTACATATAAAGTATTGCATTTATCTTTCCTTAACCCTTGTCATGCTGAATATTCATCCTCTTTTCAATATATTTCAAAACTGAGACATAATAAGATTGATGTTGAATTCCAAGATTTTCTCAACACAACAAGAACAAGCAGGTAGTGTAGGCTAAGATCACACGTCTGTGCAGGCTGATCTTAGTCTATACACCTGCTAAAGCGATTGTTAAAGCAGGAATATTCCGGGATCAGCATGACAAGGGTTAAGTTTCCCAATACTCACATTTCTGGGAAGAGTAAAGAGTATTTACGGATCGCTATCCCGCTCACGGAGTACATACAGGAAGTTCAACTTCAATATCAAACGGCGTTATTTTGCAAAATTTATAGTCTAGAGCATGCTTTGTTTGTTTGTTTGAATGGGGTTTTACGCCGCTTTCAACAATCTTTCAGTTATATCGCGACGGCTGGAGCACCTAACAATGGAAGCCAGGTATTTCTCACACCAGTACTACCATTACGTCCTTTCCTAGCCTCCAGCTGCTATCCCAAATAGGTCTACGATTATCGACCCATTGGTGAGAGACAAATAGTCGGAAAGAATGAATGCCGCCGTCGGGGATCGAACCCGGGACCTCTAGAATGACAGTCCGACGCGCAACCAACTGCGATATGACGGCGGCTACTTGAGCATGCAACAAGACGTAAAATGGTTGTTCGGCGACTTAAACGACGTAATTATAGCTCGAATACAAAAATACTTAACACAAACGTTGGGAGTTCAAATTCCACTTCCGGTCTAATTGAATTATTCTTTTGGCCGATTGATTCTGCGATTGCTATTTCAATCGGATGAGCGCATTTTATCCATCAAAGACTGTAGTTTTACACAATTGATTGATTGGATGAGGTAAACGGGACTTTCAACGCGAATGACGGCCTTTGTACAGGCTGCATCGTGAACATTCTGATTACACTCTACGGGTACGCAGACTGATCGGAGTCTTCATCTGGTGAACGTGTTTAATTGATCAATCGCTGGCCCTACCCACTTAGTCCATCGGTACCGCCCATTGACTCAGATAAAAAGTTCCACTTCTTTTTTAAACAGCGTTATTTTGCCAAATTTATAGCCAGTAGTATGTAACAAAACAGTTAATTGGTGGTTGGCGACCTGAACGGCGTAACTACATTATAAATACGGGGCCAAACAAACTAACATGCTTCACTAAAATGTCGGCACATGTCGGAGGTCAAATTTTACTCCCGGTCAAAATGAAAGGTTCGATTGGCCGTAATATGGTTTAAATTCTTCCTCCGTTTTCGAAAAGAACATATTCAAAGTATTCACATTATTCCAAATATTGAATTTAGTCAGCGCAGTCGGTAGCGCGTCAGACTCTAAATCTTCAATCATGGGATGTCATGGGTCCGATCCCCGGCGGCGGCACATATCCTTTCCGGCGTCAATAATGTTTTCATAAGCGCTTTTACTTTGGGGCGTCACAAATGTCATCTGGGATATTGATATTATGAGTCTTGTTGATAAGTATTGAAGCTTGGTACCTTCATCTGTTCGGAAAAGTGAGCCAAGAAAGTCTAGCCATTATTTCTTAAGCATAGAAACTTTAGTAACATAATTCATAAGACTTTTTCCCCAAACTTTTCGAGAAGATCATTTTAAAAGTTTTCACTATACACCATATATTGAATGAACCCCGACCATAAACCCATGTTTTTTTTCCGATCAAATTTCTTTGAATATGTCTAATAAAGGATCGTTCAAGGTTAATTCCTGTGAACTTTTGCTGAAACCCGTGGAGCACTTTTGGCCTTAAAAGTTTACGGACGCACGCACGACGGACTCATGACAATAGCCCGCTGGCTTTCTGCTAAAAAAAAAACATAGAAAGGCATAGTAACTATTTGTAAAAATTCGTCTAGGACCGGAACGTTTTGAACCTGGTCAGCCTGCACAGCACTTGCAGTCACACCAGGGACGATAGTTTTCGCGCTTCCAAGGAGGTCCTTTTTGGTTCACATTTGTTTTACAGTCAGTTCCTGAACGACAGGACAATGCATTTTGAGAAAATGCGTCATTAATTCGTATTTCCATAAACCCATTACCAGACGACAACATTTACGTTGGGCCAATACTCCTTTTTTGTCCGGCGTAAAAAAGGTGTTTATGTGGGAAAGGGTAAAATGTATAATTTTGACAAAGTAGAAATTTCATATACAAAATTTATGTTCAACATTAAGTCTCCGCTTTTATATTTAGAGCGGTATATGCCCGTTGGGGCCTTTTATGTAATATGACTTGTGTATAAATAAATTTAAAAGCCTATTAATTTTAGCAATATAACCATGCTTCAGCAGTCTCAAGATATTTTCAATATACAACAATTATTGGAACATTTTTCACGCCCCCTGACCCCCAACAAGGCAGTTCGACTGAGATATAGACGACATTTTCTCCATTTTTTCCCAAAATATTTGACCATTGACATATGAAATATAGAGTAAATCGTAGGTGGACCACCTAAACGTTTAACCCATTTCCTCAAATGATGCTGTTTAACAATCCATAAAAAGAATAATTGGGGAAAAAAAACGTGTATTTTCCACAATTTTCCACAATGCTCTCCACCAAGAAGGTTGAAAAAATCTAAATTTTTTTTTCATTTTTTTCCGTGCCTAACTCCTTTCAGTTTAGACCATTCTAGAAATTTGTCGTTTGGTAAGAGGATAAATAGCCCACAAACAAAAATGTACGAAATAAATGTTGGCGTTAAACAGTTTACTTTCGATCTAAATGATTTCATTTCTTAATCGGATTTTTGACGACGACGATCCGTCAATTACATTACCAAAAATAACCTACAAATAATTGTAGCTAAACCGATAAATCAATTTTCAGACGGCATTATTCATTTTGTAGGAATGAGAAAGGTTTACAGCGGTTTACAACATTACTTATTATGTTTTCACTTTCCTGGCGAAGATAATATGCATTGTTTTTATTCAAATATAGAATTAAAAAATACACTGTAAGTTACACACGATTTCTTATATTACTATATAACCTAGCAGAAAGAAAGCATTTCACTAGCTTGAGAAAGTTTTCTTGTAGAATTACCTCGTGCTCAAGGTTAAATAATGTGGCCGTTCTTGATTTTTTTTCGCGGAGATCTGAAATCAAATTTTCAGCCAATCAGTATGTACGAATCGTGCAAGTGAATAATATCATGATAAAATTTAAGTATCGTCAAGCTTGGTATGTTTCATATTTCCCTACATTAGATATATTTTAGTGGTATCTTTCGTCGAATACACCTCCTGCTATTACTAAATTCATCTCATTGGTCCGTGTTTTAGCCATCTTTTATTTAGACGCGTTTCGTTACATGCTGCATTTTTGTCGTTATATATGAAAGCAACCCAAGCCACATATTTACAGAATACTTTCTTTTTATTTTCAGGGTAATTTGCCGACTCGCAACAGTTTTTGAAGTAGAGATCTTTCTCAGACTAGACAAAAAGGGCCATACTTTCAAAATGTCACCCAAACGTCGCCATGCATATTTATTCCCCCAAAAGTTTGTACTGCTGACGTCATTTGGACTGTGTTTATGTGCAGGAGCTGACATACTGTTGGCTGTAATAAGTTCGAATAATAAATTGAAAGGGTACTACTACTGGACGGGATTCTGGTGTGGGGGGAGCATATTCGTAACAGGTGTTCTGGGGATAATCAGTAGCTGTTTGAGATCCGTCTCCGTAGTTAAAGCATTCATGATATTGTGCATCGTCGGAGTCGTTGTCTCTTTAGCTGTAATTGCTCTGTCAGTTGTAGGGATCGATGACAACAATACATTTTATAGGGTTCATAGCGAGAACTCATTACTGGATGTTATATATCATGGAGGTTTAATAGGGATCGGTGTCGTACAGTTGGTTCTGTGTATTTTGTGCGATATTGCTTGTTTGTGTTATATCTTTGCTGTCAAATCGAGAAGAAATGTTCCGGATGATGTTCAAAGGAAGCGATTATCTATTGCAGAATCAAATGCTCCCCTTATTAAAAACCAATCAGTAAGGAATAGTTATTGTCAGACTGACGGCGAAAATATCGATGAATTCGGACATGTGAAACAAGAACATCAATTCAATTTGGGTCACCTTAATGACAATTCATCAAGATTTTCCACATTCGGTCGAAGAAACGCAAATTATGAAATATCAAACAATCGCATTGGCAATACTATAGAAACAGCTAGTTTAAATTATCCTGATGAAGACGAATACCATTACGCCCAAATAAAGTTGTTTGAACACCCTCTCCCGATTGAAGACGACGAAGAACTACCCCCATACCGCAGAGTTGATCCCCGATCAAAACGCCCAGGGCAGTCGAACAAAACCTCGCAACTGAGACGAACCAATAGCATGCCAACGTTTTCTAATAAACGGACTGGTAAAGAAAGACATACAAGAATGAGTGAACGCAAAGATCTTTCACAAAGATCTTCTGAGATGATTGATTCGTTACCAGGAAAACAGAGAAGTAATGATCATAGAGACAGAAACTCGACTATAACAAAACAACAGAGCAGATCATCAGACCCTTTGGAACTAGAAAGAAAATCGTCGTATCACAAAAGGAATAATAGCCAGAAATCTACCAAAGCTGAAAACGGAAGTAGTCGAAGAGATAAGAACAACCAAAATGAGACAATTGTAAAATTGAGGTCAAGTTCTTTACGAACCGACCATACTAAAAGGCTGAACAGAAGAAGGAAAGCTTACTCTGCAGAATACAAGTTAAGCAAAGAAAATATTGCCGCAGAAGAAGAAAATATGCTGATAAAGACGTCATCTATTGAAGACTGGAACTCTGCACTGTTTGCACCAAATCGAATTATTCCAACAAAGTTTTCTTTAAGAACTCGTATCCGTCAAGACGGGACGCCTGCGGTTATTTCGGCCATTCCTGTCAAACCAGTGTCCTCGCCACCTCCGTTAATATCACCTCCACCTAAACCACCGCGGACATTCCTAGCAAAGAACAAAGGTTTTAATACCAACGCGAATGAAACTGAAGCTAAACTAGAAAACCGGATATTCATTTTCCCGAATGTTGAAAGTGGTCGCAATGAAACAAGCGTAGAAAGTGGAAAATCGAAATCAGAGTATGAAGACGGAAAGCAGGACTCGCATAGTTCACCAGAAGTAACAATTGAATCCGGTCCAGTTTTAAAATGTAATTTATCGTCTCAAAATATCACCAGTCAAACCAATTGTGGAAAAACAAATGAAGTTCCGTCGAAAAAAGAAAACATTTTCCCTCCCTCACAAACAGACTATGAAACTGCTACAGAAATACCGACATCTCCAATTGTTAAATGCCCACCATCTGCTGTTGAAATATCGAGGGCTCCCGTGATCAAATCTTCAACTGCAGTTGTAAAACCGACATCCCCCATTGATAAACGTTCATCTGCAGTGGAGATACCGACATCTCCTATTGTTAAACGACCATCTGCAGTGGAAATGCCGACGTCCCCTATTGCAAAACTTCAATCTGCAAAGGAAATACCGACATCCCCTATTGTTAAACGACCGTCTGTAGTGGAAATACCGGCATCCCCTGTTGTTAAACGTCCGTCTGCAGTTGAAATACCGACGTCCCATATTGCAAAACAGCAATCTGCAGTTGAAATACCGACATCTCCTATTGTTAAACTTCCATCTGCAATGGAAATACCGACATCCCCTATTGTTAAACGTCCATCTGTAGTGGAAAAACCTACATCACCGACAGCTAAACACTCAACTGCAATGGAAGTACCCACGTCCCCTGTTGTTAAATGTCCAATATCACCCGTTCAAAAGTTTAGATACGCAGGCAAGCAAACAGATCTAGTCAGAGATAATCGCAACACAATAGCCGAAAACACGGCACCAAAAAGACCTGAGCAGAAAAGCTATGAAAAACCTGACAGTGAAATCATACAATTTCGAAAAGGTAATGGCGAAAAACTGTTTACAGAGAAAAAAATGGACAGGTCAAACATTATTGAACAGCCTCAAAGCACAGAAAGGCATTTTATTCAAAATAAAGAGCCAAAAAAGGAAACCACTAAGCCAATGAAAACGGAGAACGCAACACAAAACAAAGAAGAAACATCAAAGGTACAAACTGGTGATAAAAGTAATACAAATCCAAGGGATAAAGGTGCAAGACCAAAAACAAACATTCGCAATGTTGGTAAAGATACACTAACTCCCATATGGGATAGAAGAACAAGAGTGCCGGTATTTATACCAATTACAACAGCAAAAAACAGTAAGCAACCAAAAAGCACTACTTTGTTTACTCGACCATCACCCTCACCTAGACTTATAAATCAACAAAGTGTTCCTCGATCATCCACACCCGCATCTGGTTATCCAAGTGCATCTCAAACCAGAAACCGTGATCAGAACGATGAAGAAGCTCAAAATCATAGGGATGTTGCCGATGGAAGCCATAATGTTAGTCAATCTATTAACGATCGTGACGCATTGTTTGCTAAAATATTGTAAATGTTAGTTAGCAGTTTCCATTAATAAATAAATTTTAATTTTCACATTGCTATGAATCTAGCTTGCTTGTAGTGCCTTTTAGCTTTTCTGAGTATAACGTGGCCTAGGTGATCTTTCGTAGTTATCTGATAATTACCCACTGACACAGTTTTTGACCCGAAGTGACCAATTTTCAATCTCGTCAAAGATTTAATTAATACAAACAGTCTGATCAATTCTCACGTTGACCGAGCACAAATTAAGTAAAAAGACGCAACTGGAGTCAAATAATAATATCGAATATAAGATTTGGTACATTGAACAAAACTTATCAAGTACTAGTAATGCTACATACAAAGTATGAATACCCCATGTTTTACAGTTAAATCCACCATTTCTAGTAACACAGCAGATTGGTTGAATGGGGTTTAATGCCTCTTATGACAGTATTTCAGTCATATCGCGGCGGCTGGAGCACTAAACCGTAGATTCCTGTTATTTCTCACCCCAGTACTACTACTAAACCGAGCCTCCAGATGCTCATTTGCGATTATCAACCCATGGGTGGGAAACAAATATCGGAAATGATATTTGCCGCGGCCGGGGATCGAACCCTGGAGCCCTTGACTAGTCCTACACGCTACCACTGCTCTACGGCCGCGGCCGTAGCACAGCACAACATCATCTATGTAGCTCCATAAAAAAGAGTATGTCCAACACCTTCTAGTTTGGGAGGAGAAGATTTTTTAAAATTGCTTGAATTGAGCGTTTTTCTAAACTTTTGACCTAAGGGGCGGGGCTAGTTTTTGCCTCCGGGGATATAATTTTTGAAAATTTCGTAGAGAACCATGTAGTTACGCCACATATCAAATATAGATGCCTGAGTTCTTACACGTTGGTAAGAGAATATTTTTTAACATGTTCTGAGTATTTTCAAAACTTTGAACTTCTACAGCTGGACTGATTTTGAATCCCTTGAAATGTTTTGTTTAAAAAGGATTGGCCATTGGTCCTTTAGTGGTAACCTGAGACAAAGCTTACAAATGTTAACTGAGCAAGTAAAACCAGTTTGTAGCTCCATGCATTATGCAAAACCTTATTTTGAATAAGATTTTTATGCCCCCGTCATGTAAATGCGATGGGAATATAGATTTACCCTGTTCCGTTTGTGAGTGCATGGGTGTCCAATTCTTGTCTCGAAGACATCTGCAACACAGTTAATGGATTTCAAAATAAGTTGACACACTTTTTCCCCTTGAAGAATACCTAATGACCAGTTGGACACACCCATTAAGTTCAGGATCATTACTGAAGGTGATGTGACGAGACAGCACATTCTTTAACCCATTACCAGACTGCAAAATCTGATTCATATTGAAATGAGTTGCAGACGAGAATTTAAGGTTTATGAATTTTTAGATTTTTTTCAACTTTCTGGATAGAAAACATTGTGTAAAATGAAGACAAGCAATTTCTTCATGTTATACAATGTTTTGCTCGAGGGGCATAAAAAGTCACTTTGTGGGAGTGAGTTAAAATGTGCTCCGGACGAGTCAAGATATAAACCAAGTATCGTAATATGGACACATCTGAAAGATATCCATCAGGAGATGCTAACCTAAGAGGTACCTGAGCGCGTGTATCGCTCCACAGGCCTGATTGTACTGATAAAGAAAATGGTGTTTTCAGCAATCATACTCAATTTCTTTTTCACCACGTGCGGCAAATAAACCTTGTCAATGAATTTTTTTTAATATTCCAGCCTTTTCATTGTTTTACAAAAGTCAATTGAAAAGGATATTCACAATTTTCTTGAGAAAAAATATCACTAGATACCACATATGGACACAAGCCCCGCTCATTTAAGCAATGTTTTCCATCCGATCAAAATTCTTTGAAGGAATCTAATAAAGGGTCACAAAATGATAATTACTGTGAAATTTGATTTAAAATCCATCAACTGGTTTCTGAGAAAATGATTTCTAAAGCTTTCACCATATATAGAAATTAGCCCCACTCATTTTAATAATATTTATCAACCGATCAAACTTCTTTGAAGGAATCTGATAAAGCGTCGCCAAGGATAATTTCTGTGACGCATGACGGACACAACGCCATGACAATAACTCGATGGTTTTTAGTCAGTGGAGCTAAAAACCAGATATGAATGCTCTCTAGGCGTTTTTACTTTGAAGAATTTTTAGTATTTCCCTCTTGATTTCTACATACCCAGGGTGGAGTCGAAATATGACACAGGGAAGATCACAAGAACAAAATTTGAAGAGGTTCGCTTGGAGATTATACAAACCAAATGCTGTCTGGTTTTGGAGGACAGTAATTTAAAATTTCCATCTTTGATTCAATGTAAAAAAGGGTATGCGGGAGGGAATCCTAATATGATACTTAGTGGTATCAAATGTTCACTAGAAGATGCAACATACTATATCAATACTCAATGCCTTCTGATTTCAGAGAAGAAGGTTTATAAAGTTTCATTCTCTATTTCTTTATTAAAATAGGATGTGCATAGGTAGAGCCGAAATATAACACAAAGACCATAGCATGAACAAACTTTGTAGAGTTTCACTAGATGATTTTGACATCAATGCTCTAGATTTTCTATTTTCAGACAAAAATACTTTTAATAGTTTTCCTTCTTTGTTTCTATGTTGCCGCCGTCATAGCGCAGTCGGTAGCGCATCAGACTCCAAATCTTTAAATATGTGATGTCATGGGTTCGACCCTCGGCGGCGGCACATATCCTTTCCGACATTTATTTCTCACCAATGGGTGGATAATCGTACACCAATCGTTGAATAACCGTAAACCTAAGTGGGCTGGAGGCTAGAAAAGGCTGAAGTAGTAGTGCTGGTGTAAGAAATACCAGGAATCCATTGTTAGGTGCTCCAGCCTCCTCGATATGACTGAAATACTGTTAAAAGTAGCGTTAAACTACATTCAATCGATCAATCAATCGTTGTTAAAATTGGAAGCACCCAAGAAGAGTCCAAATATGATTCGCATGGCATGACAAGAACAAACTTTTTATTGGTTCACTAGGAAATTCTACTTACAAAATACTGGTATCAATGTTTTAGGCTTTCCAGTTTCAGGAAAAAAAATCAAAGTTTTCCTTACTTGATCCGATGTGCAAGGTGGGAAATATGCTTCAAGGGATTTCATATAAACAAACTTGATAGAGGTCCCCGAGCATGTGCTTCATATCAACATCTCGTCCTTCTGGTTTGAGAGAAGAAGTTTTATAAAGATTTCAATATCCCCCTTTTTTCATTGCCATGGCAACCAGAGTCGACATATCCCCATACAATGACGCTTTTTGGCACCCCCAACGAAAAACAATTGTGAGAACATTGAGTAAAATGAGGTGTGCCGGTTTCAGGGGAGGTAATTTGTGCTGATATATCAGGAAACCTCCAGACGGTTATATGGCTAATGGTAGTCTATATAGACACTTAACCAAGTGATGACCCCTTTCTATCAATGGATTAGCTTTATCTTTGAGCTCTATACAAGCAATTTCTAAATTTTCAACATTGATTTCTACCGAGAAAACAACAAACTGTCGCCTGTAAAGGCTGACGAATACCCCCCCCCCCCGCCGCCTCTTTTTAATCGAGGCCAAATTGTAACCATTGAAATGTTGGCCATAAATGATTTATCAAGTGGACAATTTATTTTTTACAAATTCTGAGTCAATGAGGGACAATGACTGTGTAAAAAAATAGGGATTTTGTTCAACATTGAAGATGGAAATTATGGATTTCGTGCAACGTCGAACATGGCGTTTATGTTCTGGAATAAACATGTCAACCACTTTTTTTTAATCTGTCAACCTGTTCAGGAGTTATAATTTATTCTCTATATATCAAAGGGGCATAACTCCTGAGCCAGTTGATTAATCATAATGAAAATTGCACGTGCACAAGCTCCCATTGCAAGGAAGATTTTGGTAAAGATTAAGCAAAATTGGTCTGGAAATGTTTGAGGAGATGAGGACACAAAATTATGTCCACGGAGAGACGGAAAACCTGATTCCAGTAAAAAAAACCCTAACTTCGTTGTATGGGGGTATTAAGATATTTCTAGAATTTCAAAAATTTGAAATTATTGTCTGCAACCTCTTTCAATTTGACCAGTCTAAAATTTTGTCTTCTGGCAAGGGGTTAAGGATGTATTTCTTTTATCTGAACAATTCTTGGTAGAACTTCACCCAAGGATCATCCCTGCCAAGTTTCATCAAGAGTTGCCTGCTGATGCAGGAGGAGGTGTTTACAGAAATTGTTGACAAAAGCACAACCATGATGCAGGACAACGACCAACACCAGACATTGGGTAGCAGCAATAGGTCAACTTGAGCACTTTATTCTCAGTAAAGCTAATAAATACACACATACACATCTTAAATAATATTTTTGTTTATCTCAAAATGAATCCTCAGTTCTACAAAAAACAAATAGCATACTCTTATAATCAAATATGCCATCACTAACAGTTTCTCAAAAATGATCTAGTTTTCACAAATGTTTCTCCGCTCAAAAAACTATATACAAATATGGCTTGACTCTTCTCTAGATATATAGTTAGTTCCACAAGATAAAGTGACTGAATAAAGGTCCATTTTGTCTATACCTGGAGAGTGAAACAAGAGCAATGGCTATGGGTGCCTGATACTTGGCTGTAAGGAGCTGCATACTGAATAAAAATGTCAAAAACCTATGTTTCACACACAAAAAATGCATTTAGAGTTGTTTCTCTTGATAGTATTAGTAGCTTTTTTAGAACCTGAACATTCAGAAGTTTCAAATAATTGCTTAATACAAAGGATATAACAGAATGTATGTTTTCAAAATTTTGACAGAGGTGCAGAGTACAACAAGGTTATGATGATACCTCAGGTTTTCTCTCAAACAAGCAATACTAAAAATCTAATTTACAAAAAGTTAATATAATGATTTACACTTTTGAGTAGATTTTAAGTAAATATCTTCAGAAATAATAAAGATTTGATGAGGTTAAAATGTTATCAAGTTGATGGAATACATGTACTAAACAAGAGGGCCATGAAATACTGCAAAAATTCATGTATTGGCAATGCTTGAACTTTTTCAAAACTTTTTTTTTGCAATATTGTTTTCTTTTTATTCAACTTGACTTCTTTCTGAATTCCATTATCTCTCTAAAATTCTTGACTGAAGCAGACAACAACCTTTCTTAGTATCTTTTCAGCAAGTTTGCCCTGAAAACCACAAAGGTTCCCAAAACATAATTTCCTTGAAAACCACAAAGGTTTTCACAACATAGCTCTAATATGAATAGCATCATCAAAAACTCAAGTTCTTTAGTTGATGGCAATGAGGCAATGCTACATGCAAATTTGAAAGTACTAGGCTTTACAGTTTCACAGACTTTTTCCTAGAATTCATCAGAAATTCCTTTTGGTTGCAATAGCAACCAGAGTTATTCATGGATTCCTATTGTCTTAAGTTTTTTTAAGCATAATCACCAAAGAATATTTTTTTAAGGGTTCATTTGAAATTTGATCATTAGTTTAGGTGATAACTTTTAAAAGAATTTCTTCCTATGCAAACTCCAAGTACCCATTACATAGGGTTTAACTTACATAACAATGAAGTGTTATTGTAGAGGACCATGATATGGCATTACAAACAAACTTTGAAAGCTAGAGTAGGCCTTACAATTTAGAAGAACTTTAAAGAATTCCTTAGAAATTCCTGTTCATTGCAGTAGCAACCTCAATTATCAATCTCTTACAATTCCTTGAAGACATTTCAAAGGCCGACACCCAAGGTTCATTTCTGTAAATTTTCATTTAAATCTGAAAGATAGTTTAGGAAAAGATTTTTAAAGTTTTTTTCATAGTCGGACAGACAAAGGACAACCACGATCACAATAGCTCCCCAAAGCTCTTTGTGCTCAGGTGAGCTAAAAATATACCATTTCTGGATAGAAAATATTATCGAAAATGAAGATATTCCTTGTTTGAAGCAATAACTATATTTATCGTAATTTTTTCCAAAGCTTTTTTTCTTAAGGTACATAAACAGATGGGATTGATCAGGAATGGCTAAAAGTACAAAATCAGAGTCAATGATACCACAGTGATGACCAAACCTAATTTTTTCAATCAAAATGAACTCAATAAGTCCCTGTAGCCCCCCCCCCCCCCCAATATGTTCTGAATTTCAAAAAAAAAAGACAATATGCGTTTTAGAAACACCATGCACCCCTAAAAGCCTTTTATTGAAACTGTGACTTAAATAAACAATGTAAATGAGCCTGATGGATGACTAATTCCTTACAACCAACCTGGCCTATCAAAATGCAAAAGAACATATATCCTAAATAAGAGCCATCTATCTTCATGAGTATTTGAATAAAAGCAAAATGATAAGTTGTTGTGTTAAGTTGACCTTGCCAGTGACTTTGACCTTAGAAACAACTGATGCCTATCAATGCAAGGAACATATGTTCAAATATTAGCAATGTATCTTGAAAGGTGTTTGAATAACAGCAAAATGTTAACCCTTGTCATGCTGAACCCAGAATATTCCGGTTTTGGCGGGAGGTGTAGACCAAGATCAGTCTGCACATAACAAGCAATTTCTTCATTATCCACAATGTTTTCTACCCCAAAATACTGGCAAATTTAAAATTTCATCAAATTTAAATAGTCGTCTGCAGCTTCTTTCAATTTGGACCAGTCTAAAATTTTCTTGTGTTGGAATGGGACAGTTCCTTCATTTTGTCCTTGCGAACTAAATGGTTGGAAAAACTAAAATTATAAATTGTTCTCAACTTTACATGTACAAGTTTGTCAACAAGTATATTGTTTATAGCTTAAGAAAATAACACTTAACCCATTACCACACAACAAACTTTTAGACTGGTCTAAATTGAGAGAAGCTGCAGACAACATACAAGCAATTTCTTCTTTGTTCATAATGTTTTCCCAAGGTGTTTTCTTGAAGGGCATCAAAGAGTCATTGTGTGGGAATGGGTTAAAAGGGGCGTATTACAATTGGAGAAGTTCTTAGTAACCTGTTCCCACATGATCTTGCTTTTTTAAGCCCTTAAATTTAAACAAGAGGCCCATGAGGGCCTGAGACGCTCTACTGGTTATCAAGTTTTCTGTTAAAGAAATCTGATATTTAAGGAAGTTAATTACTCAAAGTAGAATGCATAAAGAAAAAAAGGGCTTTATCCCCTTTATTTTTTTAAGCAACAATCCTCAAGGCTCCTTTTCTCGTGTTTCATGATGGATCCACTCCATTTCCAAAAGAAAGTTACCTTATGACCCTACAATCATTCTATGAAATTTTCATCAGAATCTGACAATTATTGTTGACTTTATCACATAAACAGTATTGTTTTGAATGAAAATCAATAAGGCCCCTTTTCCTGTGTTTTCTGATGGATCAATTTCATTCCAAAAGGAACTTTCCTTACAACCCTACAATTGTCCTGTGAAATTTAAAAGACAATTTGATAATGATTGTGATCTTCATCACATACAAAAGAATGTTTTTAATGATAATCTGTAAGGCCCCTTTTCCTGTGTTTTGAATGCCACAATTATTCCATGCATCTTTGAAGAGAATCCAATAAAACTGTTGACTTTATTGTATTAACAAAGATATTAAAATCAAGTTCTCATAAGGCCCCTTTTCCTGTGATATTTTACCATTGGTTTTATCATTCTGTTAAAGTTAAAAGTGAATCCGATGAAATATTGGGACTTCATTATGTTTACTAGAATATTTAAAAAAATCATATGGCCCCTTTTAACATGATACTTGATGGATTGTACCCAGTTCTGAAAAGAACCATTTAAGTGATTGTACAATCATTCTGTGAAATTTTGAAGTGAATCCGGTGAAATCAAGGGACATCATTGTGTTAACCAGAATATTTAATAAAAGTTTTCATAAGGCCCCTTTTTATGTGACACTTGCCATAATGACAGATCCACTGTCAAAATCAACAATTGGAATGGTGGTACAATCAATCTGTGTAATCTGCAGAATTTATTGTGTTAATGAGTTTATAGTGAAATCTTCATAGGGCCCCTTTTCTCATGATACTTTACAGAACAAACCAAATTTCAAAAGGAACAATTCTAATGACGGTACAATCATTCTTTAAAAGTTAAAGAGAATCAATGAAAACAGTGGACTGAATTGTGTTAAGAATTTTTGTAACAAAATTTTCATAAGGCCCCTTTTTCCGTGAAACTTAAGAATCAGACCCAATGTACAAAGGAACAATCCTAATGATAGTTTGAAGAAAATGATAAAGACTGAGGACTTTATTGTAATAATGATGTTTTGTAATAAAAATTTTATTAGGTCCCTTTTCTTGTGTCACTTAACCAATCAGACCTAATTTACAAAGGAACAATCCAAATGATGGTACAGTCATTCTATTAAAGTTTGAAGAGATTCTGATAAAGACTGAGGGCATTGTTGTGTTTATGAGGATTTGGTAATAATTTTTCATACAGCCCCTTTTCCTATGATACTAGACAGATCAGGCCCAATTTGAAAAGAAACAATCCTAATGATGGTACAAACATTCTGTGAAAGTTTAAACAGAATCTGATGAAAACTGCAGACTAAATCTTGGTGTAAAATTTTAAAAATAAAATTTTCATAAGGCTCCTTTTCCTGTGATACTTAAAGGATCAGGTCTCATGTCAGCATCAACAATCGTGATTATTGTACAATGATTCTGTGAAGGTATGAATTAAATCCAATGAAAGCTCTGGACTTAGTTACAAGGATTATAGATAAAATTCTCAAAGGGCCCCTTTTCCCATGATACTAGACAGATCACACCTAATTTGAAAAGAAAGAATCCTCATGATTGAATATTCATTCTGTGAAAGTTTAAACAAAATCTGATGAAAACTGTTGACTTTATTGTGGTACAAGGATTTTAAAATTAAATTGCATAATGCTCCTTTTCCTGTGATATTTGACGGATCAGGTGTAATGCAAACATCAACAATCATTATTATTGTACATTTATTCTGTGATTGTTTGAAGAAAAACCTATGAAAGCTCTGGACTTGGTAACAAGGATTTATAAATGAAATTTTCATAAGGCCCCTTTTCCTGTGTTTCTTGACTGTTCAAACCCTGTCACGAAAAGAATGATAGTTATGAGCTTACAATCATTCTATGAGAATTTCAACAAAATCTGATCAAAGCTGTGGGCTTCATTGTGGGTTTTTTTTAAATTGAATTTTCATATAGCCCCTTTTCCCATGTTACTTGATGGATCTGAACCAATTCCAAAGGAATCTCTACTTACAAAAGTATAATTATTCTGTTTGAGTATAAAGGCAACCCCAACTCATCTGTGGACTTACAAGCATTAATTAAGATTTTTTTAATTTAATTTGCCAAAGGCCCCTTTTCCTATGTTTCTCAATGGATCCGACCCAATTTGAAAGGAACAATCCTTATGATGGTACAATCATTATGTAAAAGTTTGAAGTCGATCAGGTGAAATCTAGGGCCATGATGTGTTAACTAAGATTTTTTTATTAAATTTTCATAGGGCCCCTTTTCCAATGAAACTTGATGGATCAAACCTACTTCCGAAAGGAACAATCCATTTAATGAAATAATCATTCTGTGAATGTTTGAAAAGAATTTGTTGAAAACTATGGACGCTATTGTGTTTATGGGGACTTTTTCAATCCATTTTTTATCTGGCCCCTTTTTCCCGTGGTCCTTGACTGATCATACCAAATTTTTAAAGGAACAATTCTTATGATGGTACAATCATTCTGTGAAAGTTTGAAGTCAATCAGATGAAAACTGTTGACTCTAGAGTGTTAATAAAGATCTTTGAAATAAATTTTAATAAGGCCCCTTTTCCTATGTTTCTTAAGGGATCATATCCGATTCCGAAAGGAACAATCCTTATGATGGTACAATCATTCTGTGAAAGTTTGAAGAGAATCCTTTGAATATTGTTGGCTCTAGAATATTAATGAGGATTTTTTATTTAAATTTTAATAAGGCCCCTTTTTCCTGTGTTTCTTGACGGATCATACCCAATTTCGAAAGGAACAATGAAAAGTGTGGACTCTTGAGTGTTAACAAGGAAAAGTTTAACGAACGTAAGACGGACAGGTGGAAGGACGCCGGACAGGAATAAGCCATCGCAATAGCTCTAGTAGCCTTCAGCCAGTAGAGCTAAAAAATCGACAACATTGTAGAGAATGAAGAAATAATATGATACAGGCAGTTTCTTCATTATCCACATTGTTTATAAATGTAAAATGCAATTTCTCAACTTGCACCATTCTAAAAACTTTTCAAGTGGTAATGAGGTAAAAAAGATAACTAATATAACAAGAGGACCATGATGGTTCTAAATCACTCCCCAGAGTATGATGGTTCATGGATTTATGATATATACAAAATAGCAAAGCCCTCTGTCTAATTATTTTCGAGAAGATGTTTAAGGATTTTCTCTTTTAACCCTAGGTATATTGATGATCCAACCATCTAACCCTAAATTCCTGAATAAGGCAATGCTTTGAAGTATAGACATCAATACATACCAAATATAAAAGCTCTAGGCCTAATGGTTTAGGAGAAGAAAGTTTTCAAAGATATCATTCTTTATTCCTATCAAAAATTAGGGATTGCACAGAAAAGGGCTAATAGCTGATGATACATACCAAATATAAAAGCTCTAGGCCTAATAGTTTGGGAGAAGAAGACTTTAAAAGATTTCCTTCTTTATTCCTTTGTAAAATCAGGGATCACACAGAAAAGGGCTCATTGTCAGAATACAGTTATTTTTTTAAGTATTTTGGAAATGGGTCAATAGATGATGATATGTACCAAAAAAAAAGCTCTAGGCCATATGGTTTGAGAGAAGAAGGTTTTCAAAGATTTCATGCTTTATTCCTTGTAAAATCAGGGATCGCACTGAAAAGGATTAATTTTAAGAATACAGTAATTCTTTGAAGTATTTTGGGAGAGGGTCAATAGATGATGATATGTACCATATCTAAAAGCTCTAGGCCTTATGGTTTGAGAGAAGAAGATTTTAAAAGATTTCATTCTTTATTCTGTTGTAAAATCAGGGATTGCACAGAAAAGGGCTTATTTTCAGAAAACGGGAATTCTTTGAAGCATTTTGGTAGAGGGTTAGTAGGTGATGATACATACCAAATATCAAAGCTCTAGGCCTAATGGTTCAGGAGGAGAAGATTTTTTAAGATTTCCTTTGTAAAACCAGGGATAGCACTGAAAAGGGTTACTTTTCAGAATATGGTAACTCTTTTAAGTATTTTGGTAGAGGGTCAATAGGTGATGATACATACTAAATATGAAAACTCTAGGCCTTATGGTTTAGGAGGAGAAGATTTTTAAGATTTCCTTTGTAAAACAAGGGATCACACAGAAAAGGGTAAATTTTCAGAATATGGTAATTCTTTGAAGTATTTTGGTTCAGGGTCAATAGGTGATGATACATACCAAATATCAAAGCTCTTGGCCTTATGCTTTAGGAGGAGAAGATTTTTGAAGATTTCCTTTGTAAAATCTGGGATCGCACAGAAAAGGGCTAATTTTAAGAGTACAGTAATTCTTTGAAGTATTTTGGGAGAGGGTCAATAGATGATGATACATACCAAATATCAAAGCTCTAGGCCTTAGGGTTTCGGAGGAGAAGATTGTTTGATAATTGTTTACGGACGTACAGACGGACGCCAGACAATTACTGATCACAATAGCTCACCTTGAGCAAGTTGTGCTCAGGTGAGCTAATTACATACGCTGAAAAACACATTAATCCATTTCCACACAATCTCACTTTTTTATGCCACTTCAGAAACAAGAGGACCATGATTGTCCTACATCGCTCCTCTGAGTATAATGGTTCATGGCTTTATGATATATACAAAATAGCAAAGCCCTCTGTCTAATTATTTTCGAGAAGATGTTTAAGGATTTTCTCTTTTAATCCTAGGTATATTGATGATCCCATGATATAGCACTAATTTCCTGAATAGGGTAATTCTTTGAAGTATTTTGTTAGAGGGTCAATAGACATTTATACTCTAGGCCTAATGGTTTAAGAGAAGAAGATTTTCAAAGATATTCTACTTTATTCCTATCTAAATTCAGGGATCGCACAGAAAAGGGCTAATTTTCAGAATACTCTAATTCTTGAAGTATTTTCGTAAAAGTTTATAAGCTGATGATATATACCAAATATCAAAGCTCTATAGGCCTAATTGTTTGGGACAAAAAGATTTTCAAAGATTTCCTTCTTTATTCCTATGTAAAATCAGGGATTGCACAGAAATTATTTGAAGTATTTTGGTAGAGGGTCAATAGATGATGATACATACCAAATACCAAAGCTCTAGGCCTTATAGTTTGAGAGAAGAAGATTTTCAAAGATTTCCTTCTTTAATCCTTTGATAAATCAGGGATCACACAGAAAAGGGCTGATTTTCAGAGTATGGTTATTCTTTACAGTATTTTGGTAGAGGGTCAATAGGTGATGATATGTACCAAATATCAAAGCTCTAGGCCTTATGGTTTAGGAGGGGAAGATTTTCAAAGATTTTTTTTGAAAAATCAGGAATAGCACAGAAAAGGGCTAATTTTAAGAGTACAGTAATTCTTTGAAGTGTTTTTGTAGAGGATCAATAGGTGATGATACATACCAAATATCAAAGCTCTAGGCCTGATGGTTTAGAAGATTTTTTAATAATTGTTCATTGGGGGACAGAGACAGATCGACAGACTGAGGCCGGACAATTACCGATCACAATAGCTCACCTTCAGCACTTTGTGCTCAGGTGAGCTAAAAAGCTTGAGAAAACATTATGGAAATGAAGAAATTGCTTGTAACAAGACTTTTAAAATTTCATCAAATTGAAATCATTATCTGCAGGGTCTTTCAATTTCCACCAGCACCTAACCATGGATTCCTGATATTTCTAACATCAGTACTACTACTTTTCAAAGCCTCCAGCTGCTCATCCCACTTAGGTGTACCATTATCCATCAATTGGTGGGAGTTAAATGTGGGAAGGATATCTGCCGCGGCCTGGGATTGAACCCCAACCCCCATGATTAGGAGTCCTCTGCGCTACTACTGACCTATGGCAGCAGCCACTCAGGATGACAAACACTGGCTAGTTTTCAACTAACATTATCTCTCTGCACATGTACTTTTGTGAAAAGCAGGTTTTATGATGAAAACATTTTTCTAGTGATTTGACATTCTGTACGCAGCTTTGATCACAAGGATATAAGCCGAGAATGAAAGTTAAACCTTTGGACATTCAAAAAAGCTTAAAAGATTGGTAAAAAACTTTTATTCAGATCCTTTTCACCAATTATCAAATAACACAGATATAGACAGGTCCAAATTTAAAGAGGTTGTGGATGACAATGTATGGATTATGAAATTTAAAAAAAATGTTTTCTGGGTAGAAAACATTGTGCATAATGAAGATATTGCTTGTAACAAGCATTTTTTTCATTTTCCACATTGTTTTCCAAAACTTGTTTTCTTTGGGGGGGAGGGGTTTAAAAAAAGCTGATTTGCTTAGGAATTGGTAAACATGATAACATTTTTTTGTTCTGGAGAGTATTTAACCCTTTCTTGTTTAATCCCTGGTTTTTACGTCCCTGTGATCTTATAATTGAGAAAACATTGTAGAAAAAGGAGAAATTGCTTGTGACAAGCAATTTCTTCTTTTTTCTACATTGTTTTCCACCCTACTGAATGGTTATTTTTCAAATTAAATTGTCTATAAATTTTCGTCTGCAAAACCTTTGAAATTGGACAGGTCTAAGATTTGGCAAAACAGGAAAGGGTTAAGAGAATATTCAAATTTTAGGTAAAAATTTATCTTTGGCTTTGAACCCCCAGAAAGGACATTGATATTGGATCTACTATTATCATATTCAGATCAAACTGCTGGAAGTCTTTTGATAAATGGATGTCATTTTGTTTAGAAACTGGTAAATAAACTATATCAATGAGGCATTACTTGTGTTAAAATTACCGGATAATATCTAGGTGCATAATATGGTGGAAAACATTGTATGAAGAGGAAGAAATTTGCTTGTTACAAGCATCTCCCCTTTTCTCACATTTGTTTCCTCATTTATTTAGCATCAACATGCTTAAATGAGGAATTTCATGGAATTGTGTGGTATCAGGGTAATATATACTTAAAGGTGAGTCAAAAGAAATTAGGTTTGGTTAACATTTTTTCCCACACAGTGACGCTTTTAGACGCCCCCAAGAAAAATAAGCTTTGGTAAACATTGTGGAAAATGAATTTGCTTGTTACAAGCAATTTCTTCATTATCTACAATGTTTTCTATTCCAAAAGTATCAAAAAATCCAAAATTTCACAATCTTTAAAATGTTGTCTGCAGCTACTTTCAATTTGGACCAGTCTAAAATTTTGCTGTGTGGGAATGGGTTAACATTTTAACATTTGAGCAAAATATACAGAATAAATTCTTACATGTTAAATTAATTGTGCTTACAACTTTGCCTTTTAACCTCAGACTGAAATACAACCTGTGCTCTGTAAAAGGAAACATACATGAAATTTAACCAAAGTCAACACGCAATATTGTTGATATATTTCCTGAAAGCCTAGCTTTGTTCTTAGCCAATAGGAGATTCTATGACAAAGGATTCAACTAATTTGAAAAGAAGGTTTGCCCTTTCCATGTGATGATTAAAATTTATACTATTCTGTCAAACTCTTAGACACTTAATACCTAACCCATTGCCAGACAGCACAATTTCAGAATGGTCAAAATTCAAACAAGAGGACCATGATGGTCCTAGATCGCTCACCTGAATTGTCTGCTGTTAAAAAAATGCAACTATAACAAGTTTCATGAAGATTGAACAAAAACTGTAACTTCTATATTGTAAACAAAGAAATTGTCATTATGGCCCCTTCCTGTGTTTTCCTATAGAACCTTCCCATAATCTATAAGGTTCATCTTTATGACCTAACAATTATCCTGACCAAATTTCATCACTATTGAGCCAAAATTATGGCCTGTAGAGTGTTAAGAAAGAAATTGTCATTAAGACACCTTTTCCTGTGTTTTCCAAAAGAACATTCCTATAATCAATAGGGTTCATCCTTGTGACCTTACAATTATTCTGGCCAATTTTCATGAAGATTGAGCCAAAGTTGTGGCCTCTAGAGTGTAAACAAAGACATTGTCATTAAGGCCCCTTTTCCTGTGTTTTCCAAAAGAACCTTCCAATAATAAATAGGATTCATCCTTATGCCCTAATAATTATTCCAGCCTAGTTTCATGAAGATTGAGCCTAAATTGTGGCCTCTATAGTGTAAACACAGAAAATGGAATTAAGGCCCCTTTTCCTGTGTTTTCAGAAAGATCCTTCCAATAATCAATAGAGTTTTTTCCTTATAAACTAAAAAATATTCTGGCAAAGTTTTATGAAGATTGAGCCAAATTTGTAGCCTCTAGAGTGTTAACAAAGAAATTGTCATTAAGGCCCCTTTTCCTGTGTTTTCGAATAAGTCCTTCCAAAAATCAATAGGGTTCATCTCTATGACCTAATAATTATTCTGGCAAAGTTTTATGAAGATTAAGCCAAATTTGTAGCCTCTAGAGTGTTAACAAAGAAATTGTCATTAAGGCCCCTTTTCCTCTGTTTTCAAATAGAACCCTCCCATTATCAACGGGTTCATCCTCATTACCTAATAATTATTCTGACCAAGTTTCATGAAGATTGGGTCAAAATTGTGGCCTCTAGAGTGTAAACACTTCAATTGTTGACGCTGCACGTCGCAGGACAGACGACAGACATTCAACAATCACAGGGGAGCTAAAAAGTTGAAACGACAATTTTCAGTTCTTGAAGTTTTAAAAGCCTTTTAGGGTAGAAAGCAATGTGGGCACTGAGGAAAATACTTGCAATTTACGAAACCAGTATTAATCAAGGACCTATTTTTTTGTTTTTCAGTAGAATTGTCACATTTTCAATAGGGGTTATCCTTGAACTCTAACAAAAACATATGTTCAGTCTGATATTGGTCTACCGGTATATCCCCTGCCAAAACAGTAATATTCATAGGGTTCATCCTCATTACCCAAAACATATTCTGACCAAGTTTCATGAAGATTGGGTCAAAACTGTGGCCTCTAGGGAAAAATTCCTTGTAACCAGCAATTTATCTTTTTCCCACAATATTTTCTACCACATAGGATGGTCAGGTTTCAAATTGCATGCATTTTTCATTGTCATCTGCAATCTCTTTCAAATTGGACCAGCCTAAAATTTCATAAAACAGGAAAGGGTTAAATTATTGTCTTGATTTCTTCACCAGACCAAACATTCTTTTTGAAGCTGTCTTTCAACTGCATTTCTGTCAACAAGCTCTTGAAAACTGTTACATATCCTGTTTTTAAAAAAATCTTTTCTACACTTTCTACACTCTATAGATAAAACAAATGATGAGGCTTTTACTTGTTTACATGTTTAAATTTTAGACTAGTCCAATTTGAAAGATGTTGCAGACAACAATCTAAAGTTGGTGAAATACAAAAACCTTTGTCTTTTGGGGTGGAAAACATTGTGGTAAAATGTAGAAATTGCATGTTATAAGCAATTTCTTCATTTTCCATAATGGTTTCCAACGACCAACTTAAAAATGTGCAATTGAGTGGGAAATGGTAATAAGGGACCTTCTTAGGAGCTAGACATTATGACCATTGTCAGATTATGCAGATGCATTGTATCTTAACCTATTACCAGGCAACAAAATTCAAAGGAGATGCTGATGATAATTTAAATTTGGTGGAATAAAGAAAATTTTGAGCTTTTAGGGTAGAAAACATTTTGTACAAGCAATTTTTTCATTGTCCAGAATGTTTTTTTTTAAGCTCTTTTTCTTGAGGGGCATCAATTTGTTTGTTTGTTTGAATCGGGTTTAACACCACTTTAGTATTTAAGTCATATTGAGGCGGCTGGAGAACCTAACAGTAAATTCCGGTATTTTCCAGACTAGAACTACCACTACATCCTTTCCAAGCCTCAAGGTGCTCATCCAACTTAGGTTAACGATTATGAGGGGCATCAAAAAAGCGACATTGTATGGGATTAAGGTAATATTGATGTAGGCACATTTGAAGGAATTCTTAAGCCATAACCACACAATCCCACTTTTTGATGCCCTAGAAAAAAGCTTTGAAAAATATTGTAGAAAATAGAGAAATTGATTTTAATAAGCAGTTGCTTTTAACCCATTCCCACACAATGACGCTTTTGACACACACATCAAGGAAAACAATTGGGAACACATTGTGGAAAATGAAGAAATTGCTTGAAATCAGCAATTTCTTCATTTTCAACCATGATTTCTACCTAGAAAATTTGATAAATCTAAAATCTTATAAGCTTTGAATTGTTGTCTGCAATTCCTTTCAATTTTAACTACTCTAAAATTTTGTCGTCTGGCAATGGGTTAATAAGAAATTTCCTTTTCTTTTATGCAATGTTTTCTATCCGAAATTTCACACACTTTAATTGTCAACTGCAACTTCATTAAAGATGAAATAGGCAAGTATAAAACTCCCTATAATAAGTAAAAAAAAAAAAATAATTTCATGCACTTTAATTGTTAACATCAACTTCATTGAAAATGAAGAAAGTAAGTTCCCTTGAATCAGTAATAAATAAGCTCACTCAGGCCATGTCATATCTGCATCTATCACATAACTGTATGGTAGAGTGTCATAACTCGATAAATCCAAGAGTTAATAAATTTGTAATGATCTACAGATTGCATTGCTGTAGTCTGATGTGACATGATGCACAAGTGCTTGCAGCTATGTAAAGAGAATTTTTTATTAGTGATAGTATACATAAATTCTACATGAACACTGACCTGAAAATTAATCCTTTTAATCATGACTGTACTTACTGTCTGTACAAACACACATATGACTATTACACAAAACAATGTGTTTGTGAAACATTTATCTTTAACCCTGTATTTGGCTATTTTCTGAAATATGACCTTAATAATTGAATTTGACCTTGTCAGATGACCTTGACCTTGTTGTACAAAGATGAATATCAACATAAGGTACCATCACACCAAATTATGAGCACTTAAGGATAGTGACCTTCACAATGTCATCAGAGATTGAGGGTAGGCAAAGATACCTTGACAAAAATTATGGTTTGAAATTATTTAATATACATGTATTACAAACAAATCTTAAAATGTAAAATATCATACAATTAATTTACAAAAGCTATCTACAGCACCATAGCATAGAGACCAACTTAAACTAGACTATCACTAAATGTGATTAATACCTCCCACAGGCGCCATGTTAAAAAAAAAAATTGTCACTGGAATGAAGCCTTCTTTAAAGTGCCATAATTCCAAGAAAGGTTATTAGACTGTAACCAAAATAGACTATCTAATACTTGGTTGATACTGAGTGTAAATGTGAAATTTCAGTCCAATCCATATTTAAGTTGAAGAGAAACTTAAATGAGCAGACAAGACTTTTAACCCATTTCTACTTGACAAAATTTTAGACTTGTCCAAATTGAAAGGAGTTACAGACGACAATTTAAAGTTTATGAAGTTTTAGATTTTTTCAACTTTCTGGATAGAAAACATTGTGTAAAACGAAGAAATTGCTTGTTACAAGCAATTTCTTCATTTTACACAATGTTTTTCAAATTCTTTATCTAGAGGGGCGTCCAAAAGCGTCACTGTGTGGGAATTTGTTAAACAAAGGACTTAGTAACCAAAATAGCATAGTCACAATATACGCTGAAAACTAGCCTAGACAAAAAAAATGCACTAAGTCCCCTTTATCTGTGACACACCTTTAAATGGTAAAACCTCAACAAAATGCACAAAGTCAGGTGACCAGGAACATGCTGTGAAAATTTCACTCAATTCCATCCTTACATGTAGGAGGGGATGTGTTCACATGAATTTTTTCATTAACCCATTCCCACACTATAAATTTTAGACTAGTCTAAAGTTGCGGACGGACATTTTTAAGTTGATGAAGTCTTTAAAATCTTTGTCTTTTGGGGCAGAAAACATTGTGGATAATGAAGAAATTGCTTGTAACAAGCAATTTCTTCATTTTCAACAATGTTTTCCAAAGCTTTCATATTCAGGGGATGTTTAGAAGCCCCCTTTTTAGTAACACAGCCTAAAAAGGCAAACCCCTGATAATATGCACAAACCCAGGTAACTATGAACATTCAACAGAATTTCATTCAAATCTGTCCATAAATGTTGGAGATGTGTTAACAAAGAGTAGACGGACATCGAGAAAGACAGATGGAGAAGATGATACCAATATACAACCACCTACAGAGGTGTATAACTAGAGGCTCTTGAGCGCCTGATTCTCTCCAACGGCCTGAATTTACTTAACGTTCCTGAGATATTTGGTTGAAAACAAGCTTTTCACTGGTTACCATATTTGGAAATAAGCACAATCCAAAGCAATGTTAACAGCCAATGAATTCCTTTTTTAGCAATCTAATAAGGGGTCACCAAAGGATCATTCCAAACAAATTTAGTTGAAATCGATCTAATTGTTTCTCAGAAGAAGATTTTCATAGCTTTCACCGTAATATATGGGATTAGCCCTGCCCATTAAAGCCATGTTTTTCATCCGATCAAAATTCTTTGAAGGAATCTGATAGAGGGTCACCCATGGACCATTCCTGTGAAATTTGGTTGAAATCCATCCATTGGTTTCTGAGAAGAAGATTTTTAAAGCTTTCACTATATATGGAAATAAACCCCACCCATTAAAGCCATATTTTTCATCTGATCAAAATTCTTTGAAGGAATCTGATAAAAGGTCACCCAAGGATCATTTCTGTGAAATTTGGTTGAGTTCTGTTGAGTACTTTCTGAGGAGAAGATTTTTTAAGTAAAAGTTTATGGACGGAAGGACAGACGCACGGACAGATGCACGAGGGACACAACGCCATTACAATTATTGGCTTTCAGCAGAACAAAACTAAAATAGTTTGTGCACGTCTTTGCTTGATATTGTGTACTTGTGTGATATTTGAATAAAATCTAAACTATAGTTTTGGAGAAAATGGGAGGAAAGAAAACATTACAGAGCAATAATAGACCACCAATCCAACCAACCAACAAGCTGATTCCTATATATCCCCCTATATACATAGCTTTGGGTGTATAATAAGGCTGAAAGGGTAAGAGAAATAAGGTACATCCACAAAAGCCCTATTTTCAATAATTCAGAATATACATGAAATTTTGTTGAAATCCTTTAAGCTAGATGGTTGTCACAGGACAACTGCTGTCTGAGTCCGTAAAGTTTTGATCAACAACTTGACCTTGACCATCAATTTCAGTGTTTGACCTTGAGCTTTGACCTTGAACTTGAAGCTATCCAAAACATTCTCTCAAATGGCTTATTTACTCATGATGGAGAATAATGTGCAAAGTTATTTTGAAATCAATCCATAATTGAAGGAGAAATAGTCTTGACAATCACAATTTTATATTTTGACCTTGACCTGTGACCTTGACATTATAACTATCCCAAAGTTCTTTCAAATGGCATATCTACTTATGATGGAGAATAACTGTGCCAAATTATTCTGAAATCCATCTGTAAATGTAGGAGTAATTGTCCGGAAAAATTTGAACAGATTGACGAGCTAATTGACTAACATACTAACGCACATACACCAACTTGTCATAGTGACAACTATGTCTCGCTCACTGCAAAATGGCTTGACAAAAACCACTCCTAAACAATGATGCCTTTTTAATACCTCTCAAGGAAAAAGCTTAAAGAAACATTTTCTTCATTATCCACAAATGTTTTCTACCCAAAAGGTAAAGAATTTCATAATATCATCAAATGAAAAATTGTCCACTTCAATTTGGCCCAGGAAAACATTGTTGAAAAAGAAAGGAAAAAGAGGAAAATGCAGGAATCAATTTCTCATATTTTCTCACAATATTTTCTAACCTACCTAACATAGTTTTTCACCCATTACCAGACAACAAAATTAAGTAGCAGAAGCAATTTTTAGTTGGTGAAATTTTAAAAATCTTTGTATTTCGGGGTATAAAACATTTTAACAAGCAATTTCTTCATATTCTACAATTTTTTCATTCACCTTTTTTCTCGAGGGCGTACAAAGGCATCATTTTGTGGAAATGGGTAAATATTCGACCACATTTAGCCCATTACAAAATTGCAGAAATTTAGAATGGTTCAAATTGAAAAAGATGCAGATGACAATTTCATGAACAATTTCTTCATTTACCACAATGTTTTTGCAAGCTTTTTTCTTGAGGGGCACAAAATATTTTTCATGATGTTCTTTAGGTTTGAAGATAAACATAATCGCAATTTCATAAGATAGAAATTACCACCTGCAACAACAATCAATTCTCAATATTCTAATCATAAAATTTTGTTGTCTGTTGATGGGTTAAATAAGCTCTCGCCCAATTCTCCTATGGGCCAAATTTCCCTTAATATTTTGTAACAACCAACTATGCATGTAATATGAACAAAAAGTCTTATATACAACTTAGATCTAAGGTAAATTTTGTATAAGGGACATAATAAATTTATATGACAGTTTACTAAATCACACAATCCTGAGCAAGAGGGCTGATGGCCCTGGTGCCCTCATCTGATATACAGGCTCTTTTTCTGTCAATAGTCTAATTTAATGTCAACCCTTGTCATGCTGAACCCAGATTATTCCCACTTTGGAAAGAGGCATAGACAAAAAATCAGCCTGCACATATGTGCAGTCTGATCTTAGTCTATGCCACCTGTTTGTCCTTTTGAAGTCAGAATTGTCCTTAAGATCATTTTCCAAATTAAATATTGACCCTGACAACCAGACCTACAGCACCATCAGCCCTTTGATTTTAATATAATTTCTAACAAGAATTTTATTCAGCATGACAAGGGTTAAGGTTAGGATTATGATAAAAGTGAGTCTGACCATACTTTATACATCTATAGACTCTGTACCTGGGGATCATAAAGTCTCAATGACAAATTTCAAGGCTTTAGGACTGAAATATGGAGAACACCTTTTCCTTACCTCTGGATCCATAGGTAAGAATTTCAGAAATGAGATGGAAGTCAATGAACTGATGCTTCAGGCTATATATCAAGACTGAAGACAAACTTGGTCAGGAGGAGAACATTTTTAAAGATTAAAATTTCGTACTTCTATGGCAACCAGAGTCCTCCAATAGATTTGTATAATTTAAGCTAATCTGAAAGAGGATCACCTAAGGAAATTTCTGTCCAATTTTGTTCAATTTGGCCCAAGGAGGAGAAGATTTTTGAAGATTATTTCAAAATTTCAATTTTGTAGCCATGGCAACCAGAATTTACAACAGATTTCAATTCTTTTAGCTATTTCAAAGAGGACCACCTAAGGAACATTTCTGCAAAATTTGGTTCAAATTGGCAAAACGGTTTGGAAGGAGATGTATTTTAAAAATCCTTCTTTATTTCTATATACAGTCATGTATACCCAACTGCCTGGGGCTCCTTCCCTGGGAACCTGAGTATCTTGATTTCAGCTGTTTTGAAAGAGGTCAATATACTAATGTTTCATGCACAATATCAAGGCTCAACCCAATCTCAGTCAGGAGGAGAAATTTTTTAAAGATTATTCAAAATTTCACTTTCATTGCCATGGCAACTAGAGTTTTCAACAAATTTCAATTCTTTTAGCTATTCTTATACAGGGCCACATAAGGAACATTTATTTGAAATTTGATTCAAATTGGCCTTGTGGTTTGGAAGATGTTGTTTAAAGAAATTGTTGAAGGACTACTGAAGATGCACGATGCGGGACAAAAGATGTTCACAATAGCTCACTTGAGCACAAAGTGCTCAAGTGAGCTAAAAAATACATGTACATGTATTTGCCATATATGGAAAATAAGCCCCACCCATAATAGCCCTTGCTTTCTTTTATTTACCACTATGTTTTCTACCAAGTTTTTAAAGTTTCATCAACATAAACCATCTGTTACATTTTTCCTAAAATTTTGCTGTCTGGCAAATACTATTGTTACAAGCAATCTTCACTTTTACTCCAATTTTTCTTTAATATAATTCTTCAGGGTTGTAAATTTAGTAATTGTTTGGTGATGTATTTAGAGATGTTTTATTTCACCTAATGTTCCCCATACCCTTTTAACCCATTCCCACACAACAAAACTTTAGACTGGTCCAAATTGAAAGAAGCTGCAGGCAACAATTTTAAGTTAATGGAATTTTATCTTTTTCTTCTTTTTGGATAGAAAACATTGTGGATAATGAAGAAATTGCTTGTTAAAGCAATTTCTTCATTTTCCACAATGTTTTCCAAAGCTTTTTTCTTGAAGGGCGTAAAAAGGAGGGATTGAGGTGGAATGGGTTAAAGCCAAATTTTCAGTTGACACTTAACTGTAGTTTGAAACTACTTTGGATTAAATCAGTTTTAAAATTTGACATTTTGTAAAGTGGTAAGGTGTTTGAAAACAGGTGAAGTATTTTGTTTCCAAAGTTCTGTTTTAATTTAAAGCTACTTTTATCGACAAAATTGTTTGCATCATTTCAGCAAAAAAGAAACATGAGCAACTGATGCAGATTCCTGGTACATTCAGCTTGGTGGTGTGTAATCCATGCCCACACAATCTTGTTTTTTATGCCCTCAAGAAAAAGCTTTGGAAAACATTGCAGAAAAGGAATCGCTTGTTACAACAATTTCTTCATGATCCACAATGTTTTCTATACCAAAAGACAAAGAACTTTAAAATTTCATCAACTTAAACTAGTCGTATGTAACTTCTTGGAATTTGGACCAGTTTAATATTTGTCACCTGTTATTGGGAGATTAAGAGAAGAATACCAAAATCTGCTTTATAGTAAATGAAAATATCTTAGTAGAAAAAGTAATATACATCTCCATCTAGAGTTTTCTCCCTTTTTGCTATTATTGCTCCTTTGATAGAGAAGATAGAAAACAAATATATATATATACATTTTTTGGAGTTCAGCTCAGTACCAATAGATGATAGAGGATATAACAAAAATATTTTAAATATGAAGACACCCAGGCTAATAGGAATACCTATGGTTTTCTCAGTAACAGCCGAGCTGCAAACTTAATCATAAGCAAGCATGTAACCTATCTACAAAATGTACATTTATTATGTGTAAATTCAATATAAACCATATTGCACCAATAATTTGTCACAACCTAGTTCTATATGTACATGAAGTATTACTAAAAGACCCTGCATAAAAAACATTTTTGTACAAAAACAGGCATAAGCTTACCAAAACATTTATTTGATCAAAATGCCAAGGTTTATTTTAACCCATTCCAACACAGCAAAATTTTAGACAGATCCAAATTGAAAGGAGTTGCAGACGTCAATTTGAAAATTATGAAATTTTAGATTTTTTCAACTTTCTGGATAGAAAACAATGTGTGAAATGAAGAAATTGCTTGTTAAAAAGCCATAGATGAATTCAATACCATAAGTGATAATGATAAACTCAATATAAAGCATTGTGGAAATTCAATACATGATAAAATTCTATAATTTGTCTGTTTTAAATGGCAGTTCAAACACAACTTCTATTTTGTTAATCTTGTGACCTAGACATATATATGAAATAAGAGCAAACATATGAGTAAAAGGGTTTTATTATATTAGCCACAAGAATTATAAATATACTAAGGGAAAAAAGTTTAGCAATTTATTTCGACCTACATTATTTTTCAAAGTGAATGTATAAACCTCATTAAATCAGTCTCGTTTGCAATTTTTAAAAGCTAACTAACTAATTATGCATTAAGAGCATGTTTTCCTCGCTTCTAAAGGCTGTCTGACGCAATTTTGCTGAAACACGTTATGCACGTGCTTCCACATGTACGTGAAGTCTATATCCACAATATCTATTAGTTAGCATCAATAATAAGATGACTCATTAAAAAATTTTAAAATAATCAAATGGGACGCGCCCAGGGCTTAACTTAGCCCAACGGAACGTAGCCAGTGGTATGCTGGCTGGTGGTGTGATGGTAAAAGAGGTGGCTCAACATTTTGGCGGGAGCCAAAGTTCCATTTCAAGACCTAGAACAAAGTATCGTCAATTAGGCATCGTCAAAGACAGGCCACGTTCAGGCAGGCTACGTATGACTACCAAACATGAGGACAATTACATAGTGGCGTTTTCATGGCGTAATCGCTTCCTCAATAGCACTCGTATAGCCGGTTTGGTCCGAAATGCAACAGGAACACGGGTCTGTGCTCATACTGAAAGAACCAGACTTCGTTCTGCACGTTTACGCGCACGTCGACCTTACGTTGGCATTCCTTTGACACATGCACACAGACATGCAAGATTGAATTGGACAAGGGTACACCGTCGATGGCCAAGACGAATGTGGAATCATGTCCTATTCACAGACGAATCCCGTTTTAATTTGATGTTTGTGGATGGTAGGGTACGTGTTTCGAGGCATGATGGCGAAAGGATGGATCCGGCCAACGTCATTCAACATGACCGTTTTGGAGGCTGCAGCGTGATGGTCTGGGGTAGTTTATCATACCATGGCAAGACTGACTTGGTAGCTTTTCAAGGAAACTTAAATGCCGTTCGATACTGCACCAAAATTGTCCAGCCAGTGGTATTGCCGTTCTTGCGTCAAGGGCTTGCTACCATTTTTCATCAAGATAATGCCCGCCCACATGTCCCTTGGCACACGTTGGACCTTTTACAGACTAATAATGGTGATGTGTTGGATTGGCCAGCCAAATCACCGGATCTGTCTCCGATCGAAAACCTTTGGGACCATCTGGGTAGGAGAGTAAGAGACAGGAATGACGTTAATAACATTAGGGACCTGGAACATGTTCTGTGTCAGGAATGGGGTTGTATCCCTATGGCCATTAATCGTAGGCTCATTTCCAGCATGAGAAGACGCTGTGATGCCGTTTTTGGGCAAAAGGTGGACACACAAGATATTAAATCTTTGTGTTACTTTTACTTCCCTTCCCCTATCATGTTTGACGCTGTACAACAAACATGTATGACCTTGAAATCATCTTAATTTTTTTTATATACTGTGGCTAACACATAAAAGATCAATGTGTGAAAATATGGTTTGAATCCAAAGCTAGACACCGGAGAAATTGGCTGTAACGTACGAAATTGCTAAACTTTTTCCCTCAGTATATGAATATCAGGTAGTGCTAATTCTCTCCAAAGAAAATAGCAATATAAAATGCTATTGTTAAAGTTTTGTTCTTGTTGTGGTTTGATTGGTTGACAAATGACCTTGAACTTCACAGTCTAAGCTGAAAAATCTAATCAAATGGAAATCAGGCATGAAATATCAAAGCTCCTGTATCATTAACATTAGAGCCATCATTTTTACATATTTGTAACAGATTGACAGAAAGATATATCATTATATTGCCACTACTAAAAAGGTTGATTTGCAGTTCCAAAGAAAGAAATGAGAGCTAACTAAAACTGGCAAAATTTCCCTCTAAATAGAATCAGAGATCTATTGCCTTCACCCATTACCAGGCAACAAAATTTTAGACAAAAATTGAAAGAGACTGCAGATAAATTTCAAAATGAGTCTTTATAGGAAAATATCTTTCTCACAGGGTAGGAAATTTAATGGAAAAGGTAGAAATACTGCGACAAACAATTTCTGATGATGATATGTGTAATATAATTTGTCAGGGTAAAAAAGGCAGGATTCTGTAGAAAGGGTTAAAAGGCTTCATTATGTCAAATGCATTATATATATCTAAATAAAAGTAACTAATTAACACAATCCATTTTTGTTGCAACTATCAAGAAAATAAACCTTAAGCAAATCATTGTGCAAAACAAAGAAATTATTTATAAAAAGCAGTTTTTCATTTCCATCAATGTTTGTTTACTACCATTATAGATACTTTTTTTTTTAGATTCCATCATTTTAAAAATTGTTGTCAAGAACTTCTTTCAGTTTGGGCAAGACTAAAAAGTCGTTGTCTGGTAATGAGTTAATGCCATTAGTAAGAAAGAATTTAGCCTGTGATCCAGTTTTATACAAAAAGGAATTGACAAGGTTTTCGCAACTTTAATTGTTACCAGGCCACATGGTTTAATTAAAATTTGAAGCAAATAAGTATGGTAATATTCATTTTTTCCCCATTTTTTTTCAAAGATGTAACAAGAGGACCATGATGGTCCTATATCACTCACCTGAATATGTGAGTTCCAAGTTTTAAAGACTTTCTTCAATTTCTCTATGAAATATATGGTAACAACCTTTAAAGAAGATTGGGCAGAAATTGTGGCCACAAGAGTGCTAACAAAAAATACTTTTAAGGCACCTTTTCCAACGGAACTTTCCTATTTTTGATAGGGTTCATCCTTGTGACGTATCAAGTGTTCTGACCAAGTTTCATGAAGATTAAACCAAAAATGTTGCCCCTAGAGTGCTTTCAAGGAAATTGTGATCAAGCCCCTTTTTCCATATTTTCCAATGAATGTTCACAATTTCAATAGGGTTCATCCTTGTGACAACACAAACATTCTGACCAACTTTCATGAAGATTGAGCCAAAGTTGTGGCCCCAGGAGTGCTTACAGGGAAATTATCATAAATGTCCCTTTTTCTGTGATTTCAAAAGGAATAAATAGTTTAGGTAAAGCATTGAAGAAACTGTATGGTATGGTAAAAATTTGTGAAGTCACTAGAGAATTAGTGAAAAGTTGAGAAACTTAAATAATTCATTGTGCTTCAGTATAATGTTAGAATAAACACTTTAAATCACAATCAGTAAAGAAACAAGCATTAATTAAAATTATGTGAACATAAAAACATCAAACTTTTATTTTGAGTATCTTTTTTTTTTTCATAGCAATTCCAATCTATACCAACCACCAGAATATTTCCAACTATAAATACTAAAAGAGTTTTTAGAAGTATCCCCTCTAATTTTCCCAAGAGTTCATTTCAAATAGAGTATCAGGTTCTACAAGCCAAATTTATTGAAATTTATCAATAAACATAGGACTTTTACTCCTGAAAAGCTAAATAGTAACATTTGACCTTGACTCGTGTCCTTGAACTTGAAGCTATCCAAACTGTTACTTCATATGTCACCTCTACATATGTTTGATAACAAATGTGCAAAACTATTTTTAAATCCATCCATATATGAAGGATTTGACAGATTCTTGGCCCACAGACCTCCAACAGGAAGTTCCACTACAATAGCATTATTTTGCAAAAAATTGTTAGTAGCATACAACAAAGAGTAAGGCCAAAATGGCTCTAAACCTCCCACCTGATTTCTCTAGGTCTGATAAAACTAGCCATACAATGCCTGCATTTTTACAAGAGTCACCCAAGGAACATTCCTGCAAATTTGGTCTAAATTGACCAAATGGTTAAGGAAGGGAATTCCTGCTAACTTGGCGAAGTAGTTTAGTAGGAGATGATTGTTAAAGAATTATAATCATGATTTCTCTAAGTCTGATAAGTCCACCCTGCCAAACCCCCTTTTTTAATAAATCATAATTTCAAGAAAAAGTTTTGAAAAGGGTCACCTAAGGTCACCATTCTTGACAAGTCTTATTGGCTCAATGGTTTAGGAGGAGAAATTTTTTGAAAAGAATTATTCCATAATTTCCAACATTGTTTTGCAAAGCAAAATTGCATGTACAAGTTTTGGAAAGAATTTACAAAGGAACATTCCTGCAAAATTTGGTCCAAATTGACTCAGTGGTTTAGGGGATTTTTTTTGATGAATTATTCCACAATGAATCAGTCTGATAGACCCACCATGTCACACCCTGATTTTTCATAAATAAAAATTTCACCAATAAGTTTTGAAAAGGCTCACCTAAGGAACATTCTTGCCAAGTTTTATTCAAACTACAGCCAAATGGTTTAGGTGGAGAAGTTTTTTTGAAAAATTAATCCATGATTTCTCTAACTCTGATAAGCCCAGCCCTACAATGCCCACACTTTTTTGTGAATCAAAACTTCACAAAATCAATTTTGAAAAGGGTCATCCGAGGAACATTCCTGCAAAATTTTGTCCAAATTGGCCAAGTTGTTTAAAGAAAATGTTGACAAGGGGCCACGGACAATAGACACTGAGCGATCCTAAAAGCTTCCCTTGATGATGTTGTTCTCAAGTGAGTTGAAAATAAACGGCTTGTCAAATAACTAAATGTAGTAACTATAGCTTGTATAAGCTGTAGTTATGATGTTTAGGTCACCAAACAAACAAAAATGCTGAACTTAAATGTTGAAGACCAAAGTTTGCTTCTGTTCTACATAAATGATGTGATTAGTCCTTTGTTGCCTGGTAACAGGTTAAGAATTACCATTCAAAAGAGAAAATGATTTGTTGGTTCCAATAAGGAATGTTACATGAAAAGCCCAGGAAAGAATTGTGTTTTGAACATTTGCATACAAACAGATACAAATAAATAATTGAACATGTTTTAAGAAACAAAATGTAAAATTAATGTATTTAGTTGGTGTTGTTGTTTTTTTTTTTCAAATAGATTTTTCAGAAAAATATTCATTATAGATTACTCTCCCCATGATTTTAGAGGTACTTTTACCAATTCCCACACAATGGTGCTTTTTGATGCCCCTCTAGAAAAAGCAATTGGGAAAACATTGTGTAAAATGAAGAAATTGCTTGTAACAAGATAGTTGAAAAATCCAAAATTTAATAAACGGCCTTTAGATTTGACCAGTCTAAAATTTTGCCAACTGGTAGTGGATTAAACGGTGATAAATGCATCTAATTCATTATACTATATTGTCTCTCACAATGTTCCTGATGATGTAGAAACATACCTACATTGGGCAACCAAAATTTGCGTTTTAACCCTTGTCATGCTGAACCCGGAATATTCTAGTTTTGGCAGGAGATATAGACTAAGATCGGACTGCACTTATGTGCAGGCTGATCTTAGTCTACACCTCCTGCTTCTACTTTTCCTGCCAGAGTTGTTCATGAAGTTGATTTCTAAAAGAAATATTGATTTTTGAACAACAAGTGCTATCAATGCTTTCAGCCCTTTGATTTGATAGCATTTCAGTTAAGCAATTTATACAGCATGACAAGGGCTAAAACTGTAATTGAAGGATCCTTACAGTGGATCAAAGAATCTATTGACCAACTAAATCATTTATTCAGACAAGAAGTGAACTTCGAACTCCAACATTTATTCTAAGGATTATTGTTGGTTTGGAAACTAAAATACAATAACTGAAGCTTAGATCATGGTCGCCAACCAACCACCCCCCTTTCATATTTTACAAAATAATATTTTTTATTACTTAAGTCAAACTGCAATGTTGGAGTTAAATTTGCGGGTCACAACTCCTTCAACACATTATCACACAACAAAATTTTACACTGGTCCAAATCATAATAAGTTGCAGACAACAAGTCCAAGTTGGTGAAATATAAAAAAAAAATATTTGCCCTTTAGAGTAGAAAACACTTTTGACATTGATGAAATTGCTTGTAACAAGCAATTTCTTCAATGTCAAAAATGTTTTCCAAAGCGATTTTCTTTAGGGGCTTAAAAAAATCAGGTTAAGTGGTAAAGGGTTAATATCAATATTTTGTTTGCCAAATGGCAAGAGCAGATGCATCTTTCATTGTGATACTTCTGTATTTCAGGGAGTGGGGGATGATTATCAAAGTTTCACTGGTTTGTACATGTCTATTACTAATTTGTATTGTTTGTATGCATTTGACTTATAATAGAATATTGGTGATCAATACCTTTATATAAGTTTATCTTCTTCAGCTGCATCTAAAAAATTAAACAGAGAAATTGGCACTATGTTAGAACTCTTCTCCTCATCTCTTTTGATCCTTTCATTCCCAAATGACAAAATTTAAGACTGGTCAAGATAGAAAGAAGTTGAAGACTACATTTCAAAGTGATATAATATTTGAAAAATAAATACAATTTCCTGTAGACAAAATTTTGAAAAAAACAAGTTTTTACAAGCAATTTCTACTATTTTCACAATGATCTTCTCAAACATATTCCTTCAACACATCAAAATGTCTAATCTTGTGGCAATGGGTTGAATGTTACAATTCTTAAATTTTGATTGTATATCTTCTCATGAATTTTAACCCTTTACAGTTTTTTTTTTAAATCCCTGACGTGTCCAAATTCAAAGCGGTAGCAGACAAACTTACAAAATAAGTACAATTCAAAAAGTATTCATTCTATATGATGGAAAATATTGTGGTTTAAGAAGAAATTGCTTGTTACAAGCAATTTCTTCTTTTTCCACAATGTTTTCTCAAGAATTATATAACTGAAATGTAAAAATCGGGACTGTTCAGGAATTTAGGGTTGATCCACATTTCCAGAAAAGCAACCTGTTTGACTTTAAAAAATAGCAAAGATTTTCTTAACTGCTTTAACCTATTCCCACACAGTGACGCTTTGAAACGCCCCTCATTATGAAAGTTTTGGAAAACATTGTGGAAAATGAAGAAATTGCTTGTTACAAGCAATTTCTTCATTATCCACAATGTTTTCTACCCAAAAAGACAAAGATTTTAAAGATTTCATTAACTTAAAATTGTCGTCTGCAGCTTCTTTGAATTTGGACTGGTCTAAAATTTTATCATGTGGGAATGGGTTAAACTGGAATAAATATAGATATATCGTAAATAAGACTGAAATGTTTCCACTTCATTTTCTTAAAAGGAATTCAAGTTTGGTAACAAAACAATGCCTGTTTTTGAAGCCCTGAAGAATTATGATCATGGAAACTTAGAAGGATCAGAGAAATTGGTTGTTTCTTTTTCTCACAATGTTTTCTTCCTCATTTATCTTAGTGGAATTTCAAATCTTGTCTGCAACTTCTTTTAATTTGGAAGAGTCTAAAATTTGTTTGCCTTGTAATGGGTCAAGTTTGAATGATAAATTGAGCACATTTTTAGGCTTACAAAGAGAGTTGTTTACATGCACTTGGTAAACCATTCTATATGACCTTGCAATGTCATCAAGCTTTAGGTGATTAACATTGAGTCAGATATTATTTGTATCGAAAATTTTCCCCCAATTAATACTATGTTTTTCATTCAATCACTCCTTGAAAAGATGTTGGGGTTGAAATCTGTACTTCTTGCTGATATCTTAAACTATTCCCACATAATGGCCCTTTTTGACACCCCTGATGAAAAAAGGCTCTGGAAAACATTGTGGAAAATGAATAAATTGCTTGTCACAAATTTGAAGAAGTTGCAGAAACAATTTAAAGTTTATGAAATATTAGATTTTTCCACTTCCTGGTTAGATTACCTTCTGGATAATGAAGAAACTGCTTGTGACAAGCAATTTTCTCATTTTCCACAATATTTTCAAAAGAATTTTTCTTGAAGAGCGTTTAAAAACATCATTGTGTGGGAATGGGTTAAAAATAGTTTTAAACACCATTATGGATAGAAAGCAAGAGGAAATGTTTTCAATCTATTACCAGGCAACAAAATATTAAGCTTGACCAAATCCATAGATTTTGAAAACAAAATAATTTGAACAAATGAGGATCCAATAAAATTGAAAAAACTTTGTTTAGAAAAAATACACTTTTAGAAAAGAAGAGATTGTTTGTGACTGGCTACTCCTCTATTTCTCAAGTTTTCACAAGCCTTATTCTTTTTGTACATACGTTGTTCATGCTGGTTTCACCCAATTTTTTCCCCCAATATGATATATTAGATGTCTTTGTGAAACACAAATGCACTGAAAGGCATTTTTTTCACATGGTTGACCTTGATGTGAGAACTTGACCTTGTTAGTTGACATTGACGGATGCCTATCAATGAATGTAAGCCACCTTCTTGCCAAATATGATACATGTAATTGTAATTAAACTTATCTTGTAGTTATTGTATTTTGTAGTTCATAAGTTTAGTTTCAGATAGACATACGGTCAGACAAATTAAGGGACTTACAGACAGACACATGTAGAACATCATATTGATGGTACAGTGCAAAACAGTTGTAACTGCCTATAAACATATACGTAGTTACAACTTTTTGCGCTGAACCATCGAATTATACCCTCAATCTCATTGATGTAGGGCATAAAAATACTAAATGAATAACACTTAAAAATATGGAGTTTTAGTTTTGTTTTCTTATCGAGATATAACCTATTCCCACACATAAAAAAAATTACACTAGTCCAGTTTGAAAGAAGTTGCAGAAAACTATTTAAGTTTGTGAAATTTAATCTTTTTTTGTAGAAAACATTGAGAAAAAATGAAGGAATTGCTTGTTGCAAGCAATTTCTTTATTTTCCACATTGCTTTCTAAATTCATTTTTCTTAGGGGCCTAAAAAGCTTTATTTTGTGGTAATGGGTTAAGGAAACACAATAACAAGATGTATTTGTGAAACACCATGCCCCCATACAGGAATTCTTTAGAAATAGGTGATTTTGATTTTTCTTTGTTTTAGGGCAAAGGGTTAAAATTTTGACCTTGACCTTGATGAAATGACCTGCCCCAGTTGCGTCTTGTTGAGACCTATCTACATACCAAATATTAGCATTGTAACTTATTCAGGGTTGAAGTTATAGGAAAATGTTTAGTTGGCAGGTTAAGTTTTGCAGACAGACAGACAGACATACGGATAGACAGACAGACAGACAGACCGACACTGGTAAAACAATATGCCCCCGATTTTACAGATGCTGGGGCATAAAAATGATTATAAAATACAAATTATTGCACTATTTCTACACTGTGTGATAAATGACACAAACTGTCAATTCTATATTTTTAAATGAAAATAAAAGCATTTCATTCCAGTAAAAGAATGACATCTTAACCCTTGTCATGCTGTTTAAATTACCTTACTGAATTGGTGTAAAATCAAAGGGCTGAAAGCACTGATACTTGTTAAAAAGTCAACATTTCTGTTAGAAATCAATTTCATAAACAACTCTGGCAGGAAAAGTGCAAGCAGGGGGTGTAGACCAAGATCAGACTGCACTTATGTGCAGGCTGATCTTGGTCTACATCTCCTGCCCAGACCGGAATATTCCGTGTTCAGCATGACAAGAGTGAATATTAAGTAACTAATTGAGATTGAATTCCTAAAAAACAATCAACTGGTGGTTTAAAAATCATTCAAAACTTTACCAAATAACAATATAGTGCCTTCTTGAAAGTGTTTAGGAAGGAAAATGAAAACAAGTAGACTTTTGTTCAAGCATCTAATTCCAACGTACATGTAATTATTTTTCAAGAATAATTCAATGTCTAAGTACACAGATGTTTTGTAAAGCAAATCAGACACAAATCAATTTTACCAAATGTAGCAAAACTTTCGTAAAAAATGTGGAAAATATGTATTTTCGTTTTCCACCTTGCTTTTCCCAGACAGACAGTAATATTCTACCAACTTGAAATATTCTACCAACTTGATATTTGTAGTCTGCAACTTTTCTAAATTTGGACAAGTTTAATTTTTTGTCAATGTGTTAAAAATCTTTAAGGAAGGACATTAAGATATATTATATATGTTTTCACGTCCTTTTAGTATATTTGTATCAAACTGTGAACCAAAATGTGTCTTTTAAACAAGACCTTTTATGACATATTTTGCAATATTCAAGGAGAACTATGTTGTTTTCAGATAAAATTTTGAACATGGTACAAATTTACTTAAATTTCTAGATTCATTAACTTAATGTCAGAGAGATGTTTCTCCCTGTGACTTTTCAGCCGTTACCGTGACAACACAACTATTGTCCATTTCATCCTCAACATAAATGTCATCGCCAATTTCATTCTCTGTTGTCACACTGTCAGCGTCATGCCTTAAGTTAGCTATATTTATATTTGCATGTCCAAGATTTTCTTCATCAGCAAATTTCTGAATCCTATGTTCAAAATAAGGAGTGATTTGAGGCAGACCTGTGGTGGCTGTCGAATCTTGTCCAGCGGCCCCAGAACTGTCGTCAGAAATGGACTGTTCCTGTTCAGCAAGGTGGGATATTACACTGACTGGTTCCATTCCATTATCAGGGGTACTCATTTCATTATCGTGATTATCAACAACCTCTGGTTCTGCAAGATGAGTGTATGGGAAGGACTTCAATGCCTTAATTAGGGTGTGACAAAAAAGGTCATCAAAGTTCAAAGCATAGGACTCATGTTCTCTGAAATAAACAAATTCAAACCAAATTTGGCTTAGCCCATTCCATCACAACCTTGTCTTTTACTCCCCACAATAGATACAGCTTTGGAAAGCATGATAAAAGCTTCAACGCATTTACTTAATAAGTATTCACTAATGCAGAGTTTCAAATATTCTGTGAACATCAAATGGCAAATTCTAAATAATATCAACCCATTCCCTCACAATGACGCTTTTGGATAGCCCTTAAGAAAAACAATTAGGAAAACAAGCTAGATTTGGTTTCTTCATTTTACACAATGTTTCCTATCCAAAAAGTTGAAAAATCTTAAGTTTCAATAATTCTAAATTATTGTCTGCAACTCCTTTCAATTTGGACTGGTCTAAGATTTTTACGTCTGGTAATGGGTTAATAAAACCTATTAAAAAAATGTAGACATGTCAGGAGAAAAAGGACCTGGAAATGCGTGAAATACAGGGAAATATGTAGAAATAAATGGAAATACAGGAAAATTCTCAACCCTCTATATATTGGTCAAATTGTGAAGGGTAACCATGTCCGAGACTTTTTACTAATCACAGATGGGTAATTCTACCTCAAAATAAGTACTTTCTCTAATTGACCTTCACTAGGTGCATTTTATACCTATTCATTTTGCAGATTGCAAGTCCAAAAAGATCCCTTTTCACCAAATGGGCATTATACGTTAAAACTAAATGCATTGACATTCAAATGAGTCCAGTAGCTCCTAAACTGTTTATTCATATGCTCAATAGTTTAGGAGAAGATATGGTTTAAACTAATCAAAGGTCTTTGAAGGAATCTGATAACTGGCCAAAGGATCATTCTATTCCTTTACAATTTGGATGTATAAAACAAGAGGACCATTATGGTCCTCTATCGCTCCCCTGAGTATGATGGCTTTATGATATATACAAAATATCAAAGCCCTACACCTAATCATTTAGACAAGGAGATTTTTTAATGATTTTTTTCCGTTTATCCTAGGTATAGTGAAGATCTAACCATATTGAGGGTAATTCTTTGAAGTACTTAAGTAGAAGGTCAATAGGTACATGTATTAATAAATACCAAATATCAAAGCTCTAGGCCTAATGTTTTAGAAGGAGAATGTTTTCTATGATATCCTTCTTTATTCCTTCCTGGGATTGCACAGAAAAGGGCTTATTTTCAGAATACGGTAATTCTATAAAGTATTTTAGCACAGGGTCAATAGGTACATGTATTATTACACACTAAATGTTAAAGCCCTTGGCCTTATGGTTTGGGAGAAGATTTTTAAAGATATCCTTTTAGTATTTCTATGTTAAATCAGGGATCACACAGAAAAGGGCTAATTTTCAGAGTACGGAATTTCTATGAAGTATTTTAGTACTGGGTCAATACATGATGATTTATACCAAATTTCAAAGCTCTAGGCCTTACAGCTTTGGAGAAGAAGATTTCTAATGTTTTCCTTCTTTATTTCTATGTAAAATCAGGATTGCACAGAAAAGGGATAATTTTCATGAAATGGTAATTCTTTTAAGTCTTTTGGTAGGGGATTAATAAATGATGATTTGTACTGATGAAATATTTAAGCTCTAGGCCTTATGGCTTGGGAGGAGAAGATTTTAAAAGTTTTTTAACTCTGTTGCTATGGAAACCAAAGTTCTTCATGGAATTTAATTCTTTGAATTATTTTGAAAGAGTATGACCTAAGGATCATTTCTGTGAAGTTTGGTTGAAATTTCATTGTTAGTTTAAGAGGAGAAGATTTTTAAAGTATTTTCACTCTGTTGGCACGGCAACCAAAGTTCTTCATGGAATTTATTTCTTTAAAGCATTTTGAAAGAGCATGACCTAAGGATCATTTCTGAGAAGTTTGGTTAAAATTCCATGGTTAGTTTAGGAGGAGAAGTTTTTTTTGTAATTGTGAACAGACAGACAGATGGATCGACAGCCACTGGACGATGACCAATCACAATAGCTCAACCAGAGCACTTCGTGCTCAGGTGTGCTAAAAAAAGAAACTGGTTTCTGGGAAACTTTTTACTATAAACCATACATGGAAATTAGCCCTGCCCATTTATTCTAATTAGAATTCTACAAAGGAAGTTGATATAGGGTCACAAATGTAATCTGGTTTAAATCCACCAATTAGTTATTAGAAGCAGATTTTCAAAGTTTTGAATACATACCATATATAGAGATTAGCCCTGCCCATTTAAGTCATAGTTCTGATCTGATTAAATTTCTTAGAGGGAAACTGTTAAAGAGTCACTAAAGGATATTTTCTGTGGAATTAGGTTAAAATTAATTGGTTACCAAAAATGAGAATTTCATTTTTTTTTCACTATATATCATATATGAAATCAAGCCCTGCCCATAAAAACCATTTTTAATCAGATCAATATTTTCAAAGGGATTCTGATAGGGACAACTAAAAGATCATCCTTATGAAATTTGGCTCAAAACAATCAAGAGTTTCAGAGAAGATGATTTTCAAAGTTTTCACTATGTATCATTATTGAAAATTAGCCCAACCAACAACAGCCATATTTTTCATCTGATCAAAATTCTTTGATGTTATCTGATAAAAGTTCACCCAAGGGTCATTCCTTAAAAATTTGTGCAGTACTTCCTAATGTTTACAGAGGGATGCACGTCAGACATAATGCTATGACAATAGCCCGTTGGATTTAAGCAATTGACATTAAAATGGGCTTTTCCGATTCTTGTCATCTTTTTCGCAGTAAAAAAAGGCTTGGTCAATAGGCTTTAGCTTATTTGCATAGTTGCAACACTAGGTGATTTTTGCTGATGTAATATCAAAAGTTGGCTTATTTCACTCCTTCACAAGTTCCTATCATAATTAATTTTTAAGAAATGAAGAGAATATTTTTGTTTTCATGGATGTATGAACTGTAAGAACTAATCACACTGTATGAATCCGCTTCACGTATTCATACAGTGTGATTAGTTTTTACAGTATGAATACGTGAAGCGGATTCATACATAAGTGTGGTTGGTTTTTCGGATCATACCTCCATGAAAACAAAAAAATATTCTCTTCATTTATAATGATTTAATAGCATTGAGCAAAAAAAGCAAAACCATTACAAAATAATGTTGATACTTTTTTGTATAGGACTATTTTGTGCGGAAGCATACAAAATTGCTGAGTGCTAAAAAATTTGTTCATGGAATTTTTTTTTCAACTAATCAGAATGCCCGTTTGAGATAGATGAATCTAGAACAAAATCATACAGGATATAAACAAATCTTACCTATTATAAATGGACACAGCTATTACTGCTGGATGAGGAATCGGTAGAGGAATTTGTAGTTTGTCAAAGGCAGCTTCTAGCAGTGGAGTAGACCAGGGAAATCTCTTCTTTCTACAAAAAAGAAATGCAAACATTATTGCCTCTTTTGAAACAGATACCATATTTCTCCTTTTAACCAATTTAAAAGATGGCAAAATTTTAGACTGGATCAAATTGAGAGGAGTTGCAGACTACAATTTAAAGTTGCTTAAATTTCAGTGTTTTTTTTTTTCAACTATCTGGATAGAAAAACATGGTGAAAAATGAAGAAATTGCTTAGTTCAAGCAATTTATTCACTTAATCACCATATTTTCCCAATTGTTTTTCTTGAGAGGTGTGAAAAAACATCATTGTGTTGGAATGGGTTAAAATATGTTATATAAAACACAGACAGGGAGCTTTTATTTTGTACCCATTTTGTTTGCAAAAATTCAGTCAAAATGTTTCTTTTTTGCTTTCCCCTAATATTTTTTTCATCTAAAACAATTTTTTAATGACAAATTAACCAGTTTGCACTAACATTCCTTCTTTTTAAAGCCCCAAGAAAAAAGCTTAAGAAAATATTTTGGATAAGAGAATTTCTTGTTAACTGTTGCAAGTAGTTTCTTGATTTTCCACAATTCTATCTTGTTAAAAAGACTAAGACTTGTAAAATTTTGCCAACTTATCCAATTACAAGACGACAAAATCGAAAGCAATTTTGCTTTTTCTCACAAAGTTTTCTGTAACTATTTTTTTCTCCAGGGTGTCAGAAAGTGTCCTTGTGTGGTAATGGGTTAATTTGTTGTCTGCAAATTCTTTGAATTTGGATCAGTCTAAGATTTTGTTGTCTGGTCATGGGATAAAGAAACTAGAGGTGCTTGAGATTTTAACTCATCATACAGGTAATTTAGTTTTCTTAAATGCAGTTGGAAACTATTTTATGAAAGAGTTACTTTTTTTTCCAATTTACTTTAAACGTTTCTCACACAGTGACGCCCTTGGATGCTCTCAAGAAAAACAGTTGGAAAAACATTGTGTAAAATCAAGAAATTGGTTGTAACAAGCAATTTCTTCATTTTTACACAATTTTTTCCACAGAGAGTTAAAAAAAAATCTAAAATTTCGTAACTTTGAAATATCATCTGCAACTCCTTTCAATTTGGACCAGTCTAAAATTTTACCATCTGGTATTGGGCTAAGAGAGGCAGCTTTCTTTTATTGAAAAAATAAACAGTAATGATTATTTTCCTTGCATCACTATGTGAGGTCTACCTGAAATGAGGCCAATCATTGAAAGTAATATCATTAAATCAATGAAAAGTTCTGCAAGGAATCTGATAAAGGGTCACACAAAGATCAATCTTATTTTTGCTATTTGGCTAATTCTATCCACCAAGAAGAAAATTTTCAAAGTTTTCACCAATTCTTTGAAGAAATCTAATTAAAGGGTCACCAATGAACCATTCCTGTGAAGGTCAGTTGATATCCAGCAGATTGTTTCTGAGAAGATTTTCAAGTTTTCACTATACACATATATAAAATTTAGCCTTGCCTATAAAAAAGAAAAAAAAATTTTTTTTATCTTATATTATGAATGGAAATTTAAGAAAATTCCTGTAAAAATACCATTGAATTCCATCGACAGCTTTCTTAGAAGAAAACTTTCAAAGTTTTTACAATATTCCATATGTGAAAATTAACCCTGCACAAAAATTAGAAGTCATGTTTTTTTAACAAAAAAAGTTAATAAGAGAATCGAATTAAGTGTCACACAGGGATCATTCCAGTAAAATTTGGTTGAAATCCATCAGCTAGGTTCTGAGAAGACATTTACAGTTTTTAATTGATTGATTGATTGCATGGGTTTTAACGACACTTTAAACAGTAACAGTTTTCAATTTATACTATATATGGAATTTAGCCCCAACCATAACAGCCATGTTTTTCATCAAAATTCTTTGAAGAAATATGATAAAGTGTCACCTACTGATCATTCCTGTGAAATTTGCTCAAAATCTGTGAATTTACTAAGATGAAGATTTTTACTGTTTTATAGGTTTATAGATGGATGCAAGCATAGAAGGACACACAATATCATGGCAATAGCCTGCTGGCTTTCAGACAGTCGAAATTTAGAGGAAGAATATTGGTTATTATCACAAAGGGAGCTACTTTTATAAAGGGAGCTACTTTTATAAAGAGAGTATCGAGAAATTCATATAGGGTAAACATGCTTTGATCCATACCAGATCAAGCTGGATTTAGAAAGCATAAGTTGCCTACGCTCATTCAATACATCATGGATTAGGTCAACCATAATGTATTGCAAAACAGACAACAATTCAAACTATATAAAATAATCTCTTCCAGTACCTAAAACCTGGACCAACACTTCTAGAAAATAAAAGCAATATTTTTAAACAAATTTTATATTTGAACTATAGGGTTATTGGCCCTTGGTCACCTGGGTAAAACTTAGAAATATTTAATAAGAGATTTTATTAGAGTCATCAGTTGATATCCCATGTAATAGCTCCATGATTTGATTAATTAGTTAACCCATTACCTGATGGCAAAATTTTAGACTGGTCTGAAGTGAAAGGAGTTGCAGACGACAATTTATAGTTTATGAAATTTTAGATTTTTTTCCACTTTTTGGACAGAGAACATTTTGTAAAATGAAAAAAATTACTTGTTACAAGCAATTTCTTCATTTTACACAATGTTTTCCCAATTGTTTTCTTGAGGGAAATCAAAAAGCGTCACTGTGTGGGAAAGGTTAATAGGGGCATAAGATTAATGGCTTAAGCAATTTTGAATTAGGTCAATAAGCTAATGCTTATTGCAAAATTTGTTTGTAATCGGTCCAATAGGCTAGGAGGGGATGTGGTTTTAAAATCCTTGTTTAATTCTTAACATCCCCCTAAAAAAGGTCAATATACTGATGTATCAGGCAATATCAAGGCTACTTGCCTTAAGGGTCGGGAGAAAGAGATTTTTAAAGCTTTTTTTTGAAAATTCACTTTTGCACCATGGTAACCAAAGTCCTAAACTGATTTCTATTCTTTTAGCTATGACTATTTCTGCCAAATTTGGTTGAAATTTGTCCATAAGTTTAGGAGGAGATATTTTAAAATCCTTCTCTATTTATATATAAACCTACCCCTCCTTGGGGCTCTACCCCTGGGGAGACAAGGATCCTAATATAAGCAATTCTGAAAGAGGTCAATTTACTAATGTTTCATGCAAAATATCAAGGCTCTACGCCTTCTTGGTCAAGAGAAGAGGTTTAAAAGATCTTTTTAAAATTTCACTTAGTGACCAGAGTTTTCAACTAATTTGAATTCTATTAGCTAATTATTAAGTGGGCTACCTAAGGAACACCTTGGCAGGTGTGGCTCAAATATCGTGAGAGCAAAATGTTGTAACTACAGCTTTAGCAAAGGAGAAGGGAAGAAGACATTTTGAAGCTTCCCTTATTTGTTCCAATGTGGAATATGGTGTGCCTGGGTGAGGCCCAAATATGACCCTAGGGGCATCATGTGAACAAATGTGATAGAAGTCTCTTTAGAGAATCTGCTTATCAAATATCTTAGCTCTCTTTTGGTTTAACACATCCCCACACAGTGACGCATTTAAATGCCCTGAAATTCAAATCTTTGGCAAACGTTGGGGAAAATTAAGAAATTGCTTATAACAAGCAATTTCTTCATTATCCACAATGTTTGTGGGAAAATGAAAAAAATTGCTTGTCACAAGCAATTTCTTCATTATCCACAATGTTTTCCACCCCAATAGACAAAGGATTTTAAAGATTTCATTAACTTTATATTGCCATCTGCAACTTCTTTGAATTTGAACCAGTCTGAAATTTTGTTGTGTGGGAATGGGTTAAAGAAGAGGATTTTTGAGGATTTCATTAATTTCACCCTTTTTTGCAAAGGGTGAATTTATTTTTTTGAACAATTTTGGAAGAGCTTTACCCAAGAAAAATCCACATCATGTTTTACTAGAATTGACCCACTAGGTCAGATGAAATATTTAACAAGAGGGCCGTTGGCCCTGGGGCGCTCACCTTAGATAAAGGCTCTTTTCTTTCAACAGTCTAATTTCATGTTAAGGTTAGGATAATAAAACAAGTCAGGGCCACAATTACATATAAAGACTATGAACCTGGGGATCCAAAAGTCTAAATTACAAATTCCAAGGCTTTAGTGCTGATTTGAAAGAAAGAAAAAACTTTTTCCATGGGTTATAATTTCAGAAATAAGAAAGAAGTCTGTGAACTGATGCTTTATGCCTAATTACCCCCCCCCCCTGGGGCTCCGCCCCTGGGGACCTGAGAATCATGATTTTAGCTATTTTGAAAGAGGTCAATATACTGATGCTTCATGCAAAATATCAAGGCTCTACATGTTCTGGGTAAGTAGGAGAAGAGTTTTATAGATTATTTTAAAATTTTACATTTGTTGCCATGGCAACCAGAGTTTTTAAGGGATTTCAATTCTTTTAGCTATTTTTGAAGGGGACCACCTAAGGAACATTTCTGCCAAATTAGGTTCAAATTTGCCCAGTGGTCTAGGAGGAGATGTCGTTTAAAGAAATTGTTGACAGACAATGGCCAGACGCTGGACAAAAGGGGATCACAATAGCTCACTTGAGCATTACGTGCTCAGGTGAGCTAAAAAGGTCTGCGCTTGAGTCTTGGTTACTGTAAACTGCCTGTTTTTTCATCCTCAGTAATGGTTCGAATGGTCAATGATAAAAACAAGCAGGATGTGTTAATTTTCTTCATTTTCTGGTAAACAATAACCATTCCTTCATTTGATGGTGAGTACAATACTGTTTTAACTGCCTATATACTGTTTTAACTGCCTGAAATAGTTTTATCATAAAGATTCCTATTTATGGATTGACGTCAGCCCACTAAAAAGAATAGACCAAATGGGAGCTTGTTTACAACTTACCCCTTTTTATCAAGTAAATCTATTTATACATAGAATAATATTTTGATTGTTTTTTCCTACTTTATTGAAATACATGTAATAGTAATCTTTTATCAATACACGTATACCACATGCTGGGTCCCTGACACTGGTCTGTGGAAAGATAGAGAGACAATTTAATACATTCCCACATGAACAATTTTTAGGCTGGTCAAAATTTAAAGAAGTTGCAGAAGACAAATTTTCGTAATGGAATTTTGAAAACTTTGATTTTTCGGGGTAAAAACATTTTGGATAATGAAGAAATTGCTTTTTACAAGCAATTTCTTCATTTCCACAATGATTTCAAAAGCATTTTCCTTTGAAGGGTGGGATTCGTCAAAAGGTAATGGGCTAAACATCTAGATAAAACAAGACACCAACCTACAGGCTATAAAGTTCCATAATTTTCAAAGTCTACTTGTGCCTATTTCCATAGGAAATATTTCAAAACTACAAAAGAATAATTTAAAAAAAAAGTTTTTGGTAGATTAATCTGATTCCAAAGAAAAATGTTTTATTAAATTATGTCAATGTATTGAAAACATGCCCAAAATCCCTTTAAAGTGTCGCTTTCATTTCCAACTAAACTAGTTTTATAGCATGATATAATTCTAAGAAAATTAACTTATGATCCAGTATTATCTAAGGGAGGAATTGCTCATTCCCACACCCCTCAATCAAAACTATTTAGAAAACATTGTGTACAATAGAGAAATTGCTTAAAACAAGCAATTTCTTCATTTTTTTACCATGTTTTTTTATCTCAAAAGAAGAGCCGTCAGAGATGGATAATGCTCCCCGAATATAGCCTTGTAACAAAAAGTAAAAAATATACAGGAAAAGAGTTTGGATTGACCAATAGACGATTTGCTTTGCCCTACTCCAGACCTTGGAGCTATTTGAAAATTTGTTTCAAAGGGCATATCTACTCATAAGAGACAGATAACAACTGCGCAAAGTTATGTCATAATCCATTTATAAATTCAGAAGCCATGCTTAATTCTAATGTTTGACCTTGAGCTGTGACCTTGACTAAGGAACCATCTGATTTTTTGTTTAAAATGGCACATCTACTCATAATAGAGAACAATTGTGCTTAGTTGTATTGAAACCTATCCATAATTGAAGGAGCTATGCTCTGGACATGCTTAATTTGAGTTGTTGCCTTGACCTTGGAGTCTACCTATATTTTTTTTCAAATGGATCATCTATTTATGATGGAGAACAATTGTGCTGAGTTATTTCATAATCCATCATTAATTTTAAGTGCTATGTTTCAGACATTCTTAATTTTAATGTCAGATCTTTAGCTGTGAGCTTGATCTAGAACTTATCTGAATATTTCTTTCAAATGGCACATCTACTTATGATGGAGAACAATTGTGCTAGGTTATATTGAATTCCATCTATAATTGAAGGAGTTATGCTCTGGACATGCTTAATTTTAATGTTTGCCTTGAGCTGTGACCTTGAAATAATTTTCATATGTACATCTACTGATAATAGTGAACAATTATGCCAAGTTATTTCAAAATCAATCTGCAGTTGACGGAGCTATGCTCTAGACGAGGTCAGTTTTAATGTTTGACCTTCAACTGTAACCTTAACATTGAAGCTCTCCAAAAACCGTGAAAACAGTATTAATGCAATATGGTAAGGAATTCACGTTTGAAGTTTCATCAAAATTGACTCAAGGGTTGTGGAGATATGGAGGATGGATTAAAAGAAACTGGGAATAAGCTATTACATTTTATTGTCTTACTATTTCACATTTAACCCATTACCAGAAGACAGAGTTTTAGAGTCAAAATTGAAAGAGGTTTTGGACAACAAATTAAAGTTGGTTTGAGTTAAAAAGAGAAGGTAATAAATATGGTGAGAAATGAAGAAAATTCTATTTACAAGCAATTTCTTCTTTCCTCACAATGTTTTCAAAAACTATTTTTTATCAATGGACTTTGTGATAATTGGTTAAGAACAAAACCCACCACTGAATCCATTACAAAAATATTTTATGACCAGTCCAAAATTTAGAAGTTGCCTTCAACATTTCAAATTGCATTCAAGTATTGTCTTGGACAGAAAAATTTTGTAAGAAAAGAGGAAATCACTTGTCACAATCAATTCATCCTTTTCCACTACTAGTTTTCTTCAGAGCATCTAAAATGCTGGATTGTGTGGAAATGGGGTAAAAACAAATATTTACATTAAGTGCAAATCCAAACACTATTGCGATAATGTGTATCATACTATGTGATAGACCAACTTAAAGTTGATTCCTGTGTGGTATGACTTATTACCAGACCATTAACCTATTACCAGACAACAAAATTTTAGCAGATCCAAATTGAAAGGAGTTACAGACGACAACTTCAAATTGATGACATTTGGATCATTTTTTACTTTTGGGGTAGAAAACAATGTGGACAAAAAAGAAATTGCTTTTAACAAGCAATTTTTTCATTTTCGCAGATGTTTTCAAAAGCTTTTTTTCTTGGGGCTTTAGAAGCATCAGTGAGTGGGAAAGGATTAACCCATTCCTACACAATCATGCATTTTACTCACCAGAAGAAAAAGGCTTACAAAATCATAGTGATAATGAAGAAATTGCCTTTCACTATAAATTCTTTATTAACTCGAAAGAAAAAGAATGTTGAAATTCCATCAACTGATTATTGTTGTCTGCAGCTGATTTTGGACAAGTTCAAAATTTTGTTGTGTGAGAATGGGTTAATATGACAGAAAAAGAATCAACTGTACTTCAAATCATTAATTGTATGAGACAACCTTTGATCTAAGAAAAGCAGTGTCAAAAAATGCACACTCTTTTTTTTCTTTTTTATCAAAGTCATAAATATTGATTTCAATTGAACAAAATTGGGGAAAAAATCATATGTAAATGACTTCTTCCAAGTTGTACACAAATCATACTATCCATTGTTTGTTTACATTGTACATTTTGATGCATTTTTTGTGAATTGTATCTCATTTGACAAGAAACTGTAAAGTTGAAGTCAATAAACTATCTTGTATCTGTTGTTTTCAAGAAAATTCTGCATCTTCTTTAGAGTTCCAGCTGTACAAACAGTAAACAAGTTCACGGCAAATCATAGCCTTAAACTGTTTACATTTAGAAGCCTTTTTAGGAGTTCATATGTGCCTGTGTGTGTCATTTCAAAAAGTTAACTTTTGCATAAAAACACACATTGAATATCCTGAAAACCAGACAGTGCATTTAGATATAAGAATATGTGCTTATAGGTAGCATTTAGAAGTAATGATATGTGCTGATTGGAAGCACTTAGAAATAATAATAAATTGATAGGCTACATTTACAAATAACAATATATTTTGATAGAATGCATTTAGAATGAACAATATTTACTGGTAGACTGCATTTAGAAATATTATGTCTTAATAGGCTGCATCTAGAAATAAGAATATGTCATCTTCATTTTTAATTAAGAAAAAGTGCTGATTGGCTGCATTAAGAAATAATAATATATGTTGACAGGCTGCATTCAGAAATAAAAATATTTGCTCATCTGAATTTAGAAATAAGACAAGAAATTGTTTTTAACAAAGGCATATATCTCCATTCATTTAAAATGACAATTAAAAATTGAGGAGATTTTAAAAACATGTGTCTGTCTTTGTACAAAAACATTGTAGGAGTTACAATAAATTTCTACATTTTCCAAAATGTTTTCCAAAAAGTTACTGAAAGATGGAAAGGGTTTGCTTGTGAGGAAAAGGGATAAACAGTCAATAAATTCAAGATGCAAGTGCACTGGCATTACCTGAATGTCTGATAATGCCTAGTCTGCATGATAACTTGGGTTGGATTGAAGTAGCTGGTATCTAAATGTGGAGCTTTGGTGGTAACATCATCTGAAATAAATATGTACACCAGTATTAACCCTTGTTATGCTGTATATATTACCTTACTGAATTGCCTACCTTACTAAATTGTCGTAACATCAAAGGGCTGAAAGCACTGATAGAACTGGTTGTTCAAAAATAAATATTTCTTTTAGAAATCAAATTCATAAACAACTCTGACAGGAAAAGTACAAACAGGGAGTGTAGACCAAGATCAGATTGCACTTATGTGCAGGCTGATCTTGGTCTGCATCTCCTGCAATAATCGGAATATTCCTGGTTCACCATGACAAGGGTTAAAGATCTTGTCTGCATGGTACTTTGGTTGGATTGAAGAAGCTGCTATGTAAATGTGGAACTTTTGTGGTAACATCATCTGAAATATATATGCATACCAGTATTATAGATGTAGTTTGCATTATACTTGCATTAGATTTAATCCATAGTCACACAGTAAAATTTCAGCCTAGTCCAAATTGAAAGATGTTGCAGACAACAATTCAAGTTGGAGAAGATTTTAAATATTTGCCTTTTAGGGTAGAAAACATTTTGGGCAATGCAAGCAATTTCTTAATTGTCCTCTATGATAACAAGAGGGCCAGTGGCCATGGCACTCACCTGAGATAAGGCTCTTTTTTTCAAGGCCTAATACAAACTGGGTTGGAAGAAGACCTCCTTAAACACCTAACTAAAACCAACTTATGTTACCATACTAACCAATGCTTTCAACAGTTTTCAAATACTTTAGTAATTATTAAAAGGGGGCAAACTAACATGTTTCTGCCCAATTTGGTTTAAAATGGCTAAATAGTTTTGAAAGGGTTGCCTTCTTTATTTCTATTTAAGCCTAATCACCCTGTGACTCTAATAATCAATTTTATAAGAGGTCAATGTACTGATGCTTCATGCAAAATTCAAGATTCTTCAACTTCAGGGTCAAGAGGAGATGGGTTTTTTCCCGTTTCCTCTTGTTTTCATAGCAACCAGAGTTTTCAACTGATTAAATTCTTTGATTGAAATCAGCACAGTGGTTTGGGCATAGATGTCGTTTTAAAAAAACCTTCTTAATTTCAATATAACACCCCCCCCCCCTCCCCTTGGGCTCCGCCCCTGGAGGTTCTGAGGTTGATGATTTTAGCAAATCCGAAAGAGGTCAAAGAACTGATGCTTCATGCAAAATATCAATACTCTACCATAGCAAGAAGAGTTTTAATGGATTTCAATTCGTTAGCAATTTTCAAAGGGTACCAAACAAAAAAACATTTCGGCCAAATTTGTTTGAAATCCGCCAAGTGGTTTGGAAGAAGATGTGGTTTTAAAAACCCTTCTTTATTTCCATATTAGCCCCCCCCCCCCGGGTGCCGCCCCCTGGGTAACCGAGATAGCAATTTTTAAAGGGTACCAAGCAAGAAACATTTCGGCAAAATTTGTTTGAAATCCGCCAAGTGGTTTTGGAGAAGATGTTGTTTTAAAAACCCTTCTTTATTTCAATATTAGCCCCCCCCCCCAGCACCGCCCCCTTGGTAACAGAGGGTGATGATTTTAGCAAATCTGAAAGAGGTCAAGGTACTGATGCTTCATGCAAAATATCAAGACTCTATGCCCTCTGGGTCAGGAGGGGATAATTTGAAATTTCAGCTTTGTTACCATGGAAACCTGAGTCTTTAACAAACAATTCTTTTAGCAATTTTCATAGGGCACCACCCAAGGAACATTTCAGCCAAGCTTTGTTGAAATCTGCTCAATGGTTTGGGAGGAGATGTTATTTCTATATAAGCCCCAGCAATTCTGAAAAAGGTCATTGTACTGATGCTTCATGCCAAATATCAAGGCTCTACGCCTTCTGGGTCAGAAGGAGATAATATTAAAGTTTCTTTTAAAATTTCAGTTTGGTTGCCATGGCAACCAGAGTTTTAAAAAATTTCAATTCTTTTAGCAATTTTTAAAGGGCACCATCACAGGAACATTCCTACCAATTTTAGCTGAAATCCGCTCAGTGGTTTGGGTGAAAATCCTTCTTTATTCCTATATAAGCCCCATCCCCCCTGGGGCTCCACCCCTGGATACCCATTGGTGATGATTTTAGCAATTCTGAAAGAGGTCATTGTACTAATGCTTCATGCCAAATATCAAGGCTCTACGCCTTGTGAGTCAGGAGGAGATAATTTTTAAAGTTTCTATTAAGATTTCAGTTTTGTTGCCATGACAAGCAGAATTTTAAACGGATTTAAACGCCAAGCAGTTTGGGAGGAGATGTCATTTAAGATTGTTGACACACAACGGACAGAGGACGATCAAAATACCTCACCATGAGCACTTTGTGCTCAGGTGAGTTAAAAAGGAGGAATTGTACGGGAATGGCTTGATTAGCCAGTATCTGAATGTTGAGCTTTGTAGGTATCATCTGAAATATACATGAATACCACTATATATTGCTTGCAACCTGGGCCAGATAGAAACATTTTTGACCCAAATGTGGAACCTTGACAGTTCAATGTAATCTAAAGTATGTAAAATTGTAAATCATTTTACCTTTGCAGAGTGGCACATATCCCCCTGAGGGGGCTTGTTAGTGAAAAAATAGAAATGTGTCAGACATGGATGCCAACATATTATTGCTTGTCACAAGAACTTAAATTATGACCTTCAATTTGGGAATATTAAACAGAACTTTACACATGACACTATTATTCTTCAAAGGGAACAACTTTGCAAAGCTATTTTAAAATCCATCTATTAATTTGAAAGATAGGCTCCAGACAAGAATTGGACACACATACTAACACATAACCACTCACACTCACATATAGAACAAGGCAACCCTTTATACCTGTCGCCATTATATGGCAAGGCATTAAAGCTATTTTGCAACGTCATTGGCAGTTGAATCTGAAATGACTTAAGAGATCAAAATAATTCGTCTTATGCAAAACTAGACAATAAATAGATTCTTTGTGGCAAGCTTCAGTAAATTTCTATTGAAAATGTAGGAGGAGTAGTGCACAAAGAAACGCTGCATTTTTCAGCTATTAAGCTTGGTAAAGTGCAGATACTTCCGAAATTACTTACGGGATAAAAATAATAGGACCCTTTGGGGTTATAATAAATTAAAGGAATTGTCCACACAAAAATCTGATTAGACGTTTGAACTTTAGCTGTGACCTTGAATTTAAAGTTAACCCTTGTCTTGCTGTATAAAATCCCTTATGGAATTGAATTAAAATCAAAGGGTTGAGGGCACTGATAGTACTTGTTGTTCAATAATCAATATTTCTTTTTAAAACCAATTTCATTACATTTCTGGCAGGAAAAGTACAAGCAGGAGGTGTAGACCAAGATCAGACTGCACCTATGTGCAGGCTGATCTTTGTCTATACCTCCTGCTCAAACCGGAATATTCCGGGTTCAGCATGACAAGGGTTAATGTAACATTTGTTTTTGCCCTAGTAGTGACAATACTAAAAATGTGTATGAAACAATATCAAAATAAACTGTATACTTTCAGAGATGTCCTGGGGACAAGTAAATTCATGACAAAATCTTAATATTTGATCTTGAATTTAAACAACAGGGCAAAAATGGCCCTGAATCACTCACCTGAGACTGATAAGCCCAACCCTACCACGCCCAAAATTTTCCAAAATTATAGACTTCACAAACAAGAGTTGATAATGGTCACCCAAAGATTGTTCATGCCAAGTTTGGTACAAAGTGGCCCATTGGTTAAGAAGAAGATTTTTAAAGATTTATTTCATTTCTCTTTGCCACTCCTCCATTTAAAAATTATATAAACAAGTTTTGAAAAGGATCACCCAAGAAAAATTCATTGCAAGTTAGGTCCAAAATTGCCCATTGGTTTAGGGAAGAAGATTTTTTATGTTATTTCTTCGAGTCTCATAAGCCCCTCCCTGCCAGGCCCCCATTTTTAAGCTAATCAAAATATCACAAATCAATTTTGCCATGTTTGGTCCAAATTTTCCAAATGGTTTAAAGAGTTATATCATGATTTCTCTAAGTCTGGTCAAGCCCCTATTTTTTGATTATCAAATTGATTGAATGGGATTTAACGCCACTTTTAACAGTATTTCAGTCATATCACGACGGCTGGAGCACCTAAACATGAATTCCTGGTATTTCTAACACCAGTTCTACCACTACATCCTTTCCAAGTCTCCAGCTGCTCATCCCACTTAGGTTTACCTTTATCCACCCATTGGTTGGAGACAAAAGTTTGAAAGGTTATTTGGCGCAACTTGAGATCGTACCTGGGACCTCATGATTGAGATTCCGGCGTGCTTTAAACTGAGCTATGGCCACAACCCTGCTTGATAAAAATCCACCAACAAGTTTTGCAAAGGGGGAACTGAAGAAACATTCCTGCAAGGAATACTGATTAAGCTAATTCTTGTATTCATTCAATATAAACTGAATGTGAGGAAAATAAATCATAGTCATTGAAATCTTTGTTCTAGAGAACCATTTCAAACTTTTCATTGTTTTTACAAATGTCAAGTTATGTAAAGTTCATTATGTAACATTTTCACTGTAAACAATATATCAACATAACTGACCATCTTAATAGCCATGTTTTTCAACCAATCAAAATTATATAAAGGAATCTGACCAACCGTCATCTGAGAATCATTCCTGTGAAATTTGGTTGAAATTCATAAACAGATTTCTGAAAAATTTACAGTTTTCAGTATGTACCATTTATGGAAATTAGCTCTGCCTTTTAAAGACATATTTTTCATCCAATCAAAATTCTTTTTTATACTCTGATAAAAGGTCACCAAAGGATCAATCCAGTCAAATTTGGTTAAAATCCATCGACTGGTTTCTGAGAAGAATAATTTCAAAGCTTTTACCATATATTTTTCATCTGATCAAAGCAATTTGAAGTAATTCAATAAATCTTCACACAAGGATCATTTCTATGAAATTTGATTGAAAACCATCCATTGGTTTCTTGGAAGAAGATTTTCAAAGCTTTCACTATAGACAGCAATTAGCCCCGCCAATAAGGCCATGTTTTTCTTTCGATCAAAATTCTTGATGGAATCTTGATAGACGTTAACTTTAGGATAATTTCGGTGAAATTTGATTGAAATCCATCCACTAGGTTCTTAGAAGAAGATTTCCAAAGCATATCAAAATTCCATCTGATCAAAATTCTTTGAAGGAATCTGAAAAAGGGTCACCAAAGAATCATCTCTGTGAAATTTGGTTGAGTTCAGTACTTTCTGAGGAGAAGATTTTTAAAGTAAAAGTTTACGGACGGACGGAGCTAATAATGTGGAAAATGGAAAAAAATTCTACATTGTTTTCTTCCCAAAAAAGCAGAGCTACTTAACCCATTACTAGATTACAAAGTTTTAGACTGGTTCAAATTGAAAGGAGTTGCAGATTTAGGAACTTTTAATATTTTTCAATTTCCTGGGTAGAAAACATGGAGTAAAAGGAATAAATTGCTTGTTATAAGTTTTTCTTGCTGAGTGTCAGAAAGCGTCATTGTGTGGGATTTGTTTGAAATTCTATCCCCTTAAAATTGTCTGCTGCAATTTCTTTGAGTTTGGACAAGTCTAAATTTCTGTTTGCTGGTTATAAATTAGTTTAGCACTAGCAGGAAGCCACAAGGAATTTTATTTGAATTTTTTATTAAAGATTCTAGATTTCTAAGATTTTTTACTGACAAAATGACAAACTTACAAATACGGTTAAACACAGGACAAAAACTGTATGTGCCCAATCTATCGATCCAAAGCATAAAAAACATTACTTCCAGAGGTAAGATGATGGAATTATGTGAGAAAAATTTGATGTATGGTCATAACAGGAGCACCGCCCAACGCTCGGCTGCAGGTGCTTGATAATGCAAAAATTCTAAGTGGAAAAGGGGCATAACTCTTACAAAAATGCTTTTAGAGTTATTCCCCTTGATAGTCTAGATAGATCTTCAATAACAACAGAGATATGACCAGGGTTAAAGTTTGTCACGCCGTCAACGCCAACGACAACGCACACGATGCCAAGGTGATCACAATACCTCTGGTTTTCTCCGAAAACAGTCCAGCTAATGAAAAGGTAATTACCTGTAGGTGTGTGTACTTCTGTAACAAGGTCAAGATCATCATGGACGTTTGCTGTTTCAAGCATAGTGATGTAGCGGCCTAAATTCAAGTGTCTCACCTGTTGACATTGAAAATATCAAGTTATGTAAATAACTCCAATTGAAAAAAAAATCAAATTAAATGTAAGATAAGCTCTCTGTTAACTAATGAACTTATGAATGAATCATTTTCTTTCTGCTAACCCATTAACAGATGGCAAAATTTTAGACTGGCCCAAATTAAAGGGAGTTGCAGACAACAAATTAAAGTTTATGAAATTTTAGACATTTTCAACTTTCTGGGTCGAAAAACATTGTGGAATATGAGGAAATTGCTTGTTACAAGCAATTTCTTCCTCTTACACAAATTTTTCAACATTGCTTTTCTTGAGGGGCCTCGTTAAGTGGGAATGGGATAACTAACGTGCCATTAAATAAATCAGTGAAAGATTGGATAGCAAGGGCTCTATGGGCAATTAGTGTTCAAGTGATGTAAAAGAAAGAGCACTGCATGTTGATGCCTGACCAATGGCTAATGAGTGCTGGAAAAAGGGGAAAAATTTGGACAAAAAAAATCATTTAGAGTTGTCCCCTATGATGGTACAGATTGCTCTTTTGATAATAAAGAAATCATATTTTGAATACAAGGTAAAAGCTTATAATGATAAACGAGACATTACAACATGTCAAAGTTTACCTACATAGACAACAACAACATTGCCCATTAGAACTAAACATCAGGTTTTCTTAAAAAAGACTCCTAAGTTTACAATTTAAAGATATTGTTTTAACCCTTGTCATGCTGTATAAAATTACCTAACTGGAATCCTGCAAATCAAAGGGCTGAAAGCACTGATAGAACTTATTGTTCAAAAATCAATATTTCTTTCAGAAATCACCTTCATAAACAACTTTGGCAGGAAAAGTAATAGCAGGAGGTGTAGACTAAGATCAGCCTGCACATAAGTGCAGTCTGATCTTAGTATACACTTCCTGCCAAAACCGGAATATTCCGGGATCAGCATGACAAGGGTTAAGATATCATTAGCTTATCATCCAACTGACCTCCAATTTAAAATGGTTATCTGTATCTTCTAATGGTACCAGAAATGCTGAAGAGAAGATACTTGACAGTTTCTGACTGGCCAAACCTGAAATACATAGCAAATAAATTCTAATTAGAACAACAAGACAAAATATTACAAACTAGAGGCTCTTGACTGCCTGATTTACTTCACCAGCCTGAATTTACTTATAATTTATCCTTTCCTGTTTTTCAAAATTTTAGACTGGTTTCAATTTTAAAGAAGTTGCAGCTTACAATTACCAGTGGGTGCAATTTTAAAGTAACTAACCTACAAGTTAGAGAATATTGTGGGAAAAGAAGAAATTGCTTGTTTTAAGTAATTTCTTCTTTTCCCAAAATGTTTTCCCAAGTACATGTATATAATTACAGGAACATAAAAACAAGGGATTGTGACAATGAAGAAATTACGGGATTATTCTCAGTCAAGTAGTGTTAATTGTTTCCCTTGCACCATTATGTGATATGAAACTGAAATTTGTCCACAGCCATAAAAGCCACGTTTTTTAACCAATCAAAATTCTGTACAGCAATCTGACATAGAGTCAACAAAAATCACTCCTTATTCATCTACTGGTTTCTAAGGAAAAAGATTTTCAAAGTTTTCACTATGTACCATATATGGAAATAAGCCTTGTCCATAAAAGCCATGGTTTTCATCAAATCAATTTTTTATGGAATCTGATGAAAGGTTATCAAAGGATCATTCCTGTGAAATTTTGATGAAATTCATCCACTGGTTCCTGAGAAGATTTTCAAAGTTTTCATCTATAAGAAAATTTATCCCCATCCATTAAAATCATGTTTTTATTCCAATCAAAATTCTTGGAAGGAATCTGACAGAGGGTCACAAAAAGATAATGTTTGTGAACTGTGAAATTTGGTTGAATTCTGTTAAGTACTTTCAGAGGAGAACATTTCTAACCCTTTCCTGGTTTGAAATTTAAGACTTGTCCAAATTGAAAGAGGATGTAGACGACAATCAAAATTGGATGTGATTCTAAATAAACCCATCCTATGTGATAGAAAAGATTGTGGAAAAAGAAAAGTTGCTGGTGACAAGCAATTTCTTTTTTTTTCTCAATGTTTTCTCAAGTATTAAATCACCGCAAGTAAAATCCCAGTTTGTACAGGAAAGGGTTAAAGTAAAAGTTTACAGACAGACAAACACATACACATTCAGTACAACAGTCACAACACAATGCCAAAAGCTTTTTGGCTTTCAGCCAGTGGAACTACAAACAGCCAATAATATTTAATATGAAAATATTGCAAATAACCTAGCTAGACTCTGTTGATTCACCGTTGATTTCATAAATCTATTTAAAGCTAGAAATGAACATAATTTTAGCTTTCAGCCTTATTACAAATCATGACTGATGTATTGTTTGCAATGCCCAATTGTGTACGACAAGAAGTTTGACCTAGATATTAAATTGCATCATTTTGGTAAATTTATGGTAAGTAACATAATGCAAAACAATAACATAGTGGTTTGGCAAACCATAAACATCGTAATTACAGCTTATTAAATCTGTACTAGCCACATTTAAATTGCTACACCAAAAAAATGTTCATATCCATTCTACAAAGAATGATGGGGTAAGTCAAATTATTTTTTGATTGACAGCCGACAGAAAAGGGACAAAATGATCTTTAAACCCATTCCCACACAATGCCTCTTTTTGACGCCCCTCAAGGATAAAAGAAAAACATTTTGACAATGAAGAAATTGCACATTACAAGCAATTTCTTCATTGTCACAATGGCTTCCTAATTTGTTTTTTACAGTTAGCTTGCACTACTTAACCCATTACTAAATGACAAAATTCTGGATGGGTCTTAATTAAGAGAAAATACAGTCAACAAATTCAAATTGATGGAATTTTAAATGTCCTTTTTTTTTAAAGAGACAATGTGGATAATGAAGAAATTGCTTATTTCCATGATATTTCTCAAAGCAATTTTCATCAAGTGCGTAAAAAAGTGTGATCGTGTTGGAATACCTGTCCAATCCCTGTATTCCAGAGATCTCCTTTCCCAGAACTCCTCTTCCGACACGCTAAGTTGACCAATCACATGAATGGGATAAAAATCCTCCATCATCTTGGAAGCATGTAGAATAGTAATCTGACAAAGATACAAGAAGTAAAATCTTGTACTAACCCATTACTACAAAAGGAATCCTATTGAGAAAACAAGAGAAGAAAATTGTCGTAAAATATGACCATCGTGCAGCTTGCTGTCAATAGGGGAGATTGATTATCAATTGTTTTTAAGAAATGCTTACAACTGGTAATGCATACAACAATTCAAAGCTTTTGAAATTTTAGATTTTTTCAACTTTCTGGGTAGAAAACATTGTGGAAAATGAAGAAATTGCTTGAGTATAATTTTTGCATATGTGCAGTCTGATCTTAGTCTAGATGACCTGTTTTTTCCATTTAAGTGAGATTTGTTTATATCATTAATTTTTCAAAAGAAATATTGAACCACAACTAGTGCTTCCACTGCTTTCGGTCCTTTTATTTTAACCAATAATGAAGAAATTGCTGGTAACACGCAATTTCTTCATTTCAACAATGTTTTCAAATGCTTTTTAACATAAACCCTTTTCCTTTTTTCAAAATTTTAGACCTGTAGATTTAAAAGAAATTGCAGACCACTATAAAAGTTGAGGGCAATTTGAAAAGGAACCTACCTACAGGTAAGAATACATTGTGGGAAAACAAAAAATGCTTGTTTAAGTCAATACTATCAACAGCATCAAAACATCTATTTATATCCAAACAAGAGGACCATGATGGTCCTAAATCGCTCACCTGAGGCATCCGCAAATTACAGTCCTTTTTTGTATAAAAAAGACTTAACTTGAGCAAAATAAATAAAACAAAATATAAGATTTTGGGCTTTGTACAAAACAATCCAGTAATGCTTTCCAAAAAAATGAATGCCTTTGGCTTTATTGTTTAATCCATTACCAAACTATCCCAGAATTTGTCACCCCCAGGAAAAAAAGGTTTAAAAAAGCATTGTGAGAAAGGGAGTGACAAGCTATTTCTCCATTTCTATTTAAGAATTCTTTCAATGCGATTTATGCAATTTTTGACCCCAGGAGCAGAGACGTTTTTTATCCTACGAGCATTTTCTCCTATAACATAGTACAAAATTATCTAGTCATGCTACATACCAAATATGAATGCCCTTCAGCATATATTTCAGAAGAAGTCTTTTGAAGTTGCTCTAATTGGATGTTTTCCAAAATTTTGGACCTATAGGGCAGTGCCATGTTTTATCCCAGGGCTAAGATTTTAGCTAACATGATAAAGAACCATCTGTTCATGCTATATACCAAATATGAATGCCTAAGACTTTGTAGATTGGGAGGAGAAGACTGTTGAACATGGTCTAATTGAGCATTTTTACGAACTTTGGACACCCAGGGAAGGGGTAACCTACAGGCATAATTTTAATCAAAATTGATAGATAACAGCCAGGCTATGCTACACTCAAAATATAAATGCCCTCCACCTTAAAATGAAGATTTTGTTTAACATACTCAAATTTTGCGTTTTTCCCAATTTTTGGACCTCTATTGCAGGGCCGTTTTTGACCCTGGGAGGACAACTTTAAGTGATGTAGTACAAAACCATCTAGTTATGCTACATACCCAATATGAATATCCTAGACTTTATAGTTTAAGAGGAGAATTCTTTTGAAATTGCTCTAATTAAGCATTTTTCCTAACTTCGGACTTTAGGGGTCGGGCCATTTTTTACCCTAGAGATTGAATATTTAAAAACTTGGTAGAGAACCATATGATTAAGCTCTATACAAAATATAAAGGTCTATGGCCTTGAAGTCTATGAAAAAAACAACAACAAAGATTTACTAAAATTTCCCATTTTCATATGCCGCGGTTACAACATTTTTTCACGGAATGAAATTCTTTTAACAACTTTTGAAGAGCTTCACCCAAGGAACATCCCTACAAAGTTTCAGCTTGATTGGCCTACTGGTTTAGGAGAAGAAGATTTTTAAAGATATTTAAAGAATTACTAAAGATTCCCATTTTCAAATGCCGCGGCAACCAGAGTTTTTGATGGAATTAAATTCTTTTAACAACTTTTAAAGAACTTCACCCAAGGAACATCCCTGCAAAGTTTCAGCTTGATTGGCCTACTGGTTTAGGAGGAGAAGATTTTTAAAGATATTTAAAGGATTACTAAAGATTCCCATTTTCATATGCCGCGGTTACAACATTTTTTCGCGGAATGAAATTTTTTTAACAACTTTTGAAGAGCTTCACCCAAGGAACATCCCTGCAAAGTTTCAGCTTGATTAGCCCACTGGTTTAGGAGAAGAAGATTTTTAAAGATATTTAAAGAATTACTAAAGATTCCCATTTTCAAATGCCGCGGCAACCAGAGTTTTTGACGGAATGAAATTCTTTTAACAACTTTTGAAGAACTTCACCCAAGGAACATCCCTGCAAAGTTTCAGCTTGATTGGCCCACTGGTTTAGGAGGAGAAGATTTTTAAAGAAATTGTGGACGGACGGACAGACGGACAGACGGACGGACGGACGACGGACAACGACCGATCACAATAGCTCACCTCGCACTTTGTGCTCAGGTGAGCTAAAAAGCCAGATAGCCAGTCAATCTTATAATAGATGGAATATAAAACAGTCTCTTGAACTTACCTTGAGCTGCTTTTCAGTCAGTTTCACTTTATTTTTCAAGTCAAAGTTCAGGCCTGTATTTAACCTCCACTGTCTCCTGAAATGAAGATCAACATATTGTTGGCTGATTAACCCATGGCCACACTATCCTGCTTTTATAAAAAGCTTTCGAAAATATTGGGGTTACAAGAAATGCCTTCATTATCCACAATGTTTTCTACCAAAAAAGACAGACTCTAAAAATTTCACCTACTAAAAATTTTTGTCTGCAAATCTTTTTTAAATTTGGACAAGTAGTCTGTTAATGAGTTTACCCTCAGTAATGGTAATTTTGTAGCTAGACAACCATATACAAATATGTGCTTATACCAACACAAACTGTCTAATTAACCGATTACAACACAATTCTGCATTTTGACGCACTTTAGTGGGAAAGCTTTGGAAAAGGATAGATTACTCGTGACTTTTTTTTACCAGGATATGGCACTTATTTTTCAATTTTAAAACACTTTAGAATTTCTTGAAACCTCTTTAACCCTTTCCTGTTTAAACACAGAATTTTACGTTACTGTGATTTTATACTTGAGAAAATATTGTAGAAAAAGATAACAAGCAACTTCTTCTTTTTCAACAAAGTTTTCTACTCTACTGAGTGGTTATTTTTCGAATTAAATCCATTTTAAATTTATGTCTGCAAAACCTTTGAATTTGGTCGGTCTAAAATTTTGCAGAACAGGAAAGGGTTTATTTTAGATCAGTCAAAAAAGCTTAATTCACATAAAAATCATTGGGCAATTAGTAAAACACTGTTGAACTGTTGTCAGCAATTGCAGGGGGGTATATTAACTTTGCAGTCACATCAAATCACCAACCAGACAACCTCTTATCCGCAATGAAGCTGCACTTGTATGATGGAACAATTGAAATTAATCTTAACATGCTGTCAATGCGCAAGTGAGAGTTTGATGTCTAGTCCATGATAAGCTTGTGATATGTCAATGACTAGTCGCTGATATCTAAGAGGTAGAAAAAATTAGAAATGGGTAAAAAATAAGTCTGTGATGCAAACAAAATGAGCTGGAACCCAGAGCTAATCGGCTGTAGGCCAGCCGATAGCTAGTGATAAGTCGCCAATACTATACCAACTAACACAAAATCTAAATCAAAAGACGCCGTTGAGTCAGTAGATTTTAACTTAGAGGATAAGTTCTTGGACACAAGAGTTATACAAGAAAGATTATGCTCCCAAAATATAGCCCCATCACAAAAAGTATTAAAATAATAAGGGTAAAGGGTTCAAACTAACCGACTAAGGCAGATGTGGGTTTATGCTCACTATATTCCAGACATGCAAAATTTCTACTTACATCCTTGAGCTGTGACCTTGACCTTGGCGTTATCTTAAAATTTGATTCTAATGGCACATCTACTCACAATAGAATACAATGGTGCAAAGTTATTTCCAAATGAATCCTATTTTAGAGGTTATGCTCAAGACAAGCTTAATTTCAATGTTTGACTTTAAGCCGTGACCGTGACCTTTGAGCCATCTCATTTTTTTCTAAATTGCACATCTACTCATGACCAAGAACAATTGTGAGAATTCATATTGTTGATAAGTTGTTGATTTCATTGTCAATCCAAAAATATTGTGTGTAACCCATCACTGTTGTATCAGAGCGTTTATTTCTTTTATGATAGTAGCTTATCTTTTTTAAGAGAATTTATATTGAAATCCATCTATAATTGAAAGTGCTATGCTCATGACAAGCTTATATTTAATGTTTGACCTTGAGCTCTGACCTTGACCTTGGAACTATATGAATAAATTTTTCAAAAGGCAAATCTAATCATGATACACAAGAATTGTGTAAAGTTATTTCAAAATCCATCCATAAGTGAAGGATTGATGTTGTGGAAATGCTAAATTTTCACAATCAACCTTGAGCTGTGACCTTGACCTTGGAGTTACATGAAGATTTGTTTCAAATTGCACATCTACTTATGTTAGAGAATAACTGTGTAAAGTTATTTTGAATTCAATCTATAATTTTAGAAGCTATGACTTTTTCAATATTTGACCTTGACCTTTGACTTTTACCTTGGAGCTATCCATTTTTTTCCCCAAATGGAACATCTTCTCAAGACTGAGAACAGTTGTGCCAAGTTATATTAAAATCCTTATATAATTAAAGGAGCTATGCTCTTGAAATGCTTTTATTGTAACTTTCTTCCTTGGGATACAACCTTGACTTGAACTATTTGAAGATTTGTTTCAAATTACACATCTACTCATGCTAGAGAATAATTGTGTACAGTTAATTCCAAATTCATTAATAATTCAAGGAGCTATACTCTGGAAAGTCTAAATTCAATGTTTCAACTTGGGCTGTGACCTTGACCTTGGAACTATCAGATTTTATGTTAAAATGGTACATGATCCAGAACAATTGTGCCAATTCATTTGAAAATTCATCTATAATTGGAGGAGCAATGCTGTGGACAAGGTCAACTTTGACCTTTGCCTTTGAACTGTGACCTTGGAGCTATCCAAAAACCGAGAAAAGTATCTTGGCGCAAAATCATAAGGAATACACATAATTATTTAGTTTCATTAAATTTGGCCCAAGGATTGTGGAGATATCAGGACAGACGGACAGAAATAGGAAGGACGGACAGACAGACAAAGCAGCACCTATATGCTCACACTTCGGGGAGCATAAAACTCCTATACACAGATCAGACACAGATTCATTGCTGATTAGTTGTTGATTTCATTGTCAATCCAAAAAGTATTGTTGTTAACCCATCACCATTATATCAGAGTGTTTATTTTTTTATGACAGTAAAATGGATTAAGCCATGCCCTCTTCAAAAGTACATGTAGTTCAATACAAACTTTTCAGACAAGGCAGTTGGTTCAAGCTATTTCTGCATTTTCAACAATTTTGTATCAACTGTTTTTCTGTGACCCATTCCCACTCAGTGACGCTTTTAAACACCCCCAAGAAAATAAGCTTTGGAAAACATAGTGGAAAATGCCGAAATTGCTTGTTACAAGTAATTTCTTCATTTTCCACAATGTTTTCTACCCAAAAAGAAAAAAAAATCCATCAGCTTTAAATTGTCCTCTGCAACTTCTTTCAATTTGGACCAGTCTAAAATTTTGTTGTGTGGGAATGAGTGAATGACATCAATAAGCATCCTTGGGAATGGGTTAAAGCTCCCCTTGAGCATTTGCACTCAATTTATTTCAACTAGAGGCTCTTGAGCGCCTGTATTGCTCCACAGGCCTGAATGTACAGATTAAGCAAATGGTGTTTTCAGGAATTCAATACAAAGTGAACCATATTCCACATGTCCTTGAAATAAATCATGTCATTCAATTCTTATATATAGTTCTAGAGGAGCATTTTAAACTTTTCATTGTTTAACAAAAGTCAATTTATATAAAATTCATTTACTATGTCAGATGAAAGGTATTACTGAAATTTTCACTGTATACCATACTGAACGGACATGAGCCATGCCAATGAAAGCCATGTTTTTCAACCGATCAAAATTACATGATGAAATCTGACATAGCGTCACCTGAGGATCGTTCCTGTAAAATTTGGTTGAAATCCATCATTAGGTTTCTGAGAAGATTTTCAGTTTTCATTGTACACAATACATTGACATAAGCCCCATCCGTAAAAGCCATGTTTTTCAACAAATCAAATTCATTGGAGAAATCTGATCATTGGTCTCCAAAGGATAACTTCTGTGAAATTTGGTTGAAATTAATATACTGGTTTCTGAGAAAAAGACTTTTAAAGTTTTCATTATATATCATAAAATAAGCCCCGCATTAGTATTTTTCATCCAATTAAAATCCTTTTATACAACCTGATAAAAAGTCAACAAAGGATCATTCCTATGAAATTTGGTTGAAACCCATCATGTTTTCTGAGAAAAGGATTTTCAAAGCTTTCACCATATATGAAAATAAGCCCAAGGATCATTTCTGAGAAATTTGGTTGAATTCAGCTTTAACTGTCTGAGGAGAAGTTTTTCAGGCAAAAGAATGGATGGACAGACACATGGACAGATGCACACAACAGACACAACACCATGACAGTGACGCCTTTGGACGCCCCTTAGGAAAAAACAATTGGGAAAATATTGTGTAAAATGAAGAAATTGCTGAACCAAGCAATTTCTTCATTTTACACAATATTTTCTACCCAGAAAGCTGAAAAAATCTAAATTTTCATTAATTTTAAATTGTCGTCTGCAACTCCTTTCAAATTGGACCAGTCTAAAATTTTGCCATCTGGTAATGGGTTAAGCCAGTAGAGCTAAAAACTCAGTTCAGTAGAAAGAACTTACTGGCTGACTCTGTTAGTAAGGTCAGTTTTATAGTTGGAAGTTTCTGCCAGAAGCTGTTTATAGACTCCATCCTCAACAATTCCAGCAGAGAAAGGCTTGAACACTTTCAGTATAAACTTCCTGAAAAGAGAAGATTTTTTGTAATTAAAGTCTTACTGATGACTTGGTGTTATGACATTTCTACAGCTAATTCAAGCTATACAGTTTCTTACCCCCCCATTTTTTTTTATATTATTTATTTCAACTCAATGAGCTTTCAAGAAAAAAAATCTTCAGAAAACAATGTAGAAAATGAAGAAATTGCTTGTTACGAGCAATTTCTTAATTTTCCTCAATTTTTTCTACCAGAAAGGTTAACCCATTCCCACTAAATCCCTCCTTTTTACGCCCCTCCAGATAAAAGCTTTGGAAAACATTGTGGAAAATGAAGAAATTGCTGGTATCAAGCAATTTCTTCATTATCCACAATATCTTCCATAACAAAAGATGAAAACATTTAAAATTCCATCAACTTGAAATTGTCATCTGCAGCTTCTTTGACTTTGGACCAGTCTAAAAAGATAAGCTTAAAAACAGTCATCTGCATCTCCTTTCGATATGGATCAGTCTAAAATTTTGCTGTCTGGTAAAGGGGTAATTAGTAAAGCGATGGAAACCTATATGAACTAAAAGAACTGAGATATTTTACAAAAAGGGTGATAAGCTATTCTAAAAGATCTCTCATTTGAATTTTGTAGTAACTTCCCTTTGCAGAGTAAGACCTTACTTAAAAAGAATCTTCAACATATCCAGGGCAATGTATACAATGTATGGAGCCATACTATGTTTTTGCTCTAAGCCATTGAATTTCAGCCCTAAAAATTCATTTTTTTAAAATAACACTGCAATGGTATAAATTAAAGTTTCCTGAATAATCTCTTATGGGTGGCAATGCAAGGTCACATATATCTTAATTCTTAACCAATTACAAGCCAACAAAATTTTAGACCACTCAAAGTTGAGATGATAAATTATAAAAAATAAGTGCAAGAAAGGAGAGAAAACAATGCAAAAAAAGGAGAAACCACTCCTCACAAGCAATGCTTCTTTGCCCACAATGTTTTTCATAACTATAACTCTTTGGTGCGTCAAAAGGAGGGATTGGGTGCTTATGGGTTAAGAGTAGGGGCTAGAACCCTTCTCCTATGTTAATCTATCATCTTACATTCATTCATCCTGATTTGAAAAAAGCTAAGGAAAATAGTGCGAGAAAAAGTATTATTGCTTTTAACAGGCAATTTTTTCTACCCTATAAGCCTATTATTTTTCTAATTGTTACAAACTCCGAATAGCCACTTGTAATTTTATTTGAATTTAGACATGTCTAGAATTTTGTTGTCTGGAAATAGACTAATCTGAAGATTGTTCATGTTAAGACAAATGGTGTAGACAAATATTAGCTGGCATCTCGACTGTATTCTGGTTGTTAAACAGTTTCATGAATTTTTCACTGTGAAAATTGCAATTGACTTTGGTTGAGCATTGCATGCATATGCCGTTGCTGGTGTTGGACAGTAAAAAATTTCATGTGCAAAAAGGGGTATAATTCCTACAAAATGCATTTATCTCCTTGGTAGTATAGATTACTGTTGTGATATTGAACAGAGATACCAAGTCTAGCTATAAAAAAGTTTTATGTTTGTCACGCTCACGCCAACACCTGTGCAAATGCTACCAACACCAACAATACCAGTGTGTTACATTGATTTTGTTCTGTTAAACCCAGTCCCTCACAAAAATTTTTTAGACTGGACCAAATTGAAAGAAGCTGCAGATGACAATTTCAAGTTGATGTAATTCTAAATTTTTCTGTCTCTTTGGATAGAAAACATTGTGGATAATGTAGAAATTTCTTGATACAAGCTATTTCTTCATTTTCCACAATGTTTTCCAAAGCTTTTTTCTTTAATGGTGTAAAGAGGAGGGTTTGTGCTCTTTTATTCACCTCATAGTTAAAAGCAATTTCTTCATTTCTCAAAATGTTTTCTATCAAAAGAGACAAAGATTTTTAAAATTACATCAGCTTTTGAAATTGTTGTCTACAACTTATTTTGAATTGGATCGGTGTAAATTTTTGTTGTCTGGTAATGGGTTAAAAAGTGGAACAAAAAAGGGAAGTCACATTTCAACCGATCGACAGGACTAAGGTTTCAGTCTATAGATAAATGATCTTTTCTTTTCTCATTTCTTTCAATTCAATATCGAAAAAGAGGGCAAAAGAAAAGAACAATATGAAAGTTTTTTTTGACAAAGCCTGTCATGGATTAAGTATTTAGGTAGTCTGGAGCCAGCCTAGTTGTTCAAAATTCTTTAACTGATCTTAATCATTTACCCCTTCCTCCCAGTTCATTATTGGTTAATCCATTCCCATACAATGAACCTTTTTGACACTCTCTGAGAAAAAGACTTTGGAAAACATAGTGGAAATGAAGAAATTGCTTGTAACAAACAATTTCTTCCTTTCCAACAATGTTTTTTACCCAAAAAGTAAAAAAATCTACAATTTCATTAACTTTGAATTGTCATCTGCAAGTCCTTTCAGTTTGGACCAGTCTAAAAAAAATTTTCAGCAAATCAGTCAAGTGGGAATGGTTCAACCTTTGAAATGCTATACATGTCAGTTTATGGCAAAATTTCCCATTATTCTTATTCAATAATTCATCAATGAGAACCAATTAAACTCACTGTCTTCCATTGTTTGACGTACTAAATGATTTTAAACCAGACAATAGCTTCAAATAGACATGTCTGAAGTACGTAATTTTAACCTATCCCATAATACAAAGTGAAATCAATGATGCATTGCTTCATTGATTGTGGTTCAGTCAGAAACAGAATCATGAGATCAGTAGGAACAGTATTCTCATTTTTACTTAATCCATTTAAAGATGACAAAATTTTTTACTGTATCAAATTCAAAGAAGTAGCAGACAACAACTTCTAGGATAAGAAATTTACACTAGAAGGTCCTTCAGGAGGCTCAACAAGTTGAGCCTATCGAATATTTGACCTGAGTCATGACCTTGAAAATTTATTTCAAATCGCATATCTGCTCACGCTGGAGATCAATTGTGCCAAGTTATTTTGAAATCCATTTTTAACTAGTGCTACAGTGCTTTAAGCCCTTTGAATTTTTAAGGAAGTTCTTAATGAGCATGACAAGGGATAATTGATGGATTGCAGCTGCCAATCAAAGAATCAATCAACCAATCAAATCATTCATTTAGACCGGATGGAACTTTGAACTCTGACATTGGCAAATATTTATGTGAAGCATATTTTCATTTGTTCCGTGACTTGACCGCCGTAACTACAGCACATTCAAGCTGTAGTTACATCATTTAGGTTACCAACAAACCATATTACTTTCAGTTAGACATCATGTTAGGCATAACTTTTACAAAATAACGCTGTTTGATAAATATCTGCAGCTTCCTGTCAGAGCTCAGTGAGCTTTGCCGCAATTCATCAATGTTAACCCTTGACAAGCTGATCCTGGAAAATTCAGGTTTTAGCAGGAGGACAAAGATCAGACTTAACATAAGTGCAGTATTATCTTGGTCTACACCTCCTGTCTTTCCTTTTGAAACCGGAGTTGTTTATGAAATTAATTTTCAAAAGAAATATGCATGACTGAACAAGTACTACCAGTGCTTTCAGCCCTTTGATTTTTAAATAATTCTGAAAAGGATTTTACTCAGGATGAAATAAGCTAACCCTTGTCATGCTGTATAAACTACCTTACTTAACTGCTGTAAAATCAAAGGGCTTAAAGCACTGATAGAACTTGCAAAAAATCAATATTTCTTTTACAAACAAATTTCTTAAACAGCTCTGGCAGGAAAAATTCAAGCAGGAGGTGTAGACCAAGATCAGACTGCACTTATGTGCAGACTGATCTTGACTTCACCTTCTGCCAAAACCAGAGTATTCCAGGTTCAGCATGACAAGGGTTAACCAGCACTCTTTACGTTATAAGGTACTGACTCAAAATTTCTTCAAATGATTTGCAAATATTCCAAAATCACTTCTCTGGATATTCAGACAGCCCTGTGTCTCAGCAGCTTTACATACATATCAACCCATTCCTAGATAACAAAGGTTAACCCTTGTTATGCTGAATCCGGCATGCTTTTGTTTGGCATGTGATATAAACAAAGATCAGCCTGCGCTTAAGTGTAGTCTGATCTTAGTCTACACCACCTGTTTGTCCTCTTTAGGTCGGAATTGTTTATTGAATTTCATTTTCAAAAAAATTTTGGCCCACAACCAAAACTTTCAGCCCTTTGATTTTATGTAGTACATATATTTCAAAGATTTTTATTCAGCATGACAAGAGATCAGACTTGCCTGAATTCAAAGAAATTGCAGACAACAAACCTAAGTTGATGAAATTTTAAAACTATCTTTTTGAATAGAAAACATTGTGAATAGTAATGTTATTGTTTGTCACAAGCAATTTCTTCATTTTCTGCAATGTATTCTTGGGCGGCATCAAAAAGCAGGATTTGTTGGATGAGTAAATAGGCTGGAATGATGTCTGCAAATTAATTTAGCTTATACAAATTTATTTTATTTTGATTGCAACAAAAGCTTTAAGGTAATAGAGTCCCTCTTTCAAACACTCACAATCCAGATGTATTCTATTCCCTGAAAGAGAGGTAGTGGCTTAAAGCCACTGCTACCCAATTTTACAGCTGTGTGGACTGGTTGCCCATGAACACACCCTGGTTACAGTGGAGCTCGAACCAGGGACCTTCAGATCATAAGTCAAGTACCTATACCACTCAGCCGTTGAGGCTGTCTGCAACTTCTTTTTCTTGCAATTAATCTAACAAGAATCTAACAACTGACAAATTGCTAGCAAAGCTCTGACTGACCTCAAACAAGGTAATTGACTAAAATATCAAACATCATATAAGTTTGCATAGTTATGACAAGGAACATAAAATCATTGGTTGAAGACATAAACATTGTTACTAAAGTTTCTTCAAATTGTTTGTACCACATCATTGTCATCAATCCAACAAAAATACTTACCATTAATGTCTTTAGTCAATATTCAAATACTAGTTAAAAGTTTAATTGGTCAATCAATTTTTGAGTGAAAGCAGTTATCTATTAATTTGTGAGCAGTGGAAGATTTATCCCATTCCCACACAATGACGCTTTCTGATGACCCTTCAGAAAAAACAATTGAGAAAACATTGTGTAAATGAAGATATTGCTTGCAACAAGCAATTTCTTAATTTTCTTCAATGTTTTCTACCCAGAAAGTTTGGGGAAAAAAAAGCTGTTTGTGAAACACAATGTCCCTGCTGTACATGAGAGTTTTTTTTGCGTTTGACCTTGGTATGTGACCTTCACCTTATCACATGACCTTGATCTTGACATGAGGAGATGCGTATTTTGGAGATGTATCATCATGCCAAATATGAGCATTGTATCTTGAATAGGCTGGTAGTAGTCTGCAATTTTAAGTTTTTTGGTTAAGTTTTGCAGACAGACAGACAGACAAACCGACAGACAGATGATGGACAGACAGACAGACAGACAGACAGACAGACAGAAGGGCAACGGTAAAACATTATGCCCACGATCTTGGGGGCATAAAAATATATAAAGTTATAATTATCGTCTACAACTCCTTTCATTTTGGACCATTAAGTAATGGGATAACAACTTCAACTGGAAAGTACCAAGACCTAATATGATGGTCTTAAAAAACTCTGGACTGTCTCTGAATCAAATGATAATGTGTGTATTGCCTTTATTTATTATGGTTACTATAGCACACTCCTATACTGAAAATGGTTACAGGTAATGGAGCAAGGACACAGGACAAAAGTGCTGCCAGCTCTACCTGGTTTTTTAACACTCTTGATGGACAGGATCGAATCACTTGACCTCGAATCTGTGGTCTTGAGGTTTGAAGTCAAGTGCTCTACCAACTGATCAATTGGGGCTGACCAAATCATTAAACATTTTTGGATGATTAATATCTCACACCATCCATATTATTCCCCTCCCCAGCGCTAATTGCGAGGCAGCCTAATCAAGTTTATGTAATGGGTGACCTTTTCTAGTAGCCAACTATTTGTCTTGCTATATGTTACAGACATAAATCAGTGTAAATTAATTCTGTCATCGTCTCTTTTTCCAGACATATAACTAACTTATGTAAGGTGGCTGTGGGCAGCTTCCCTAGGCTGCACATTTCAGGAATTATAAAAACACAGAACAGCAAAGATCATCTAATACCTTTACCCATTCCGACACAATCACAATTTGAAAAAAGAGGACCATTGGCCCTGGGGTGCTTGCCTGAGATAAAGGCTCCCAGTCTAATTTATGGTAAGGTTAGAATTGTGGAAGAAATAGGCCATACTTTATACATTTATAGGCTCTTTACCTAGGTATTCCAAAGTCTTAATGACGAATTCCAAGGCTTTAGGACTAACTTGAAAGGAGAACACTTTTTAATCCGGCTGGATCCATGGGTAACAATTTCAGAAATATGAACAAATTCAATGAACTGATGCTTCATGCAAAGTATCAAGGCTCTACACTATCTAGGAGAGGAGATTATTGAAGACAACACAAAACTTTAGAGTAAAAGTAATGACTCTCCCTTTTTCTTAAAAATTTAAAATAATCTTAAAATATCAACTTTGATTTGAATCAAACTATTCTTAGTAGTAATTTTTGATGTTTATCTTTAGTTGCTAAGCTTCATTTTTGTGTCTACATTGTGTTTCCTGAATGTAAGTATTGTAAAAAGGCCAATTGGCTAGCTTTCTAGCATGATGGGGGATCACTCACAGTGCTTTGATTATTCAGTAACTTGAGATTTTGGGTTAAATCTTTCTTGTAGGGTGAAAATTAAAATGATCTTAATTAGACTTTTTTATGTACTTCTACTTAAAACATTGCAAATATTTGTCCTGAGTAATGATCAAATAAGATCTTGCATCAAGCAAATTTCTAGAAAATTTCTCAACTAATTAGAAACACAGTTGGAGAGAAAGGTAATAAATTCCTGTATGTAACAAGAATCAATAATGGGGGCCCATGAGTGCCATAATCCTGTACTCATTTTCACTTCAAATGACAATTGCTGCCAGTGATCAAAGGCTAATTTCACACCAGAGACTCCTTGTTTTTTGACATTCCTTTTAATTATGCCAGCAAATAATTACTTATTTTTAATTAGTACAAATACCACTGAGATAACAGGTTCCAATTTATTGGCATTTTTGGCTTGTTTTTCTGATTTCCTCAACAGTATCAATGATGCCATTATCTGTTCTGCAATCACTTTACTTTTTTAATTAGAAGTAAAAATTGATGTTCTATCATTCTAACAGACAAGTGGGATAACAGGTTACTGAAACTAAGATTCAGTTATTTTGATGACAAAACAAGGAAAATTCTATTTGCTTTAACCAATGTCATTCTGAATAAAATTATCTACATATTAATGCAGTAATATCAAAGGGTTGAAATCACTGGAAGCATTAATTGCTGGTTCATATTTTATTTTTAAAATGTATCCTACAAATGACTGTGGAATAAAATGGTAAGCAGGTGGTATAGACTAGGATCAGACTGCATATATGTGCAAGCTGATCTTTTTCTATACCTCCTGCCAAAGCAGGAGTATTCTGGGCTCAGCATGACAATATCAAATAGTAATAGATTAGAGACACAAAACAGGGACAATCTTGGAATAATAAAAATTTTTAACTGCTGTCCAACACTGCAGGTTAACTAGGGTCAAAACTCTTTGCCTGTAGCAATTTTTAGCTAGCAAAGCGTCAGCTTTGATAGCTTTAGTTAACAGACAAAATTTTAAGGTCGTCTCAAAGTTCAACGAGTGCAAACTGCCACTGGAGGCTTAACCAGTAAATCTGTTGAATGCCTACGCCAAAAAAATAGTACTTATTTATTTCAGGAATATTGCAAACTCTATTCAAATTGAATAGAACTCTGTCAAAAGCATACTATTTAACCCATTCCCACTCGATTCCGCTTTTTAAGCATCTCAAAAAAAGCTCTGGAAAACATTGTGGAAAATGAAGAAATTGCTTGTAACAAGCAATTTCTTCAATGTCCACAATGTTTTCTGACAAACAAGGGAAATATTTTCTGAAATTCAATCATGCTTTGCTAGCTTACAGTACTCTCAGTATTTTGATTATGAATATAGAATGGTTAACCATATTTCTACCTAACTCTATATAATGTTTAGGAAATAATATCTCTTATTGACCTTTGTTAAATCCAATCGTTTTTTAAATATTTGATCCAAAACTCCCAAAGTGTCTCCTCATATGTGACAGGTCATATAAACCTTCAAAATTAGAGCTGAGCTGCTGTTTGGCGATTGCTAGTGAACAAAGAATTTCAAAGAGAAACTTTTGTAAGCGTTGGGGGAAAACATGATTTCCAGTATAAGTTTTTCTACTGTCAATTGTAATGAAATTCCATCATTGTGTCAAAAATCTATCCTGGCTGTTTCCTGCAACAGAAACCAGCAAACAATTCAGTCTGTCATCTAAAATTATTTTACCCATTTTCACACAAGAAAATTTTAGACAGGTCCAAATCGAAAGACGTTGCAGGCGACAATTTAAACTGAATTGAATTTTAGATTTGTCCAACTTTCTGAGTAGAAAACATGAGTAAACTTGTTTTTTTTTCTTAAAAGTAAGATTGTAAACATTGCTCACCTGAGAAATATTTCATAGTGTCTCTAAGACAGATGAGCCAAGCCCTGCCATACCGACTGTTTTCAAAAATGAAGATTCCACAAAAAAGTTTTGAGGTGGTCACCTAAAGATCGTCCCTGCTAAATCTCATAAGCCTGACTCTACCACACCTCATGCTTTTATGAATAAAATTCAAAAAGTTCTGAAAAGGATCACCAAATAAACATTCCTGCTAAGTTTGGTTGAAATAGGCCCCATGGTTAAAGAAGATTTTTAAAGAATTGTTGATGGTTTCCAACTGACAAAGGACATTGCAGCCAGACACGGGGTGAACACAAAAACTCACCTTGAGCATGCTGTGCACAGGGGGGCTAAATCTAAAACTAAACAATATTCTCAATATTGGTTTCAGCATGCTCTTCTGAATTTAGAATGTTCTTAGCTTTTATTGTCTGGTAATGGGCTAGCTCTTTGCTTCTATTGGATAGAGAACTGCATAAAGGGTTGATATCTTACCTCAAACAAGAGCTTTTGCAGAGCAGCACATACATGTCCAAAGGGGCTTGTCAGTGGAATGTAATATTTTACCATAAGTTCTTATGATAAAAAGACCTTGAACACTGACCTTGATAGACATGATTAAACTTGATATCAACAAAGTGGTAGTACCCTTAATACAATTATTACTGGTCTATAAGAGCAATTTGATCCCAGCATCAAAGAAAATAGGTACTATTTCAACACTAAGATTCGACACTGTGAAACACTGTATCATTACCACAATGGGTCACATTGCATCCAAAAACAATAATATAAAGCAATTTCCTCACTTAAGGGGAGACAATTCATAAATCCCTGGAAAGACAATTGTTAAAGATCTTGAACACAAGTACACATTATGGAGAATCGTTGTAGACTTGTAGTAAATTTCAATTATTTACAATCAACACTTGGCACAAGTTAGAACCATTTGAAAAGTTGCTTGCACTAGAAATTAGGCAATTTTTAAATTCAAGGGCAGATAATTGATGAAGAACTTATCTTGACAGTTGCACGCAAAGGTTTAATGCACTTCTAGAGACTATACAGATTCATTATGCAAAGTTACAACTTCTATTGATTGAAACTGTAGGAGGAGTTTGGCAGACAAGAAATATGTTGATTTATTCAATTCAAGGGCAGATAATTCAAAAGGGACTTGAGTGATTTGAATTTCAAAGGTCTTATGCACAGTAAGACATTATAGAGAGTTTCAGTTTGTATGCATTTATACTGTAGGAGGAGTTACGAACACATGAAATATAGTGATTTTTTTCAAATTCAAGGTTATAAATTCAAGATAATTGTAGAATTACTAGAATAATTTGAATTTCAAAGGTGTTGTGCACACTATACATCAAAGAGAATAATTGTGGCACATTTGAGTTCATTCCTATTGATACTAGAGGAGGAGTTGCACACACAAAAAATAGCTAAAGGACAGACAGATAGACAGACAGATGTACAACCAAGGCCATGACATAATGCAGCCCTTTGGTCATATAACAAGAGCTGTAAGAGGACATCAATGCTCAACTTTTCTGAGTGCTAGATAGTAAAAATTCAATATAAACATTAGGCTTAATACCTAAGCAGTAATCGGGATAAAAAATCTTTTAATTAAAACTTAAAGTCAAACAAGAATTTCTGAGTCAAAAAAGGGTTAAAATTCCACTAAAATAATATGTCTGAATAATGAATATTTGCATAGAAGATGATACAATTATGCTGGTAACAAAGAATTTTGAAAAGTTTCAAAGCAAAAGCACTGGTAGAAAGAGACTTATTGAAGCTATATGACAGTCGGAAAAGGATTAGAATTACACTGAAATGAATGTCAGAGTAATGAATCTGTGTCTAGAGGCTGATATTGTTGTCACAAAAGCATGTGCAAAGTTTAAAAGCAACAGCCTTGGTAGAAAGAGAGTTATTAAAGATATATAACAGTTGCACCTTATTTAACCAACAATTTCTAAGTCCGAAAAGGGTTAAACTCCTCTATAATTGATGTTATTGTAATGAATCTTTGCCCAGACAATGATTTGATGGTCACAAAAGCATGTTCAAAGTTTCAGAGCAATAGAATTTGTAGGAAGAGAGTTATTAAAGATATATGACAGTTGCACTCAAGGTTTAACCAAGAATTTTTAAGTCCCAAAAGGGATAACATTCCACTAAAATGAATGTCAGATTATTGAATCTGTGTCTAGAGGCTGATATTATTGCCACAAAAGCATGTGCAAAGTTTCAGAGCAATAGCATTTGTACAAACAGAGATATGTAAGGTTTAACCAAACTGTTATGCCGACACTGGTGCCAGAATAGCCCCTGTATCCTTTGAACATATAGTCAAGCTAAAAAGGGAGCTTGCATATCAACATACCATTTTGTGAATACTAGGACTGTAATGTAAGTCTAAAAGCATGGAACCATGATTTTCACTAATTAACAACCATTAAATTCTCCTAATGATTTAACTTGTCATTCTAAAGTAGGTCATATTTCTCTTCATATAATTAATTGACTTTTAATGAACTCCCCAAGAATACCCTTATCAACCTTCAATTGCGTTTCTTCGTGTAATCATAGTCAAATTTATATCAGCATTGAATAAGTTTTGGAACTTGGTTCTAAAGATACTCTGATATGATTAACCCATTACCATACAGCAAAATTTTAGGCTAGTCCAAACTGAAAGAAGTTACAGCTTACAATTCAAAGTTTATTTTCTTTAACTTTCTGGGTAGAAAACATTGTGGGAAAAAAAGAAATTGCTTAGCGCAAGCAATTTCTTCATTTTTTACAATGTTATCTCAATTGTTTTACTTGAGGATCAAATAGTGTCATTGTGTGGGAATGGGTTAACCCATTACCAAGTAACAAAACTTTAGACTGGTTCAACCCCCTGGTTCAAAGACATTGCAGATGACAATTTTTAGTTAATGATATTTAAAACAATTTTATCTATTAAGTTAGAAAACATTGTGTACTAGTACATTAAAGAAATTGCTTGCTACTCATTATCCAAAATGTTTCCAAAGGCTTTTTCTTGAAGTGGTTAACCCATTCCCACACAATCTACCTTTTTACGCCCTTCAAGAAAACAGATCAGGAAAACAATGTGAAAAATCAAGAAATTGCTTGTTACAAGCAATTTCTTCATTATCCTCAATGTTTTCTACCTAGAGAGACAAAAATTTTAGAGATTTTAATACTTTGACATTGTATTCTGCAACTTCTTTCCATTTGGACCAGTCTCAAATTTCATTGTATGGGAATGGATTGTGAAGGGAAGGGTAAAAGGAATCACGATTTTTACCACTGTGTGTCAACCATGACCTTCATTAACATGGCCAAAAACTTCTTTCAAACTACCAAAGAATGATTTCATCAATTTGCAAAAAGGTGCATCAGTTCTTATTTATTTTATTTATTTTTTGGCAAGTTTGCTACCGTCGACAAATTAGCTGCCACAACATGTCTACATCAAGTATATTAGTTTATTTTGCACAACCCGAAACCAGACACGGTTACCCCCTTGAGATTGCTTATATTTTTTGCAGCCATTTATTAGGCTTGTTCTACCCATTGATTCTTGTCTGCTTTAATTTACTGTTACGCTCTAGAGAATTTCCAGGGCCAAATGTTATTCTTCCTATTAAATTGCTTAAGTAATTCAATATCAACTTTACTGAATAACTAGAACTTCCTTGTCTGCTACTATGAAAGAAAACTAGAAAAACAGCTAATTTAAAATTAAACTGTATAACATAGCACCCATGTTTGCCCTGTCATGCTGAATTAAAGCCTGTTTAGAATTGTACTTAAATCAAAGCACCAAAATATCTGGAGACACTAGGTGCAGGTCAATATTTGTGCAGGCTGATCTTTGTCTACACCTCAGGCTCAAACAGGGATACTACAGGTTAAGCATGACAAGGGTTAATACATTTTCTAAAGATCTACACATATATAGATGTTTCTTGAATTTAGATACCCCTACATTTATCAAACAGATGTTAGGGTAAACTAAGTTATGATAAATTTCAACAATTTTTATCCTGTCTGTTTTTTTAGATTTTAACTTCAATTTTGGGCATGATTTCCTGATTGGTAAGGGGTCATGTAAATAGCTCTCGAGTTTTACATGTGTAAATGCCTTATGGAAAACCCCCTTATTTGGAGGGGGGGGGGGGTTAGAAAGCCAAAGGTAGAATATTAACAAATTAACTCATTCCCAGAGAATGTTTGCACCCCTTTTAGAAAAAAGCTTTAGAAAACATGGATAATGAAGAAATTGCTTGCCACAAGCAATTTCTTCATTATGCAAAATGTTTCCTACCCTGAAAGACAAAGATTTTTAGAAATTCTATCACTTACAAATTGCCGTCTGCAATATCTGTCAATTTGGACTGGTATAAAAATATGTCAATGCGTAATAAGTAAAGAGACTGATCCTACTTGCTAGAAATTGCAGAAAATAATTTTAAACAGGTAAAAGTTTACGAAATTGAGGGGGGTATCCAGAAGGGTGTCAAAAAGCGAGATTGTGTGGAAATCTGTTAACCCATTCCAACTCAGTTCCTCCTTTTTATGCCCTTCAAGAAAGAAGCTTTGGAAAACATTGTGGAAAAAGAAGAAATTGCTTGTATCAAGCAATTTCTTCATTATCCACAATGTTTTCTATCCAAAAAGGTGAAAAAATTTAAAATTCCATCAACTTGACATTGTCGTCTGCATCTTCTTTCAATTTGGACCAGTCTAAAATTTTGTCAAACAGGAATGGGTTAACCCATTCCAATACAATCCCACATTTTACAATACTGAAAAAGAAATAGCAAATGAAACCAAAGTAAAGAAATACTTGTTTCAAGTAATCTTTTCATTTCTACCCCAAAAGACATAGAGATATTAACCCTTTTCTGTATAATCACTGGTTTTTACGTCTCTGTGGTTTTATACTTGAGAAAACATTGTAGAAAAAGAAGAAATTGCTTGTAACTAGCAATTCCTTCTTTTTCCACAATATTTTCTACCCTATTGAATGATTATTTTTAAATTAAATTCAATTTAGAATTGTCGTCTGCAAAACCTTTGAATTTGGACCAGTCTAAAATTCAAAAAACATAAAAGGGTTAACCAGAGCATTGCATTTTCATGCCATAATGCACGGCGACCAACCAATGACCTGTAACTTAACAGTTTTGTCATAAGTGAAATAATGAGGTCCCTGAGTGACAGTAGAGAATTGGGAAATTTCAAAGTTTTGAATGACAACCCTGAAACGGACACAGGAGCAGACAGTATCAGGGTAAATTATAGCAATTAACTCAGGTTTTCTTTCAAAAACTGTCAAGATAGAATAGTTTTAACTTGTGGTTGTCTTCTACAACTTCTTCGAAATCAGAACAGTCTAAATTCTTGTCTTTTTGCAATGAGTGAAGGAATGTAAAAGGGGCACTGAAAGAATCAAGGCCATAATGCAGTTTAAGTGGAATGTATACCATAAATTATGTTTAAGTTATTTATAATATAGATGATTAGCTTGAATTTTTATCATGAATGAAAATAAATCAACCTGGATGAACCATTCTTTCTTTAACCCATTACCAGACAACAAAAATTTAAGACTGATCCAAAATCACAGAAGTTGCAGATGACAAGTTAAAGTTGATGGAATTTTTAGAAGCTTTATCTTTTGGGGTTGAAAATACTTCAGATAATCAAGGAAATTCTTGTAACAAGCAATTTCTTCATTAATCAAATTGTTTTCCAAAGCTTTTTTTCACGAGGGGCATCAATTAACCATTGTCATGCTGAACTAACTTTTTGTTAAAAATTGCATTAAAATCAAAGATCTGAAAAGACTGGAAGTTCTAATTTAATGTTGATATCTGTTTTGAAATTTCATGTTGTAATCAACTCTGGCTCTTTAAGCGACAAGCAGGGGGGTAGACTAAGATCAGACTGCATCTATGTGCAGGCTGATCTTTGTCTATACCTCCTACTAAAACAGAAATATTCCTGGGTCATCATGACAAAAGTTAAGGTTGGATTGTATGGAAATTCATGAACCCTTTATCTAGGAAGAAGAGAATATTTTGTTATTCATCAACATCTTTTAACCCAATCCCACACAATGACACTTTTTGACGCCCTTAAAGAAAAATATTTTGGAAAACATTGTATAAAATGAAGAAATAGCTTGTTACAATCAATTTCTTCATTTCCACTTTTCCACCCAGAAAGTTGAAACAAGAGCACCGCCCACGGTGCAACACTCGGCTGCAGGTGGTGGATAATGCAAACATTCTAAGTAAACAAAGAGGCATAACTCTCAAAAACACTTTTATAGTATCCCCCTTGATAGTGTAGATAGCTCTAGTGATGGTCAATACACATGGCAAGTTTCATGACAACAGAGATATGATCAAGGTTAAAGTTTGTCATGCCAACACTTTTGCCAACGCCAATGCGAACGACGCTCAGGTGATGACAATACCTTGGGTTTTCTCCGATAACAGCCGAGCTAAAAAGAGAATGAATAAGATACAAATTTAGTAGGGCAAAAGTCATAGACTGATAAAGTGAAAGTCAAAATTCGACCTTTGACCTTCTGCTGTGAACTTGACCTTCAGAATAAACATCTGAAGCAAGTCTAAATCCCTTCAATTTGTGAAGATGTGTATGCCTGTGAAATATTATGAAAATTGGAGCATAAACTTCAGAGATAAAGTCAAGGTCAAAATTTGACCTTTGACCTTTTGCTGTGACCTTGACCTTCAAAATAGACCTCTGAATCCTGGATATATCACTTCCTCTTGTCAAAATGTGTATGTGTGTGAAATATTATGAAAATTGGAGCATAGACAGCAGAGATATAGGCAAGGTCAAAATTTGACCCTTGACTTTCTGCTGTGACCTTGACCTTCAGGATAGACGTCTGAGTCCTGGATATATCACCCCCTCTTGTCAAAATGTGCATGTGTGTGAAATATTATGAAAATTGGATCCTAGACTGCAGAGATAAAAGCAAGATTAAAGTTTGTCATGCCAACGCCAACACCAACGCCGAAGCGAACGACGCTCAGGTGATGGCAACATAAAATTTGATAAACTTTGAATTGTCATCTGCAACTCCTTTGAATTTCGACCAGTCTAAAATCTTGACGTATGGAAATTGGATAACCCACTCCTACACAATCCCAATTTCACAAGACCCTAAAGAAACAACTGGGAAAAACAAATGTGGAAAATGGAGAAATAATTGCTTACCTAATACAATTTTCACTGTATTTCAGCATTTCTGGATGCCAAAGTTCTAAACTGAATTCTGTTCTAATTGCTAGAAAGTCAAGTGGACCATTACTTGAAGACCAATACCCTAACCTTGAGTGCTTTTTAGACAACAATATGAAAACTCCATTTCAATAGGTCCTTGAATTGTCAAGTGTTGTTTTGTCAGCAAATATAATCATATTTCTTAATGGTTCATAAGTGAATTTTATCATTGCATTGATTGGTTGTTATCTTTAATCTTTTCAAATCACACAAAACCCTTTCTTATCAGTACTTTGATTTATTGCCTTCTAACCTAAACCACTTCTTCTCTCAGTTCTATTTGGCTCCAAAGGGCTGCATGAATTTGATGCTGTTAGATTACCATACATGAAAATCAGAACTGCTCCTTAATCCATTCCCACTCAGTGACACTTTGAATTGTCGTCTGCAACTTCTTTCAATTTGGGCCAGTCTGAAAATAAGCCGTCTGGTAATGGGTTAAAAGCCATGTTATTCATTGTATAGCTAAAGGTCAACTAAGATGCAAAAAGTGGTAACGATCTACTAGAAAAGACAAAGACTTTTTTAAATTCCATCAACCAAAATTGTCGTCTGCAACTTCTTTCAATTTGGACAAGTCTAAAATTCTGTTGTTTGCTAATGGGTTAGAAAGAAGGATTTCCATTCTATTCAATGATAAATATGGTGAATGTCTGGACATAATACTAATTAATCAGAGAATCACTTGGCATTCAGCAGATTATGTCCATATTTACATTGGCTTCATCTGAATGACAATGACTCACACAATGTCTTACATCTGATGAAGTGGTTCAAAAAAGCTTAAACCATTACCAGATGGCAAAGTTTTTGACTAGTCCAAATTGAAAGGAGTTGCAGAAAACAATTTCAATTTTGATGAGTTTTTTTTTAAAATCTTTGTATTTAAGGGTAGAAAACATTGTGGATAATGAAGAAGCTGCTTGTAACAAGCAATTTCTTCATTTCCACAATGTTTTCCAAATCTTTTTTTCTTGGGGGAGTCTAAAATCGTGAGTGGGAATGGAATAACCCATTGACCACTCTAAAATTATCAAAGGAACTGGGCTACGACAAACATTGTGAGAAAGTGAGAGATTGCCTTAACCCACTACCTGAGATTTTTTACCACAAACTTCAAATTGTTGTCTGAAATTTCTTTGAATTTGGACCAGTCTAAAAAGTTTGTCGTCTGGTAATGGGTTAATGAAGCAATATCTCTTTTTCCCACAAAGTTTTTTTCATTTTAGCAAATTTTGGTCACTTTTGAACAGTCATACACATGCTACCTCTTTCCATTTGGACAAGTTTTAAGTTGATTGATTGAATGGGGTTTAACACCACTTTTAACAGTATTTCAGAAACAAGTTTAGGAAAATTTTATTGTCAGTAATCATCCTAACTATACTGTAGTCTGGCACAGATGAGCTGAATTTAATAAAGTACTTACAACCCTTGTCAAGCTTAGCCTAGGATTTTCCTTCATTTTGCAGGATATATAGACAAAGATAAGCCTGCACAAATAGAATCAAATCAAAATTGTCTGCAACTTCTTTTAATTTGGACCCGTCTATCTTTTAGTGTCTAGTAATGGGTTAAAACAAGCTATAAGAAATCAGGCATAAATTTTAATCTTTTTCATTTATTGAGAGACATCTATTTCAGGGAATATCAAAGGTTTATATTAAGCCATTCTCTGGACACAGTCATGCTTTTTTGCCGCCTCTCCCCTTAAATTCTAGATTTAATATTACGGAATCAGGGATACAGATTTTAGCAAAAGATCATTTTTTTTTCTAAAAGAAATAAGGTCATCCAAGGAACATTAACCCTTTCCTGTTTTTTGAAATTTTAGACTGGTCCAAATTGAAAGTTTTTTCAGACGACAATTTAAAGTCCAACTTAATTAATATATAATCATTGAAAAGGGTAGAAAATATTGTGGAAAAAGAAGAAATTGCTTGTTACAAGCAATTTCTTCTTTTTCCACAATGTTTTCTCAATCATAAAATCACAGGGACGTAAAAACCAGGGATTAACCAGGAAAGGGTTAACCCTTGTCATGCTGAATAATTGCATTTAAAGACGAAAGAGCTGAAATACTGGAATCACTTATTGTTGGTTTATATTAATTTCGAAAATTGATCTTTTAAACAACTCTAGCTTAAAAGGGATAAGCAGGTGGTGTAGACTAAGATCAGACTGCACATAAGTGCAGGCTGGTGTAGACTAAGATCAGACTGCACATAAGTGCAGGCTGATCTTTGTCTATAATTCCTGCAAAAACAGAAATATTCCAGGTTCAGGATGACAAGGGTTAATGTTAAATATGCATAGTGTTACAAAATGGACAGTTTTGACATCTGATTAACCCATATCCTTTATGACATTTGTCTCTCACCAATGGGTTGATAATTGTAAACCTAAGCTAGGTAGCAGCTGGAGGCTAGGAAAGGATGTAATGGTGGTTCTGGTGCGAGAAAGCAGCTGGGTAGTGGACAAAATGCATCTAGAGTTATCCCCTTTGATAGTATAGGTTGCTTTTTTGATAGTGAACAAGTGTGCCAAGTTTCAAGTGAATGCCTTTAGTAGAACCACAGATATCACAAAATGTCAAAGCTTACGCACGACAACAACAACAAGGATGACACCAAGGCTATCACTATACCTCGTGTTTTCTCAGAAAAATAGCCCATCTAAAAATGACACTTTGAAGATAGATGAATTGTAAAAATCTTTGTTTTTCTGGGTAGAGAGTATTGTGGTAATTTAAGAAATTTCATATCACAAGCAATTTTGTATCATTCTCAACATTTTTTTCTGGGCATTTTTCCAGAGGCGTCAAAAAAGTGATTGTATGGGATTGGGTCTTAGCACTATAACTCCATAACTACTGACACTATTTCGTCTGATGCACTGTAAAGCAGTCAACAAAGAAATAGAAAGCTTTTAACCCTTTCCTGTACAATCACTGTTTTTTACGTCCTTGTGATTTTATACTTGAGAAAACATTGTGGGAAAAGAAGAAATTGCTTGTAACAAGCAATTTCTTATTTTTCCACAATATTTTCTACCCTACTGAATGTTTATTTTTCAAATTAAATCCACTATAAATTTTCTTCTGCAAAACCTTTGAATTTGGACAGGTCTAAAAATATTTAAAACAGGAAAGAGTTAATGTCTTGAATTACCCTAACCTTACAGTTCAACAAATAATTGTAAATCATAGGCACCCATTAATCAGGTTTTGTTGTAACAAACAATAGCAAGCATACACAACTAAAAGCTTCAACTGAAAGCCTAATAAATCATTTGGGATTCAAATTGTTAGATTTATGGAAAGATATTAGCTCTTTACTAATCAATCCCAAGTTTGAACTTGTACCTTTTGAAAACTAAAGGTACTTGAGCGCCTGCATTGCTCCCCAGGCCTGAGATTACTTATGAGTCCATTTCGCGTTTTCATGACAATCTAGAAAAATCCAATTTGTTCACTGTCTATAATATTTTCTCTCCTAAATGACAAGATATTTCATATTGCATTAACTTAATTTTATTTCATTTCAACCAGTCTAGAATTTTGTTGTCTGGTAAAGGGTCAATGGTTTAAAGGATAATAATTAGGTATTTTAGCTAGCAAAGTGTCACTTGGTCAGAATATTTTTCAGGGCATCTGATGAACCTTATTGAAAAAGAGAACACTCTAATTGAAAATACAAGAGAAGGGCCTTAGCAACAGTTTCTTTGGTTACACTCTAGTGGGTGCATGTTTGGCACTATTGTGATCAAACTTGTCCAAAATGTTTGTCAGGCAAAAAAGATAAACCCCATTGGAAACTGGGATATTCCATTTAAAAACTCAGCAAAAGGTCTACATGACCATTCCTTTGTATACCCAATAGGGGCTACAATTTACCTCAATTTCTTTATGAAACTTGGTAAGAATCTTTGTAAGAGCATAAAAATGAAACCTTTAAAAGCAGAGAATGTTCCAGAGTAAAACACGGGAAAACGGACCTTAATGTCAATTTATTTATTTCCACTAAAGAGGCCATAGATTTGGCTTGGTAAGATGAGAATAAAGATAAATCCTATTGGATAATAGGATAAGACAAATGGAAAAGAGAGGGAAAGGAGAATTTATGACACTCTCGGACTATATCCTTGGCTTTATAAAACTTTGTTCTAATATTTATAAGGTTTTAACCCTTATCATGCTGAACCCGAAATATTCCTGATTTGGTAGGAGGTATAGACAAAGATCAATCTGCATTTAAGTGCAGCCTGATCTTGGCCTATACCTCTTGCTTGTCCACTTTCAGCAATGGTTATTTGAATAATTAATTTCCAAAAGATACATTGACCCTCATTAACACCTTCAAATGCTTTCAGCCCTTTGATTATAAAGCAATTCTGTATAGGATTTTAATTCAGCATGACAAGGGTTGAGGTTGAATTTTATAGAAGTTGGGTACATTTCAAATCACTCATAAGAAAGGGGCCTAACTGTCATAATATTGATGGTTCAGCAGACTTCCTATATATAAACATATAAGCAGTTACAACGGTTTCGCCCTAACTATCATTATATGCCATGATCGGAGTCTTCACTATTCGCACTACTCTATATGGCCACATGAATGAAATTCATTCAAATTGTACAGAACTCTTTCAAAAGCATGCTTTTAAACTCTCTAGTTACTCTAACCTCCTTTATATATTTAAGACAAACTTTGAAAAAGATGATTACTTGACAAAACCATGCTTTGCTAGCTTACAGTATTTTCAATACTTTGATTTTAGTCTAGAAGTTACAAGGGAAGCACTATCATGCAACAGAGTTTATCAGTCCAGCAGAATTATTACCCCTCTTTAACACATGACCATTTTTTTTAAAATTTAGACTGGTCCAAATTGAAAGAGGTTGTAGACAACAATTAAAATTGAATGCAATTTGAAATGAATCCATCCTTTGTGGTAGAAAATATTGTGGGAAAAGAAGAAATTGTTTGTTACAAGCAATTTCTTCTTTTTCCACAATGTTTTTCTCAAGTATAAAATTACAGAGAAGTAAAATCCAGGGATTTTACAGGAAAATGTTAACCCATTACCAGACCACACAATTTGAGTCTGGTTCAAATTAAAAGTTTTTGATATTGACAATTTTTAGTAGATGAAATTTTTGTCAAACATTGTGGATAATGGACCTGTGTATAACTAGAGAGACAAACTGTCAAAAAACATGTCTGAAAAGAGAAGTGAAATAAATTAAAAAGTAATGTTAACTGTCAATAAATAAGTTAAAGTCAACAAAATAAATTCATTGTCTGGCATGTCCACATTGTAAGATAGAGACAGGAATCTTGTGACTGTCAAAGTCCACCCACCCGCCTACGGCCAACTTCCACACTCCTGATGAAAAGTTATAAGTCATATTACCTATAGGCAAACAAAACATGCTAACTAATGATGTGAACAGAAAAAAACTTTTTAAACTCATAACCAGATGACAAAATTTTAGACTGGTCAAAAATGAAAAGAGGTGTTTAAAGACAATTTGGATATTTCAATAGTCTGAAGGTACTATAAGCTAGCAAAGCAGAGTTTTGTCAAGTAATCTTCTTTTTCAAACTTGACAAAATTTTAGACTGGTTCAAATAGAAAGAAGTTAAGAAGGTGCAGATGACAATTTCAAGTTGGTTGAGTTTAGAAAATAATTCCCTTGTTGGGTAGAAAACATTGTGGGCAATGAAGAAATTGCTTGTTGCAAGCAATTTCTTCAATGTCCATAATGTTTTCAAAAGTTTTATTCTCGAGATACTTAAAAAGCGGAATATTGAGTATACTTTTGAAAGAGTTCTCTACAATTGAATAGAGTTTGCAATATTCCTGAAATACATAAGAACTACTTTGAGAAGACCTCAAAATTTTGTCTGTTAACTTAAGCTATAAAAGTGGACGCTTTGCTAGCTAAAAATGATTAGAATAGTGTTATCCTGGTTCCCACATTGCTCAGACAGTAGCAAAAATAGCTTAATTGACATAAAACATCATTGATGTACAAATCTTAATGATAAGAATGCAGAAAGCATAATTCACCCATTCCTACTCAATAACTATTTTAGACAACTCCTTAGAAAAAAGCTTTAGAAGCAATTTCTTCATTATACACAATGTTTCTTACACTAAAGGATAAAAGAAATTAAATTTCATACACAAAAAAATGTTGTCTGCAACACCTTTGACTTTGGACAAGGGTAAAATATTGGTAATTGGTTGATTAAAATGTATAACTCTGATTAGCACATTTTTTTTTCAAAAATCATTTCCCTTTTTACTTATTTCAGAAATGTAAGAGTCCAGTTATTCCATCTTAATAAGATCACCCTATAGATTTTTGTCTATATTCTCATCAGGTATTTTATCGATCATTATTAGGTCACATTGGAGATAATTGTCTTTATCCCCATCAGGTAGTAAATTGATTATGAGGTCACATTGGAGATTCTTGTCTAAATCCTCATCAGGTAGTTTATAGATCATTATGAGGTCACATTAGAGTTTCTTGTCTATATTCTCATCAGGTACTTTATAGATAATTATGAGGTCACATTGGAGATTCTTGTCTATATCCCCATCACATAGTTTATAGATCATCATGAGGTTACATTAGAGTTTCTTGTCTATATTCTCATGAGGTAGTTTATAGATCATTATGAGGTCACTTTAGAGATTCTTGTCTTTATCCTCATCAGGTAGTTTATAGATAATAAGGAGGTCACATTGGAGATTCTTGTCTATATTCTCATCAGGTACTTTATAGATCATTATGAGGTCACATTAGAGATTCTTGCCTTTATTCTCATCATGTACTTTATAGGTCATAATGAGGTCACATTATGGATTCTTGACTATATTCCCATTGGGTAATTTATTGATCATACTGACGTCATACTATAGATTCTTTTCTTTATTCTCGTCAGGTAGTTTATAGATCATAATGAGGTCACAATATAGATCCTTGTCTTTATTCACATCATGCAGGTACTTTATGGATCATTATGAGGTCACATTTGAGATTCTTGTCTGTATTCTCATCAGTTACTCTATAGATAATTATGAGGTCACACTAGAGGTTCTTCTCTGTATCTTCATGAGGTAGTTTATAGGATGGTGAAGGTCTTATCTACATGATGTCTGTTAATTTTACATTTTCATACTTCTTTTCATTAACCCATCAACAGTTGACAAAATTTTACACTAGTCCAAATTCAGGAATGTTGCAGTCAACAAATTTTAGAAGATGGAGTTTTTAATTTTTTTCACTTTTGAGGAAGACAACATTGTTGATAATGGAGAAATTGCTTGTATTAACCCTTTCCCGTTCAAACCCGGAATTTACGTTGCTGTGATTTTATACTTGAGAAAACATTGTAGAAAAGGAGAAATTGCTTGTAACAAGCAATTTCTCCTTTTCCCACAATATTTTCTACCACATAGTATGGTTCAATTTTGAATTACTTGCAAATTCATTGTCTTCTGCAACCGCTTTCAAATCGGACCAGTCTAAAATTTCAAAAAACAGGAAAGGGATAAGCAATTTCTTCATTTTCCAAAATGCTTTCCGTATCTTTTGTGGGAATGGGCTAAAGCTAGATCATTTAATTCTGCTAGTAATATTTTCCACAATATCTAGTTAAAATGCTTTGTACCTGAAAATGTTGGTATTTCATTTTTACAATGGTAGACTGTTAAAATGAGTTTTTTAATTGAATTGACATTTTACGGTGCATTATGACACCAGTGCCATGGTCCCTGTAGCTCAATGTCTCATTTTTCAACAATAAAAGCCTAAGCAAAACATATTGCTTGCAAATTAATTTTAAAGGAGTTTGTCAAAATAAAGCTGAATCATTTATCACTGCTACTGGTATTTCTACAATTTCTTCTTTTATTTAGTCATACCAGCATATGCTGATGTGTTAACTTCACAATTTAAAGTAGACTGGATGACTGTTGAAATATGTTGGGGGGTTATATGAATTGACATTTAATGGTGCATTGTGACACCAGTGCCATGTTCCCTGTAACTAAATGTCTCATTTCTCAACAATAAAATACTAGGCAAAACATATTGCTTGTGAATGCATTATGAGGACAAGCAAATACTTACATCCATTCCAACACAATTCTGCTTTTTTAATCCCATCAAGAAAATAGTTCCTGAGGACATTTTGGAAAATTAATCAAAATTTGATTGCGTCCCTAAAGTAAAAACCTTGAGGAAGAGGAAATAATTGCTTGTTGAATCATCCACAATATTTTCTAACCCAAACAACAAAGTTTTTTAAAATTCTATCTAATTATTGTCTGGAAAATTGCTGAATTCAGACCAGTCTAAAATTTTGTCATCTGGTAATAGGTAAATAGAATGAATTACCAAAAGTGAGAGTAACTGTAAGAGCTAGAGCCGAAAGAAAATGATTGCATGATGTTTATTACCATTACCACACAGTGTGGCTTTTTGAAGCCTTGAAAAAAACATGATAATGAATGTGAGAAAAGGAGCAATTGCTTGAAACAAGCAACTTATCCTTTTCTCATAATGTTTTTTTTTCAACCTCATTTGGCACTTACATTCCAATTTTAATACAATTTGAAATAATGTTTGCAACACCTTTCAATTTGACCAGTATAAAGTAATGGGTTAACTCATTCCCAGACAATCCTGCTTTTTTGTGACCCTTAATAAATTGCCTATAACTATTTTGTCATTTCCTTGGATGATTTCTTTCATGTAAGACAAAACATTTTTGAATTTCATAGACTTAAACGTCTCATCTGCTTCTTCTTGCAGTTTAAAGAAGTCTAAATTCTGTTGTCTGGTAATTGATTTAAGGTCACAATTACCATATTTGAAGCAGACTACAGGCTATTATTCTTAGTTAATTTGTATGACAGTGATAAGGGAAGAGCTTTGTCATTTGGACAGAAGCGTTCTGTTTCTGACATAAGTATCTGAAATAATTCACTCATAATGTCAATTGTTTTCAAGCAGAAGCAATCTATTCTCTAACCTTGTCTCACCATGCAGTTCTTTTATTGTCTCAAATAAAATATTTTACATAGTTACATCTTTTTTCCCCCTGGAAATAAAGATACCTTTTAATTGTATGCTATATGAAAGATTTTAGACTAAATCCACACCATCTATAAGAGCTCAGTTAGAAACTTGTCCATGAATAAAGGAGTCAAAACTTTGACCTTGATTTTGTGACCTTTGACCTAAATGTGGCTTTGATCTTGAACCTTCCTAAACAAATGTTTCAAAAGGCACATCTACTCTAAACTATGCCAAAACTGTTTTAAATCCATCAACAATTGTGGATATTATGGTCTGAACAAAATCAGACGAACACAAAGCCTAACATACCATCTAGCAAATACTACTAACAGCAAACAGGCTTAACCCATTTCCAACATAATCATGCTTTTTGATACCCCTAAGAAAAAAGCTTTGTAATAAGCATTTTTTTCATCATCCACAATGTTTTCTTACCAAAAAAACCAAAGATTTGTAAATTCTATTGACTAAGGATTATGCTGTCTGCAATTTCCTTGAATTTGGATCAGTCTAAATTATTATCATGTGGGAATGAGTACACCCATTCCCACACAGTGACGCCTTTTGACGCCCCTCAAAAAAATAATTTGGAAAACATTGTGAAAAATGAAGAAATTGCTTGTGACAAGCAATTTCTTCATTTTACACAATGTTCTCTACCCAGAGAGTTGAAAAAATTAACATTTCATACACGTTAAATTATTGTCTGCAACTCCTCTGAATTTGGAAGAGTCTAAAATTGTGTTGTGTGGGAAAGGGTTAACAAAAATTGGTTGTAACATACATAAATCTTTCAAAAGTACCTATGAAAGGCTTCAAATTCCTCTTCAATCAAAGATACTTTATATTGGTCATTTGTCATTATACATGCATGCCACTTACAATTCTACTATAGTAATATAGTAACTACTCTTTAAGTCAAAACTGATTGGTTTTTATGACCCCTATTGCCCTTAAATAACCCCCTGTCCAGTATAATACATGTATTTTTGCTTTGATCATTGACCCCTGTGAGATGAGTAAATGAATTCTCTCTAGGGTGACCACAACACTTGAAGCTAAAAAAAAATGTGTAGAGAATTTGAAGCTTTGCATATTTCAAAAATGAAATGCATGTCATATCAATAATCATTAATAACTAATTATTATAATAATGATCAGCACTTTGATAATGCGCAAGCAAAATGTTGTAACTACAGCTTTACAGCTTGCGCACAGACAATACAGAGAATACCATATTCAAAGTATTTCCAATATCAATAGCTTCACTGAAAACTGATATAGGTTTGCATTTTCTTCAGACTTTAAACGCATAAATGGTAACACACAGCCAAAAAAGCACAAGTGACTAAATTTCATTACCAAGGTGAGACTATATCAACTTCTCATCATGATATCATATATATCATGGTGAAATATCATTTATTTTAGACACTTGAGCCAGAATTGTAGCCTCTGCTCTATTACAGTCATTCACAGATTTGACCTCGTTTTTGACCCCAGATGACTCAATAACAATCTTGTCTGAAATATTATTAAGACAAATATTCATGATTTTTGGCCAAATACATGACATCTATAGTGCACACAAGGTATTTCTAAGATTTGACTTAGTGATCTACTTTAATTGGCCTAGATTTTATTGAGACAAACATTCTGACCAAATATCAAATCATTTTAGCAAAAAAGGTGGCCTCTATATTGCATAGAATGTTTTCCTAAGATCTGACCTAGTGACCTAGCTTTTTACTCAATGTGACCCAGTATCAAATCTGACCAGGATTTTATGGAGACAAACATTCTGACCAATTATCAAGACATTTGAGCTAAAGATGAGGCATCTTGAGTGCACAACAAAGTTTTTTCTAAGATTTGTCCTAGTGGCTTATTTTTTATCCCTTGTCATCCAATTTGGAGACTTACCAAGATTTTAAAGAAACAAACATTCTGACTAATATCAAGATATTTGAACTCAAAATGTGGTGTCTAGATTGCACACAATATGCAGGACGATGGATGTCACACCATAAACAGCTAGATCACAAAAGCTCACCTTGAGCAAGTTGTGCTCAGATGAGCTTAAAATAATAAAACCTCAATTCAGATAAACTCAGTACAAGTTTAATCCTTGGGTGATGATTTCCTCTCATAAATGGTCAGACAGCATCCATCAAACAGCAGCACTCACAGAGGGTGCTCAAGTGGTCATTACCAGAAAGTCTTGACCAATTATTGTGGAATTACATCTGAAGATCTCTGGAGCCATTAATCAGAGTACTGAGAGAGAGTGAAGTGCAGTTAATTGCCCTTCTGATTTGATGGCCATCAGTTTAGGAGACCACCAAAAACCAGACTGGCATAACCCATCAATTTAGCTCTATGCAGGAGGGCAGATATAAGAGTACTTGTAATATTCTATGAATTTAACCCATTACCAGATGGCAAAGTTTTAGACCTGTCAAAATTGAAAGGAGATGCAGATGAAAATCTAATGTTTATGAAATTTTAGATTTTTTCAACTTTTTGGGTAGAAAACATTGTGGAAAATAAAGAAATTGCTTGTTACAAGCAATTTCTTCATTTTATACAATGTTTTCTTAATTGTTTTTTGTGAGGGACGTCGAAAAGCGTCACTGAGTGGTAATGGGTTAAAGCAGTTGAATTAGCCCGAGCACTATGTACTTGGTCTATAGAGTGTTTCTGTAGATTGTTACAGTTGCACAAGTCGGAAGTCTGAAAAATGCATAAAGCTAGTTAGAGCTTAGCATAGATTAATATTAATGTATAATGCAAATTTAATCAAAATTTAAAACATTTTTTTATAAGGCTCTTAACCCTTGTCATGCTTAACCTTTAATATTCCTGATTTTCAGGAGGTGTAGACCAAGATCAGTCTGCACATATGTGCAGTATTATCTTTGTCTACCACCTTTTTGTCCCCTTTTTTGCCAATGTTGCTAAAAAAGTAAATTTTTAAAAAGAAAATAAACCCACAATTGGTGCTTACAGTTACAAGCAATTTCTTCATTATCTACAATGTTTTCTACCCCGAAAGACAAACATTTTTAAGATTTCATCAACTCGAAATTGTCATCTGCAATTTCTTTGAATTTGGACTGGTCTAAAAGCTTTATTGTATGGGAATGGTCTTTGTCTAAGGCTCCTACCAAAACAGGAGTAGTTCAGATTCAGCATGGTGGGGGTAATTAACCTACTCCTTAACAGTGATGCTTTTGGATGTCCCCTTGCTAAGAAAAAAAATTGGGAAAACATTGTGGCACCTCCTGAAAGTAATCTATTTAACCCATTAACAAACAAAAAAACTTTAGACTGGTCCAATTGGAAAGAAGTAACAGACAACAATTTAAAGATTGACATTTTAGATTGTTTCAACTTACTGTGTAGAAAACATTGTGGAAAATTAAGAAATAGCTTGTAGCAAGCAATTTCTCCATGTTGCTTGTTTTTCCGATTATGGTTTTTTTTGAGGGGTGGCAAAAAGCATCATTAGTTGGAATGGATTAATTTTCTACAATTACCATGCCTTTTTGTTTTGTCAGATAAGGTATTTCTTGTGAACTAGTGAGCATTTTCTGCAGAATTTGTCAAATTCCATGAACTACCGTGTGAGATTGCCATGAAGTGTGTAAGGAGCCTGTCTTGTCATGTTCAATTTGCAGAAATTCCGAGTGTCTGCTGGTATCCATAGCGATGGTATTTAATTTTAAAATTGATTTTTTTTTGTTTCTATGGAACTGTTATCTTTTTTAAGCAGAAATTCAATCATACTTAAAGTTTTTACAGAAAAAGTTATTTTATTTTTCCTTCTTTATGATCGACAAAAAATTGATCTTGGTTCGAATTTAAACAAGTTACAGACAACAATTTTTAGATGATGAAATTTGAAAATCTTTCACCTTTTGTGATGAAAATATTGTGAAAAATGAGTAAACTGCTTGCTATAAGCAATTTCTTCTTTATTCACAATGTTTTCCAAAGCTTTTTTATCGAAGGGCATCAAAAAGCAGGATTGTGTGGGAATGGAATAAGAGAAAACTTATCCCATTTCAAAATTGCTTTCTAAGTATGCTACATCAAGGATAGGTTACTTATATTAACCCATTCCCACTCGATCCCTCCTTTTTACGCACCTTGAGAAAAAAGCTTTGGAAAACATTGTGGAAAATGAAGAAATTGCTTGTATCAAGCAATTTCTTCATTATCCACAATGTTTTCTATCCAAAAAGATGGAAAAATTCAAAATTCCATCAACTTGAAATTGTCGTCTGCAGCTTCTCTCAATTTGGACCAGTCTAAAATTTTGCTGTGTTGGAATGGGTTAAACACTTTATAAGACTGTCTAACATCTGTGCCTCAAGTAATAACCCATTGCCAGATGACAAAATTTTAGACTGGTCCAAGTTGAAGGAAGTTGCAGGTAAACTACAATTTTCAGTTGATAGAATTTTAACAATGTTTGTTTTTTTGACAGAAAAATTGTTGATAATGAAGAAATTGCTTGTAACAAGCAGTATCTTCATTTTCAGCAATGTTTTTCAAACATCCTTTCTTACAGGGACTGTAAAAAGCCGCGTAAAAACAATTTGAACTGACTGTTTAAAAAACGTCCTTTCTGTAAAATTGAAGCAACCAGTTGTAATTTCATTCTTAGGGCAGAAGGTAATTACTTGGGAGAGACGAAGTAGTAAAGAAATTAGGCATCAGCATAAGAGTAGTTTGTCTAAGTTTCTGCACATGTTACTCGATTCCTAGCATTACTCAATGTTCAATCCATTTAACACTGATGAACAAATTCACCAGACAACCATCTCACAAAACAAGTGTGGAAATTACTCTATGTCATTGTGAAATGATTTATTTACAAACAAGTAGGCCCATTTGTCCTGGGTAACCTCAAGCTAATTCCTCATGAAATGAGTTCTTAACTTTTCCCAAAAGAATACTGATCAGATTAGAAATTCTTTTCCAACAGTTTTGTTTTTAATAATGGACCTCTGTGATTTCACACAGTTTTCACATGAAGGTCCAATATAAATCAAATGAATAGGATTCAAACTCACTCACACAATCTTGCTTTTTTGCAACCCTCAAGAGAAAAAGCATAGAAAACATTTAAGAAATGTTGAAATTGAGTTGATTGATTACTGAATGGTGTTTAACACCACTTTTAACCCATTCCCACACAATGACGCTTTTTGACGCCCCTCAAGATAAACAATTGGGAAAACATTGTGTAAAATGAAGAAATTGCTTATAATAAGCAGTTTCTTCATTTTCACAATGGTTTCTACCAAGAAAGTTGAACAAATCTCAAATTTCATTAACTTTAAATTGTTGTCTGCAATTTCTGTCAATTTGTACCAGCCTTAATTTTTGCCATCTGGTAATGGGTTAAAAGTATTTCAGTCATATCAAGCATCTGGAGCACCTAACCATTGATTCCTGGTGTTTCTCACACCAGTACTACCACTACATCCTTTCTGAGCCTCCAGCTGCTATTCCACTTAGGTTTACATTTATCCACCCATTGGTGAGAGACAAATGTCAGAAAGGAAAATTATTTGCTGCAGCAGGGGATCAAACCCATGATGAAATTTTGTTGAATTCTTTGTACAATATATAATATCAATATATATACACACAGCTTAATTGACTGATCACTGTTGTCATAGATTTTCTTCATTATCCAAAATGTCTTCTACCTTAACCCTTTTCATACTAAACTCGGAATATTTTGGTTTTCACAGGAGATATAGATAATTTGTTTGTTTGATTGAATGGGGTTTTACGCTGCTTTCAACAATCTTTCAGTTATATCACGGCGGCTGGAGCACCTAACAATGGAACCCTGGTATTTCTCACACCAGTACTACCATTACATCCTTTCCTAGCCTCCAGCTGCTATCCCACATAAGTCTACGATTATTGACCCATTATTGAGAGACAAATAGTCGGAAAGGATGAGTGCCTCCGTAGGGGATCGAACCCGGGACCTCTAGATTGACAATCTGACGCGCTACTAACTGCGCTATGACGGCAGCTGGAGATATAGATAAAGATCAGCCTGTACATATATGCAGCCTGATCTTCATCTACACTTCCTGCCTCTCCTTTTCAAACCAGAGTTTTTGATGAAAATAATTTTCAAGAGAAGTATTGGCGATCAAAACAAGTACTACAAGTGCTTTCGTCCCTTTGATTTTGATGCAAAAACTGAGAAGATTTCATTCAGCAGCACAAGGGTTAATTTACAAAGTTTTTAAAGTTTCATCATCTAAAAGTGGTCCCCTGCAATTTAAATTTAAATTTTGTTGTCTGGCAAAGGGGTTAAACATTTAGACATTAAACAGAAAACATGTGTATGAGTTGTGAAAATGTGACTTAAAAGTATGACCTTGACCTTTGACCTCTTTTATAAATGTTGGACAATGGCAAATCCTTCAAAATTAAAACTGAAATTATCTATATGTAGAAGTTTTGGTTCAGAAAAAAAATGACTCTCTTCAGTTCCTGTGTGAAATGACCTTAAAAGGCAAAGACATGTTTCAATTGGCACATTGATTCGTAAACTGTTGAAAGAAGTTTAACCCTAGCCATGCTGAAACCCAGATAGTAGTTTTGACAAAAGGTATAGACAAAGATCAGCCTGCACAAATGTGCACAAATGTGTCTACACCATTTGATTGTCCTTTTTATGCCATGGTTATTTATGGAATTGGTTTTCAAAAGACATAGTGAGCCTAAATAAATTTTGTAGTAAAAGGTTAAAGCATTTGTTAGTCTATGAGTATGTTGTTACAAAAAAGGGCTTTGAGTTAACAAGGTGGCATATTGCATCAAATGAGCCATCAAAAGTCTTGTTTAGTTCTGGGAATTAACAAGAATTTCTTGGAGAATTCAGTGAAAATTGCCTGGAATCTTGATAGCAAATAAATTGGTTTCAATGCTTTAAAATTGGCAAATTTTGCTCTTCCAATCTCAGAGAATCAGATTTCCTACCCATAGCCATTACCACATGACAAAATTTAGGTCTGGTCCCAATTCAAACAAGAGGGCAGTTGGCCCTGGGGCGCTCCCTGATAAAGGCACTTTTTACTTTCAACAGTCTAATTTCATGTTAAGGTTAGGATAATGATAAAAGTGGGTCATACCTGGGGATCCAAAAGTCTAAATTACAAATTCTAAGGCTTTAGGGCAAATTTGAAAGAAGGAATTAACTTTTTCTCCCTCTGGATCCATGGGTTATAATTTCAGAAAAAAGAAAGAATTCTGTGATCTGACGCTTCATGCCTATAACCCCTATCCCAGGAATCCGCCCCTGGGGACCTAAGGATCATGATTTTAGCTATTTTGAAAGAGGTCAATATACTGATGCTTCATGCAAAATATCAAGGCTCTATGCCTTCTGGGTCAGGAAGAGAAGATTTTTAAAGATTATTTTAAAATTTCACTTTTGTTGCCATGGTAACCAAAATTTTTCAACAGATTTCAATTTTTTAGCTACTTTTTAAGGGGACCACATAAGGAACATTTCTGCCAAATTTGGTTGAAATTGGCCCTGTGGTTTGGGAGGAGATGTCGTTTAAAGAAATTGTTGATGGAAAACTGACGCTGGCCGCCATCCGGACTCCGGACAAAAGGTGATCATAATAACTCACATGAGCACTTTGTGCTCAGGTGAGCTAAAAATATACAGACAACAATTTTGAAAATATTTGTCGTTCAAGGTAGAAATAGTGTGGGAATTTAAAATAAAGAAATTGCTTGTAAAAAGCAATTCTTCATTATCTACAATGTTTTGCGATGCTTTTTTCTTAGTCGCATAAAAAAAGTGTGATTGTGTGGGATTGAATTAAAGAGGAGTATATATTTTCATATAAATTTAATCCCCTTTTTGGCTGTCACTTTAAGGCATTTTCCAGCTCTAATAAGTTTAGCCAAATATGTCATTAGAAGTACAATTGAACCCTGTTAATCACAATACAAATTTGTCAACACCTTTGTTGCAATTAACCAGAAGTTGTTATTAAAGGAGCTTTTTTTCCTTTTAATCTAAGGTCAAATCAATGAATTTCTATTATCAGGATTGCAATTAAGAGAATTTTCTGTATCAGCAGGGGTGTGGAGTTCTCCTCCTCAATTTGTCCACTGTTGGACAAGTACAATTTTCAAGGCAACTTATCCCAGGATAGGTAAATACCGGGAAAATCTTGGACCAAAAAGGATCTTAAAGATAATTCATTAAATTATATATTGGAAAATTATCATGATGTTTATTGACAGGTAAAAATATTATAGTAAATAAAAAAATGCTGTCATTAATAACAATTGTCATTAATAACAATTTTTCCTCAAAATCAATCTCTTCATCTTTTCTGTAGAAAAATACATTTCAACCCTTGCTATGCTGTATAAAATGCCTTATGGAATTACATTAAAATCAAATGGCTCAGAGAGCAATGATGGTACTGTACTTGTTGTTCAATAATCAATATTTCTTTTGAAAATCAATTTCATAAACTACTCTGGCAGGAAAAGTACAAGCAGGAGGTGACTGAACTTGACCAGGATCAAACTGCACTTACCTGCAGCCTGATCCTAGTCTATACCTCCTGCAATAGCAGAAATATTCCTGGCTCAGCATGACAGGGGTTAATTTTGGACAAGTAGAAAATTATGTCCATAAACATTTGGAGAAAATCTGTATTTCCACTCCACTGATCAGTATGTTTACTTTAGGTAACTGAACCCATTATCAGATGGCTAAGATTTAGACTGTTCCAAATTGAAAGAAGTTGCAGACAACAAATTCAAGTCGATGAAAGTACAAAAATCTTTTTATTTTGTATTAGATAACATTGTAGATATTGAAGAAATTGCTTGTAACAAGCAATTTCTTCATTTTCCACAATATTTTCAAAGCTATTTTCCTTAGAAGCATCAAAAAGCGTAATTGTTTGGGAATGGGTGTAAATAAGATGTTCATCATATGTGACAGCTTATGAAAATTAATTTATCTACGGTAAACTTTGAGGAAAAATCTAGGCCTACTAAGTTAGGAGAAGATCTTTTAAAGACTTCTTTTCTTTTTTTAAAAAAAATACCTTTCGATACCCAGTCAACCACAGTTTTTCACCCAATTCAATTTTTTTTAGATATAATTATATAAGGGGCACATTTCTGTCATATAAGGTTCAAATTGGCCCTGTAGTTTGAGACTGGATATGTGTTTTAAAGAAATCCTTTTTAATTTCAATTATAGGCCCGATCCCCTACAGGCTAAAGCTCAGCATCTCAGGACCTAAAGGGTAAGCATGAAAGAAGCATGAAACAAGTCGAAGAAATAGCTCAGATTTCACTTAACCCTTGTCATGCTGCATAAAATCCTTTCCAAAATTGCCTAAAAATCAAAGGGCTGAAAACACAGAAAGTACAAGCTTAAGTCACAAATTCAGACTGGTCCAAATTCAAAGAAGTTCAAAACCACACTTCAAAGTGCAATAAATTTGCAAAATAAAAGCCAAATTAAGTAGAAAACATTGTGCCAAAAGAAGAAATTTCTTGTTATAAGCAATTTCTCCTTTTCCCACAAGGTTTTCCATAACCTTATTTCTTCAAGACATCAAGAGGCAGAACTGAGAGGCGTTGGGTTAACCTTTGTCGTGCTGAACCCAGAATATTCCTGTTTTTTCAGGTGGTATAGACAAAGAGCAGCCTGCACATACGTGCAGTCTGATCTTTGTCTACACCACCTGTTTGTATCATTCAAGCCAGTATTAATTATTACACAAATTTTCTAAGGAATAATGACCAAAAACTAATGCTTCCAGCCCTTTGATTTTAACCCTTTCCTGGACAAACCCGAGATTTTACGTCACTGTGATTTTATACATGAGAAAACATTGTGGGAAAAAAGAAAAAATTGCTTATAACAAGAAATTTCTCCTTTTCCCACAATATTTTCTACCACATAGGATTTCAAATTGCATGCATTTTTCATTGTCGTCTGCAACCTCTTTCAAATTGGACCAGTCTAAAATTTCATAAAACAGGAAAGGGTTAATGCAACTCTGGAAATGATTTTATTCAGCCTGACATGGGTGAAATTGTAATATAATGATATAAAAATGTATGATTACAATTAAGTTTACAGAAATTCATTCATCAATTCGAGAAAGAGACGATTTAAGTGGGGAAGTGACTAAGTGATAGAGAGACATAGTGCTTGCATGTATCTGTTATTAGACGGAAGTGCGGCAACTTTAAATCGCCAGGTTTCTATTGAAGAATACTGCTGTACATCCAACTTAATTGAATCCTGGCATGCACAATGGAAATAAAAATAGCTATATTTTTTGTTCTAATCTGGAGTTAAAACAATTTCCTTGGATCTTTCATGCTGAATTTCCTTAGAACCTCCAAAATTACACTATTGCATGACCTTTCTTGAGGCATAACAAAAAAGATATTCAAAAATTTCAGACTACAACTTGCATGTACTGTAAGCTTGTATAAAAATGTATTTTTATAAACCCTTAATATAAGCCTTGTCCAAACTCAAAGGCTTTGCAGATTAAAATTTAAAGTGCATTTAATTTGAAAATAACATTTTGGTAGGAAAGAAAATGTTGTGGAAATAGAAGAAATAGCTTGTTACAAGCATTTTCTTCTTTTTCTTCATCTTTTCTCAAATATAAAATTCAAGGGACATAAAAAATAGGGATTGAACAGGAAAGGGATAAGTTCAGAAAAATAACTTGGATTATACCCTAAATTCTTAACTTTGTGCATTTTTGACTTACCTGATAACAAGTGACAGGCTGCCAAAAGATGTTTTTATTGGGACTTAGGCGCATTCCAACATAATCAAGCTTCTTTGTGTGCCAAAGAAAAAAAATGAATGAAAACATTGTGAGAAAAGGAGAACTTGCTTATTAAATAAAAATGTTGAATAAAAGTTTCTTGCCAATTTGAGAATTAATGATTTTAAGTGGTCCCTTTTTACTAGACAGGTCACAACTTCATACTGATCCTTAATACTGTGTTAAGCAATCTAGGATTATCATTAAAATCAATTTAGACAGTACAAAAATCTCACCTGTGTTTCTATTTGATATTTCATTGAATCTTTTATATAATTCATCTTCATTAAATTCCCATTAAGGTCATCCATCATACCCCAGTCTAAACTTTTTACATTCTATTAAAACTTTATGATTTTTTTTCTCTTTTTTATGCTTATTTTCCCTTGATTGATTGATTGTTCAATTAAACCACTCATTATTTTGCTTAAAAGCATCATCTTGAGACAAACTATAGCATTGTCTTAGCTTGCAAAATATCATTACAATCAACAGATCATTGTTGTAAATGAAAAAAAATGTTTGATTAATCATATTACATGTATTCTTTTAGAACAGAAGTGATGTATATGTTAAGCTATTTTTGTTGATTTTGCAACTTAAACATTGTAGTTACAGCTTGAACAAACTAACCATATTACTTTTTTATTACAAGTTACTGACCATGTGTTTTGCAAAATAATACCAATTATTGTCTATAAGTCAAACTTCCTGTCTGAGGTCTGTGGGGGTAGTTAAATCTTGTCATGCTGCATAAAATCAATTTCAAAATTGTATTATAAACAAAGGGCTGAAAAGCAATGGTAGTACTTGTTCAATCATCAATGTTTCTTTTGAAAATTAATTTCATAATCAACTCTGGCAGGAAAAGTACGAACAGGAGGTGTAGACTAAGATCAGACTGCACTTATGTGCAGGCTGATCTTAGTCTTCACCTTCTGCCCAAACCAGAATACTCCGGGGTCAGCATGACTTGGGTTAACGATAAGTTGATTATGGCACTTTAAGATAAGATTTACCAAGTTCACTCTGCCAGACCTATGATATGAAGTCTGCAACGTTACATCTTCATGATACCGTATCACAACAATAGAGATAATCTATCGCAGTGTAATCAGATATAGTTTTCGCATATAAATTGTAATCATGGAAAACAAGGGTATTGTTTTGAGATCTTTAAACCACATCTTCTCTAAAATGACTGAGCATATGAATAAGGATTTGATGAACTGCCACCATCAAAGTGTAGTCGGTAGCACATCAGACTCCCAATCTTCAATCATGGGATGTAATGGGTTCAATCCACGGCAGCAGCACATGTACTTTCCGACATTATGGATAATCATAAATCCAAGTGTGATAGCAGCTGGAGGCTAGGAAAGGAAGTAGTGGTAGTACTAGTGTGAGAAATATCAGGAATCCATTGTTAGGTGCTCCAGCCGCTACGATATGACTGTAATACTGTTAACCCCATTCAACCAATCAACATCTGCCTTTGACACAGTTATTTGGGAGTGTAGTTTTCATATCAGAAAATGTTTTCTAAAGCATTTTTCTTGAGAGGCATAAAATGGCAGAATTGTGTGAAAATGGGTTAAAGAAGTTGCAGATGACATAAATTTAGACTGGTCCCAGTTTAAGAAGATTCCTGATGATGATTCCTTCATTTTCTACAATGCTTTCTACCCCAAAAGTTGAAAAATCTAAAGTTTCATAAACTTTAAATTGTCGTCTGCAACTCCTTTCAATTTGAACTTAGTCTAAAATGTGTCCATCTGGTAAAGATTTAAATCAAACATCTTATATGACACAGTGGGAGGGACTGCAGCAACCCGTCAGTTTCTGCACATGGAGGAACTTTGAAAAGCCACTTGTACATTATAGAATATACTGACTATATTGACTGTGACAAATTCTTTTAGTCTTAAGCAACTACCTAACTCATGAAGCTTATCTAGAGAATAAGAGAGAGAATGGGTTAACTCATTACCACATTGTGATGCTTTTTGATGTACTACAAAACAAGAGCTGGTCACAGTCATGTGACAAATGCCCCCAAAGGACAGAGTCAAGCATGTGGCACTTTGATTTGTTTTGTAAACTCAACCACATGCATTTGTGAACTATACATCTGGGTTTTTAATAAATGGAATTTTAATACATTTAGTAATTTCTATAAATACAGAATGAAATCGAGAAATGCATTATGGAAGGATTTTTCTGAGGGCAAAGAAGGTCTAAGGTCAAGGTCACTTGGTCAAGGTCATGTAAAGTGGTCCACCCCATTATGCATCTGACCATATATGGAAGCAATCCATTGAAGAATAAGGGAGTAAATACAATTTAACCATTCCGGACACAATTTAACCATTCTGGACGCCCCTTTGACCCCATATTGTGACCTTGACCTTTGAGATTGGAACCTGGGTCTTTTTTTGCAAAACATCGCCTGAAGGTGGTGAACATTTGTATGAAAGAAATTTGTACCTGTGCGCATGATTATAGAAGTTACGGAGCAGACACTGCAAAAAGTCCCCATTTTTGACCTTTGACTCCAGTTTGAGACCTTGACCTTTGAGATAGGAACCTGGGTCTTTTTTTTTGCGAAACATCGTCTGAAGGTGGTGAACATTTGTATGAAAGAAATTTGTACCTGCGTGTATGATTATAGAAGTTACAGAGCAGAGTCCCCATTTTTTACCTTTGCCCCCAGATTGTGACCTTGATCTTTGAGATAGGAACCTGAGTCTTTTTGCGACACGTCGTCTTATAGCGGTGAACATTTGTGCAAAGTTATATTGAAATCCACAATTGCATGTAGAAGTAACAGAACGGACACAAAAGTGGGATGGACGGATGGACGGACAGACGGACAGTTCGATTACTATATGCCTCCCTTTGGGGGCATAAATATGATCATGAAAAACTTTGTGGGAAAAGGAGATATTGCTTATAACAAGCAAATTCTACTTTTTTCACAAATCATTAAACCTCATTTGGCACTTCTTTTCCAATCTCGGTGCAATCTGCAATGTCATCTGTAACTTTTTTCAATTTGGACCAGTCTCCTTGGTTTTGGATTAAGTGGTGTTCATGTCACCCCTTTTGTAACCGAGAAAACAAAATAATTATAGAAATAAGATGGCAAAAATATAATGATGATGGACTTTTAATTATGTTTTAATGACCTCCCATTAACATGGCCATCAAGACAGACAAATATCTGATTCTTATGTAACTTGATACTTTCACCCATTCCCACACAATCTGGTGTTTTAACCCCACTCCCTGAAAAAAAGCTTAATAAACATTGATGAAAGTGAAGAAACTGCCCCTGCAAAAAAATCAAGAACTAGTTTTCTAGTTCAAGAACTTTTCTAGAACTTATTTTGAGGTTCTTCTTGAGGAACTTCTGTAGAGCGTGCCTATGGTTCAAGAACTGAAGTTCTATAAAATTGAAGTATATAGAGTCACTGAGGGACCACTCCATGACAAAAGCTTGCTGACTTTCAGTCAGTGAAGGTAAAAATGAGCAATCATAGAAATATAAAATCCTGGTCTGAGATATTGCAAGAGGCACCCATACCCAACATTTAAAGATGATCAGTTGAAAAATTGAATAACAGACAGGCAGAGCGAATCAGGCAACTCTTGTTGGTTGGGGTCTTAATTATAATATGGATATAAATTTAATCCTTTTCTGTATTGCAAAATTTTAGACCTCTCAAAATTTAGAGATAATGCGTATGACCGTTTCATTTGAAAAGTACTCATTCATTAGGTAGAAAATATGATACAAGCAGTTTCTTCTTTTTCCACAATGCTTTCTCAAGTTTAAAAACACAGGGATGTAAAATCCAGGGATTGGGCAGATAACGAACGGTTTAAAGAGCTGAAAACGAATCCATATGATTGCTTGTAATTTGTGAGAAGTCAGGTCCTTTCAAAATACTAAGTATATCCTAAATTATACAAAAATATTGCTAGACATAAAAATCTGATAAAACTTCACATTTCAAAGGAGGGCGCCTTGCCCTTTAATAAAAGGTTTAATCTTTCATCAAAATATTACTGCAGACTTCATATTTTGATATTTTTCACCAGGTCTGGGTAATTAAACAGCTTACAGTATGGCCATTTCAAACTGCGTAACATAGGAGAGCCCACTAGGGGTCCCACCCCTCATTTAAATAATGGGGCTTTTTGACTGTTTTATTACAAGTCTTTACATTTTAAAACATTAATCTTACACAATGTTAAGGTCTGGCATCAACTTTTGAAAGATTTTAAAATCTATAAAAGCAAGAGGTCAAATCAGAGGTCTTGGAATTGATTCAATCATGGAGTCTGTAAATTTTGGTTAATTACATATGTGAAAAAAATCTGATTGTCAAAATTTAGAGGCAGACAACTGCATGTAACTCTGTTTAACCCATTCCAACACAATGACGCTTTTAAATGCCCCTCAAGAAAAAAGGTTTGGAAAACATGATGGAAAATGAAGAAATTGCTTGTCACAAGCAATTTGTTCATTTTCTACAATGTTTTTTACCCAAAGAGTTGAAACTATCTAAATTTTCATAAACTCTAAATTGTCGTCTGCAACTCCTTTCAGTTTGGACCAGTCTAAAATTTGTCGTCTGGTAATGGGTTAACCCATTAATATCATGTATCTTTTTAAAAAAACTTAAGAAATATGGCGTGAGAACAATTGTCTAAGAAGGGAAAATTATTTTAAATGACTAATTTCTCCTTTTCAACATGTTCAATACCATGAAATTCCCTATTTATCTTAAAATTTCACTTTTGTTGCCATAGCAACCAGAGTTTTTAACAGATTTCAATTCTTTTAGCTATTTTTGAAGGGGACCACCTAAGGAACATTTCTGCCAAATTTGGTTCAGATTGGCCCAGTGGTATAGGAGGAGATGTTGTTTAACCCTTTCCTGGTTTTGAAATTTTAGACTGGTCCAAATTGAAAGAGGATGCAGACGACAATGAAAATTGGATGCAATTCCAAATAAAACCGCCCTATGTGGTAGAAAACACTGTGGGAAAAGGAGAAATTGCTTATAATAAGCAATTTCTCCTTTTTCCACAGTGTTTTCTCAAATATAAAATCACAGTGACGTAAAATCCCGTGTTTATCCAGGAAAGGGTTAAAGAAATTGTTGACGCACGACGGACGGACGCCAGACAAAAGGCAATCACAATAGCTCACTTGAGCACTATGTGCTCAGGTGAGCTAAAAAATCTTTAACAATAATCTGAATATATATTTCTGTTTAAGATTTTTCTGATTACATAAGAAAGGAAATATGATGTGAAAGTCATCATGCAAAAGCTCTAGGGAACAGACTTACCAGTACAAGTGTCAAATAACAGGCTTTGGGATATTTCCTGACAGGAAATTCAATTTTCAGAACAAATGAAAGAGAAATCGCTGAGGTCACGGCAATAATTGGCTGATGCAGAGCAAAATAGCTTGGAAAATTATTGGGTGATTGGAAAATGGCTCTAAAAATGTGCAACACTGGTAATTTGAGCAATGTAGGGTCAATACCATAGAAAAAATTCTTTTGGGCACCCAAAACATCGTAACAACAGCTTTCTAAAGTTGTGTTGTGAATTTTTTTTTCTCTCATTGACAATAACTAGCTATGTATGGTTCTCTAATATCCTGTCATTTCTGGGCAAGTTAACCATAACATTCTGAAATTCATGAATTGTTACAAATTTTCTCCTAGGGTTTCTCCAAAATTTAACCCATTATACTACACAATGCCGCTTTTCTTTGCACAGAACAAAAATACTTCAGAAAAGGATTGTGAGGAAAAGAGAAATTGATTGTTTCTAACAGTTTCCAGCTCCTATGTATACAAAAACACAAGAAATTTCTTCATTTTCCATAATGTTTTCAACAGTTTTATTTTGAAAGGCATAAACAGGCTGGAATGTGTTTGAATGGCTTAATTCTGATATATTTTTTTAGCAATATTCTATTCATGTTCTTATGTGAGTATTGTTTTAGCAAAAAGAGCTTGAAATATCCTTGAGGACAATAATGAAATAGTTCAGGCTATCATTTAATCGTCAATTCAATTTCCCATAAAAGGACGTCAGGCATATAAGGATTCTGTCAAAGCCCCACAATAAAAGAAACTGTTAGTCATAGACTTGAAAAGGCTTCCAAATTGCTTTAGGTTGTTACAATTTCTATTAGACTGGTGGCTCAAAATCAATCACATGGTGACTCAGGATTAAGAGACCTCGAGATCTACTAGATGCAACATACAATGTATATGGTAACAGCCGAGAGCTCGAATAATGAAATTTTACATGAATTATTTTGTCACTCAGGTAGGAGAGGAAAAAATAAAATAAATTTGTGTAATTTGAACTTCATTTTAACCCTTTCCTGGTTTTTGAAATTTTAGACTGGTCCAAATTGAAAGAGGATGCAGACGACAATAAAAATTGGATGGAATTCCAAATAAAACCATCCTATGTGGTAGAAAACACTGTGGGAAAAGGAGAAATTGCTTATCATAAGCAATTTCTCCTTTTTCCACAATGTTTTCTCAAGTATAAAATCAAAGTGACGTAATATCCCGGGTTTATCCAGGAAAGGGTTAATGTGACTTCTAATTTTCTTTTTCAAATTTCAAACTAACAAGAGGACCATGATCGTCCTATATCACTCGCCTGCGTATGATGGCTCAAGGCTTTAAGATATAAACAAAATATCAAAGCCCTACACCTAATTATTTTGGAGAAGATTTTTGAAAGATTTTCTCCTTTAATCCTAGGTATATTGAAGACCCTATGGTTTAGAGCTAATTTCGAAGATTTTCTTCTTTATTTCTATGAATATCAGGGATCATACAGAAAAGGGTTTATTTTCAGAGAAAAGTAATTCCTTTGAAAAATTTTGGTAGAGAGTCAATAGATGATGATTTATACCAAATATCAAAGCTCTAGGCCGTATGGTTTGGGAAAAGAAGATTTTCAAAGATTTCCTTCTTTATTTCTATATAAAATCAGGGATCACACAGAAAATGGCTAATTTTCAAGATACGGTAGTTCCTTGAAGTATTTTGGTTGAGGGTCAATAGATGATGATTTATACCAAATATCAAAGCTCTGTGCCCTATAGTTTGGAAGAAGATTTCTAAAGATTTTCTTCTTCATTCCTATGTAAAATCTAGGATCACACAGAAAAGAGCTAATTTTCAAGATACAGTATTTTGGTAGAGGGTCAGTAGATGATGATTTATGCCAATATCAAAGTGTTTTTTTTTTTCACTTGGTTGTGATGGCAATCAAAGTTCTTCATGTATTTCAATTTTTTTGAAGTATTTTGAAAGAGCATAACCTAAGGATCATTTTCTGTTAAGTTTTGTTGAAATTCTATGATTACTTTAGGAGGAGAAGATTTTTTTGTGATTGTGAATGGACAGAGGGACAGATGGACAGACTGACAATGATCAATCACAAAAGCTCACCAAGAGCACTTTGTGCTCAGGTGAGCTAAAAACTAGAGGCGCTTGACCACCTCTTTTGCTCCACAGACCTGAATGGTGCTGTCAGGAAAACAATATAAACTGAATCCTCTGTGCCATATATAGAAAATGAATCTAGTCACTAAAATCTTTGACATAGTTCTAAGCATTTCAAACTTTATATAGTTTTACAAAAGTTATGGTTCAGATGAAAAGGTATTAATAATTTTCAAAATTTTCACTGTATACTAAATGTAGGTGTAAGCAACGACCATAAAAAACATGTTTTAAAGCAGATAAAAATTATATGAAAGAATCTGACAAAAAGTAACCTGAGGAGTGAGGATGATTCCTGTAAAAATCGGTTGAAATCCATCAACAGGTTCTCAGAAAATTTCAAAGTTTTCAGCATATCCCATGCATGAAAATTAGCCCTCCCCCAAAAAGACATGTTTTTCGTCAAACAAATTCATTGAAGAATCTGAGAAAGGATCTCCAAAGAATAATTCTAGTGAAATTTGGTTGAAATCAATCTACTGGTTTCTTAGAAAAAAAGATTTTTAAAGTTTTCACACTACATAAAAATTAGACCTGCTAATTTAAGCCATGTTTCTCATCTGATCTAAATTCTTTGAAGGAATCTGATAAAGGGTATTATTAGGACCATTTCTGTGAAATTTAGTTTGATTTGATTTGTTTGAATTGGGTTTTACGCCGCTTTCAACAATATTTCAGTTATATCGCGGCGACTGGAGCACCTAACAATGGAATCCTGGTATTTCTCACACCAGTACTACCATTACATCCTTTCCTAGCCTCCAGCTGCTATCCCACATAGGTCTACGATTATCGACCCATTGGTGAGAGACAAATAGTCGGAAAGGAGTGAAATTTAGTTGAAATCTGTTTAATGACAGATGACCAGACCGACACCATGCCATGACAATAGTCCACTGGCTTTCAGCCAGTGGAGCAAATAATATCCTGAAATGATACAGACCAACATATCATTCAGCTCATTACCACATGACTGAATTTTTAATGGTCCAAACTGAAGTGTGAGCAGAAAATAATTTCAAGTTGATGAAAATTCAAAAATCTTTGTCTTTTAGTGTAAAAAACATTGCGTACGATGAAGAAATTACTTCTTGAGGGGTGTAAAAAAAAGCGGGATTGTGTAGAAATTTGGGAATGAGGGAGTGTAGGTTTAACCCTTTCCTGTTTTTGGAAATTTTAGACCTGTCCAAATTCAAAGGTTTTGCAGACGATATTTTAAAGGGGATTTAATTTGAATAATAGCCCTTCAATAGGGTAGAAAACATTTTGGAAAAAGAAGAAATTGCTTGTCACAAGCAATTTCTTCTTTTGCCACAATGTTTTCTCAAGTATAAAATCACAGGAACGTAAAATCCCATATTTAAACGGGAAAGGGTTAAGTATAAAAAGACATATAAACTCTTTGGAAAAAATTAATAATTGTTCTATTGCCCTTCATAGAGAACATAAGAGTTTTAAGTTATAAATTACCTTACCTGATAACAGAAACATCAATGATTTCAAAGATGCAGAATGCTGCAGCTAGACTTCAATTTACAAGTCAGTTTACAGTTCAAAATTATTCAGAATTTACAGGCCAAATTATGCAAATATTTAACCCTATCCTGTTCAAATATCACTGTGATTTTATACTTGAGAAAACATTGTGGAAAAAGAAGAAATTGCTTGTAACAAGCAATTTCTTCTTTTCCCACAATAATTTCTACCACAGAGGATGGTTTCATTTCAAATTACATCAAATTTTCAATGTCATCTGCAACCTCTTTGAATTTGGACCAGTCTAAAATTTAAAAGAAAAAACAGGAAAGGGTTAAGCTAACTTCACCCAAAAACAATAAAATTACAAAATGAAATAGTGATTCTAAAGTATCAAGCTGTTTTCCCAGTAATTATAAGCCTTTCAGCTACGATTTCTATTATTTTGAGGACAAGGCTTATAGTGTCCTATCAGAGAATATCGGATCAATGTTGATTGAAAAGCATTCCATTCCAGCAATCTAATATCCTTTCAATAGGATATTCAGATGATTAGTCCCAATAGAATTGCTGCAGGTATGTATGTCTTTCTAAGGTTTATCCAGGAATTATTAATTGTTATTGAAACAAATTTTTCAAGGTTCTTGAAGAGTTTAATACTGCCACAAATTGCAATGCCTACTGGTGCATGATACTACGCTATTGAGTGCTAGATACTGGATAAACAAGATGTGTTTGTGAAACACCAAGCCCCCGAAACAGGGTGATTTTTATTGGGGTTTTTTTCTTTGTTTTAGGGAAAAGGGTTAAAATTTTGACCTTGACCTTGATGAAATGACCTTCCCCAGTTGCACCTTGTTGAGACCTAACTACATACCAAATATTAGCATTGTATCTTAATTAGGGATGACGTTATAGGAAAATGTTTAGTTGGCAGGTTAAGTTTTTGAGTAATGTTTTAGGGAAAAGGGTTAAAATTTTGACCTTGACCTTGATGAAATGACCTTCCCAATTTGCGCCTTGATGAGATCTATCTCCATACCAAATATTAGCATTGTATCTTAATTAGAGATGAAGTTATAAGAAAATGTTTAGTTTGCAGGTTAAGTTTTTGAGTAATGTTTTAGTGAAAAGGGTTAAAATTTTGACCTTGACCTTGATGAAATGACCTTCCCCAGTTGCCCGATGTTGAGACCTAACTACATACCAAATATAAGCATTGTATCTTAATAAGGGATTAAGTTATAGGGAAATGTTTAGTTGGAAGTTTTGCAGACAAACAGACAGACAGACACTGGTAAAACAATATGCCCCCGATCTATCGATGCAGGGGCATAAAAAGCAATCTAAATAAAATCAAAGGACTACATGTCCTGAGAGCAGTTTTGCTAGTTTATCAGTAACCATGCATGCTCAATAATGATGTCTACATGCCAATATGTATTGTCACAATGAATCAGTATAGGCACACACAAACAAAATGTATTTCTTACTTGTTTTATTATTTTATAACTGAAACTGATCATACAGTTCCTGCATATGGTAACTAATCACCAATGTGCAACAAAGAATTATAAGCAGTTTGGCTCAAATAAAATTTGAAGCCATAGAAACAGAGCATTGAAACAGAAACAGATCCACTAACATAATTAGAAAAAAATGCATATAAGTTTACAACCGTAATTAGAAGAAAAATGCATATAAGTTTACAACCGTTTAGAGTGTAGATTTCTCTTTTTGTATGGGACGTAAATGCGTGGAAATGGACAGAAATGTGTGGAAACTTGTTTTTGTTTGATCAATTTGAAATACCGGTTTTGAACTTTCAAAAACGCTAAAAAGGGCCATAATTCCTACAAAACGAGGGCCAGTTTTGCTCCTTGGTGCTCACAGACAGACAGATGGATGGACAGTCAGATGGATGGACAGACACCAGACGATGACCAATTACATTAGCTCACTCAGAGCACTTTGTGCTCAGGTAAGCTACAAACAGGAAAGTGTTATATTTTGAAATGAATGCATTCAGCAATACCAGAAATATTACAAAGAGTCTAACTTTTTGCATGAAGAAAACAAAGACGGCAACAAGAAAGAAATTTTCATAAGACCCCTTTTCCCATGTTTTTTTGATGGACAAGCCGACTCCTATTTACCCCTCAGAAAGAGTTTTTGGGGCAATAATTGTAGGGGTGTATATCACTAAATCTAATAGAATGATTCTGATGTACTGCTAGTTATTTGTGCATCTTTTTTTTTTTAAAAAGTATATATTGACCCGTCATGCTGACTCTGGAATATTTCAGTTTCGGAAGGGGGCATAGATAAAGATCAGCCTACACATAAGTGCAGTCTGATCTTAGCTTACACCACCTACTTGACCTTTTCAATCCAGAGTTGTTTAAGAAGCAAGTTCTGAAAAGGGATATTGGCCAAAAACTAGTGTTAGAGCTTTCAGCCCTTTAATTTTAACACAATACCACATGGCAAAATGTTAGACTGGTCCAAATTCAAAGAAGTTGCAGACGACATTTTAAAGTCTATTAAATTTTGGATGTTTTCAACTTTCTTGGTAAAAAACATTGTGGATAATAAAGAAATTGCTTGTTACAAGCAATTTCTTCTTTTTCAACAATGTTTTCCAAAGCTTTTTTTCTTGGGGGCGTCTTAAGGCGTCACTGAGTGGGAATGGATTAATGCAATAATAAAAGGGATTTAACTCAGCATGACAAGACTTTATTTTATACATTTTATCAAATAAAATTTCTTTATCCTTTCCCCTATAATCCAGCTTTTTGGCTTATGTTCACTGCAACCCTTTTCAATTTCGAGCAGTCCAAACTTTTGTCCTCTGGTTATGGGTGAATTCACTTAATGGTAAGAAAGAAAGGGCTATATTTCAGTAACATTGCAGGCCCCATCTGCCTTATTCAGTATTACAAAACTTCCTACATAGGTTCTATTAATGAAAAAGTTGGTAATACCACATCGTGGTGGCATTTTTTAATTTTCAGGAGCATTGATCTATTTTCTCTTACATTTTCCTGGAACTTTGACATGACATAATTCCAGACTGTCAATAAACGACCAAGGAATTCACTCAGAATCCAGTTTATGTCTATGAATACAATATGGTTCTCTTCCATGCAAAGATTGAAGTATCTCCTTTTTTAATCCTTTCCCGTTTTACAAAATTTTAGAATAGTCTATTTTAAAAGAAGTTGCAAACGACAATTAATAGGCCCAGGAATTCACACAGAATGTCTGGATACAATATTGTTTCTTTTAGTCAATTTCTTCATTTAACACAAAGTTTTTCAAATTGTCATTCTTGACAGGCATCAAAAAGCGTCATTGTGTATGAATGGGTTATATCATAACTACTGCATTTTGTCCTTGATGATTTACATTCATAATATTTTGGTTGTAAATTATCGTAGTTGAGATGTATGTAAATAAACTGTCTTTAACTATAAACACAAGCTCTATATTTTGTAGCTTATATTCACTGAAAAATCATTTTACTCTCAGGAGGTGCCAAGTTGAATAATGCTGTGAATTCTTGAAGATTTGTGTCAATTAACCCATTACCAAATGGCAAAATTCTAGAATAGTCCAAATTGAAAGGAGTTGCAGACGACAATTTTAAGATTATGAAATTGTAGATAGAATATTGAATGAAGAAATTGCTTGTTCTCATGTTTTCCAAATTGTCTTTCTAGAGGGGCCTCAAAAAGTGTAATTGTGTGGGAATGGTTAATATTATAATCTTCTGTATTTTGTGTTTGATGATTTACTTTCATATTGTTTTGTGGAATAACCTTAGTTGAGATGTGTGTATTTCCGTTAATTTATAGTCTCAACCATAGCACATGCCCATATGAGCTACACCCCCAGAAGATAGTAAGTTGTTACCGGGGATAATGCAAGGATACAGGATGAATCTGCTGAGAGCAGGCCTAGTTCCTTAACTTGCTCGGTCGATAGCACCATCACATGGGGCCTTGGTTTTAATGTCTCATCAAAAAAACAATTAGTTTGTTACTTGATAAGGTCAGCCCAGGGTTCAAACCCCTGGTCTTGAGCTTTGAAATTTTTTAGCTGAGATATGTAATAAACTGTCTTTAACCCGTTACAAGACTACACGATTTTAGACTGGTCCAAAAGGGGTTGCAGACGACATTTTAAAGTTCATAAAATTTTAGAACTTTTCAACTTACTGGGTGGAAAATAAGGTATAGAATATACAAATGCTTGTTACAAGCAATTTCTTCATTATACACAATGTTTTCCCTATTTCTATTCTTGAGGAGCACCAGAAGGCGTCATTGTGTGGGAATGGGTTAACTATAAATACTATAAAGCTCTATTTTTTGTTGCTTTTATTCACAGTAAATCATTTAACTCTTTTTAACACATTAGCACACAATGCCACTTTCTGATGCACTGAAGAAATATTATTGTGGAAAACTCTGAGGGAAAAGAAGAATAATTGATTGTTACAAGCAACTTCTTCATGATCCACAATGTTTTTACCAGGAAAGTTGAAAGAATCCAAATTTTTAATTAGAATTTATAGTATGGACAAGTCTAAAATTTTGTCATCTGGTAATGGGTCAAATAAAGCATGGCTAAGACAATACCATAACAGTAAGGTTATTATTATGAAACATTGCTATTTGACCAAAAGCATTGACCCACAGAATGATGCTAGTTTTGACGCCTCTCAAGAAAAACAATTGGGGAACAAGCAATTTCTTCATTTTCCACAATGTTTTCTACCCATAAGGTTGAAAAAATCTAAAATTTCATAACTTTTAAACTGTCGTTCGCAACTCCTTTCAATTTGGATCATCTAAAATTTTGTTGTCTGGTAATGGGAAAAAACTTTACTCGTTTGTGAGGTAATAGCATAACAAAAACTGTTTGTCTCATGAAAATTCGTTTATGATACTCTTGATAAATTGTTTATGATCCTGGACAGATAACAGTTGCCATGTGTCACCATGCTGTCTGTCTGGAGCAATCTTGTGACAGACTGGCTAAACAATCACAATCTGATCTTATCTCATGATGACAGCAAGAAGTAGAGAACAATGACCTTCACTTGTATACTGATAACTTATTACTGTTAAATTGGCAATTTTTAAAGACCAATTATCATAATAACTCAATCAAATAGTATCAGTTGGTTACCAAAATATTGTTAATACAGCCTTATCCCCGTCAAAAAGTTCCTGTACTAGTTTTCTAATTTGCAGATATGAAGAATTGGAATAATTTTTACATACCATAAAAGAGTGCTTGTTATTACATAACAATCATTTACAAATTGAGAGGCATTACTCCATCCACTCTTAACATTCCCAGTTTCTTCAAGAATGTGACATGGGAGTGTTCAAAGTAGTTTTTTTGTACACATGGTAAGGTTTACATAAATCTTAAATTTCAGTCATCATTTTCACCTGCAAATATCTAAAAGCTTTCTTCCAAAGAGTTGTAGCTTGCAAACAAGATGGCCAAAATGGCCCTAAATCGCTCTCCTGAGAGATATTTCTCTAAGACTGATAAGGCCAGTCCTGCAATGCCCACATTTTTTGTGAATTAAAAGTTCATGAACAATTTTTTAAATAGGACCACCTAAGGAACATTCTTGACAAATTTGTTCCAAGTTGGCCTGGGGGTTTAGGAGGAGAAATTTTTAAAGAACTATTTCATGATTTCTGTAAGTCTGATAAGCCCTGCCTTGTCCAGCCCCTATTTTTTGGCGAATCAAAATTTCACCAACAGGTTATGAAAAGGGTCACCCAAGGGTTGATTTATTGAATGGGGTTTAACCCAACTTTTTACAGTATTTCAGTCATATTGCAACGGATGGGGCACCTAACAATGGATTCCTGGTATTTCTCACTCAAGTACTACCACTATATCCTTTCCCAGCCTCCAGCTGCTATCCCATTTAGGTTTACAATTATCCATCCTTTGGTTAGAGACAAATGTCGGAAAGGATATGTGCTGCTGCTGGGGATGGAACTCATGACATCCCATGATTGAAGATTAGGAGTCTGATGCACTACCAACTGTGCTATAATGTCATCACCCAATGAACATTCCTACCAAGTTTGGTTGAAATGGTTACAAAGGAGAAGATTTTTAAAGAATTGTTGATTACTTCTGACGGACAACAGCTGATGGTCAAGGCACAACAGATACAGGGTGATCACAAAAGCTCACCTTGAGTATGTTGTGCTAAGGTGAGCTAGAAAATATATCTTAGTCATCTTACTGGTCTTAAAACTGGTTTAGGAACTAGTTCTAGAACTTGTTCAAGAACTAGTTCTAGAACTGGTAGACCTAGTTCTTGAACCAGACCTTTAACTCCAAGTTCTTGAACAGCCAATTGACATTCTTAGACATTCAAGAACTAGTTCTAGAACTTGAGCTAGAATGTTCAAAAACTAATTCTTGAACTGCCATTAATGTTCTAGAACTGAAGTTCTAGAACATTTTAGAACTATTTTTGAAGTTTTTTGCAGGGGTAGTATCAGCGTTTTCCAAGTATATGAGTGTAGTTTATATTTGAATGAGAAAATGTTTTAATAATAAACTCCTTCTTTGGAAATGTATTAAATAAAAGGACTTAAAGCACAATACTCTGATTGTGTGTCAATATTTCTTTTGATAATTGATTCTATAAACAACTCTAACTTGAAAGGCACAAATATTTGGTGTAGACAAAGGTCAGACTACACATATGTGCAGGCTGATCTTTGTCTATACCTTCTGGCTATATTTTGAGTTCACCATGATAAGGGTTAACATAAGCTTTATTTACATTATTTTGGTCACCCACTGAAAGTATGGAGAAAGAGAACATGGGAGATAATTCCAGATGATGCAAAGCCAAGCATGGCTGATACTCCTTATCAACCTTCAAGCTCATGGCACTCTCCCCCGTAACAATTGTTTTATGGGACATAGCTCATGTGGGCAGAATTGGGTACCATGGATAAATGAACAAACATAGTTACACAGACATCAATTTCGAATGAATAGTCTTGTTGAACACATGGGGGACAGAAAGGGATTATTAATTTTATATCTCTATTCAAGTTAAAATATTGCTTTGGGATAATTGTTAAAAATGTAATTTAAAATAATTTCTAAACAATTCATTAATTTTCTTCACCAGTTAAATTGCATCATTTAGGAAATTTATGCGAACCTGTAGGAAAATCATTCACTCCAGAGCAATTTTTGTCACGCTTAACAAACAAAATCATAAATATTTCACAAGGTAAAGAGTGAACAATTTCATGTCTCCAATAAGTCTGTAACAACCCTATTGATCAAGCTTATTAGAGACGCTAATCTTATGTCAAAATAGAAAACATAACTGTAAAACAAACTTTATTTTTTTTAGTTTTAAAATTATCAACCTTTCCTTTCATCTGTACATGTACCCATTCATGCAGAAGAAGTCAGATCCATTAGCCAACACTTTACTTTTAAATATTTGTATCAAGATTTTCATTAATTATGTATATCATAGAGTAATGTCTATGTACCTGAACCGATGATAACACAACATAATTTTAGATTGATTAATTAATTGTATAGGGTTTTTAACAGTATTTCAGGCATATCCCAGTTGCTGGAGCACCTAACCATAGATTCCTGGTATTTCTCACACCAGCACTACCACTACATCCTTTCCGCGCCTCCAGCTGCTTATCCCACATAGGCTTACAACTATCCACCCATTGGTTGGAGACAAAGATCGAAAGGATAATCCCCGCGGCAGGGGATTGACCCCGGGACCCTATGACCAGGAGTCCTACACGCTACCACTGGGCTACAACATAATTTTATACTGGGACAGATAAAAAGAAGTTGCAGACGACAATTCTATGTCTATGAGGTTTATTTGAAGACCATCACCAAATAATCATTTCTGTAAAGTTCCATTGAAAACTGATGGTTAGTTTAGGAGGAGATGATGTTTAACCCATTCCCAAACAATCCCTCCTTTTTACGCCCCCCCCCCAAAAAAAAGCTTCAGAAAACATTGTGGAAAATGAAGAAATTGCTTGGATCTAGCAATTTCTTCATAATCCACAAAGTTTTCTATCCAAAAGAAAGAATATTCCATCTTCTTTAAGTTGTTGTCTGCACCTTCTTTCAATTTGGACCAGTCTAAAATTTTGTTATGGGAATGGGTTAAAGAATTTGTTCTTTATTCCTATCCATATTCCAGGTCCACATCATACAACTACTAAATATCACATCCTCATTCTAAACTGAAGTATTTAGTAGAGGACCACAAGGCCAAGCTACATACAAATTTGCTAACAGTTGACGAGAGGATTTTTAAAGAAGTCCTTAGAAATTCACTTAGCAACCAGAGTTATAGATGGAATACAATTTCTTGGAGTATTTTGGGATGCCATCGAGCAGGGATCATATCTGTGAAGTCATTGAAATCTGATGGGCCTGTTCAGGAGCAGATTATTAAAGATTTGTTCTCAGACAGACAGACATTTGACAGCAGGCAATCAGTACTTCCCAGAGCAATTTGAGCGCAAATGAGCTATAGAGTTTGAAACATGGCAGTCAAAACCCATGACATATAACCATAACGAGATGACAAAATTTTAGACTGAGGTCAATTTGAGGTTGATGAAATTTCAAAAATCTTTGTCTTCGGGGTAGAAAACAATGTGCATAATGAAGAAATTTCTTGTTATATACACAGCAATTTCTTCATTTTCCACAGTGTAGTTCCAAAGCATTCTTCTTGTCCAGCATAAGAAAGCAGGATTGTGTGGCGATGGGTTAATGTAAGCCCTACTGGTCTTAAAATGGCCGGTGGAGCTACAAACTGTAAAATAGAAACTATGATGTGCAAATATATATAGACCAAGATTATTGGGAAATTTTTTTAGTTAACCCATAACCACACAATGACGCTTTAGAAGCCCACAAAAAATAAGAACATGGAGAACTGTGGATAAAAGAAGAAATTGCAAACAATTTCTCCTTTTCTCACAATGTTTTCTACCCCATTTGGCACTTATTTTCAATCTTAGAGCAATTTGAAATATTGTCTGAAACATCTTTCATTTTGGACCAGTCTAAAAAATTGTGTTGTCTAGTATGGGTTTAGGATTTATATATAAATTCTCCGATTCTAGACAAGCCCATTCATCATTTAAATATCACTTTGATATCCTGTTATCTCTTGCAACATATGTTATGAAATTATAAACTGTTTATTGTCTAATGGAGACAGACTGTTCTAAATATTGACATAAAACAATTTTTGCCTGATGTGAATTTTCATTATAGTGAAAAATGAGTTAAAACATGTCTAACAAACTGTTCCTCAAGCAAGTAATATACAAATTGATATGAAGAAGACTATTATAAATATCTTAAAAAATGTTTAATACATTTGCTTAACATACAACCCATTACCATGCAATGCAACACACATTTTCATACACTCATGAAAATAGCATTGTTCTGTGGAAAGGAGAAATTGTCCATAGCAAATCATTTCTTCTTTTCTGACATTATTTCAACCAGTATGTCATTTATTTCAAAATTGCAAACAACATTTGAAATGTTATTTGCAATTTTGAAATAAATGACATATACTGATTCAATTTAGACCAGTCTAAAATTTGAATACTGGTAACAGGTTTACCCATTCCCACTCAATCCCACTTTTTTTACACCCTTTACAGAATGCTTGAGAAACTATGTTGAAAATGAAGAAATTGCTTGTATTCATTTTCCACTATATTTTCTATCCAAAAACACAATGATTTTTTTTAAATTTCATCAATTTACAAAATTCTAGAATTTTGTTGTTTGGTAATGGGTTAAATTACCAAAATATGTTCAGAAATCCACATCAGTGAAACTCACTTGAGGACAAGGGTAAGGGAAAAATGAGGCGCCAGGCAAAATATGATAATATACTCTACATGCAGTGGCCGACTGTCAAATCAGACCAGTGTTAACACTCTAACAAGTAGTTACAATACAGAGAAAATCGGAAAAACTTTAGTGACTGAATACTTCAACTGGATAATTATCGCAATTTTACTGCAATTTCGAACTTTTGAGTTTGAAGTGATTAAGTTATAGCCAGTGCACTTTCCTACTACTATGTAGTGAATTGTTCAGGTAGCTGGCTTTGATATATTTCCAGTTTAGATCATGAGGGAGCTATTTAATTAGGAGCTTTACGGAGAAATAAGCGTCTTTTCATATTCCTAATAATGAACAGGTAAATATATTCGGGCTGAAAAAAGTTTAAATAAACACATAAAACTCTTTTTATTTTAATATATTAATCAGAAAAGAATGTTGTAGAAATTTTCAAGAAATTATTTCTTAAAACCTATACAAGATGACAAAATTCTATACCGCTTAAAACTGAAAGGAGTTGCAGATAACATTGCAAAAAGTGCAAATAAGTACCAAACAAGGCAGAAAAAATTGTGAGAAAAGGAGAAATTGCTTGTAACAAACAATTTCTCATTTTCCACAAAGTTTTTCATGATCACATTTCTTCAGGGTATTTAAAATCGTCATTGTATGTTAATAAGTTGATTTTTATGCTGCCATTTTATGAATTTTTTAATCTTTTGGTTCTTCTTTTTGAAACAAAATACAATTGCATAACTATAATAGTTGACTAGAATATTGCAAATCAGTAGCAACATAAATTACCCTCTATACTCAGGGTTCGGCTCCTATCTTATTTTTGGACTCGTCCCTGCCAACTGGTCAAATTCAACAGCATTTTTAGCAAGTATTCTTGACAGTCAAAAAAAAGGGTTCATTGGTAAAAATTTTAAAGATTAACATTTTATTCATTTACTCATTAACCCTTATCATGCTGAACCCTGGAATATTCCTATTTTGGCAGGAGATCTAGACAAAGATCAGGCTGCACATTTGTGCAGTCTGGTCTTTGTCTAGATCTCCTGCTTGTCCCTTTAAACCCAGCATTGTATATTCCAGTAATTTTCTAAATAATTACCAGCCCAAAATTTTGTAAAGGATTTTATTCAGCAATAAATTCAGAATTTTGGTATGGAAGTCAATTTTGCCATTCAACTTTGTAAGAAATTCTTTTAATTGTCTTTTGATGTGAAGTTATTTAATCGCTGGCTGCATTGCATTTATTGGATTAAGAGCTATATAATATAATTCAGATAGAAATAATACTATTATTTTGACAGTTCTAAACTGGTGTTCCAAAGCAGATTTGACAGCTTCAGGCTTTTCTTATTGGAAATTTATAGAAGCTTAAAGCAGACTTTATATTAAGTATCATAGATCAATCCATATTTTGAATTGTACTTAAATAGTGTTTCTCTGCTTTCATTTTTGTTTTGTATGAATGGGGTTTAACACCACTTTTAACAGTATTTCAGTCATAATTCAGCAGCTGAAGCACCTTAATGCACACTGACTTGAATTGTAAATTGTAAAAGTTTGAATTATAATGCCTTTTTTATACTCATTTTACCCTTGTCATGCTGTATAAATTATCTTCTTGAATTGCTGTAAAGTCAAAGGGCTGAAAGTACTGATAGAATTTGTTAAAAAATCAATATATCTTTAAAAATCAATTTCATAAACATCTCTGGAATGAAAAGTACAAGCAGGAGGTGAAGACCAAGATCAGCCTGCAATTATGTGCAGGCTGATCTTGGTCTACATCTCCTGCAAAATCTGGAATATTACAGGTTAAGCATGACAAGGGTTGTGACTTCAAAATTTCAGAATGCTACTAATTGTAACAATTTGCAGATGGCAAATTCTAGTTGATGAAATTGTAAAAATGGGTGCATATATAAATGAAGCAATGACTTGAAACAAGAAATTGTCCAAAAGAATATGCCCAGATCTTTCGATGCAGGGGCATAAAAACTATAACCAAACCTAAATTGACCTAGCTTGTTTTTTGTTTTTTTTATTGTCTTTACATTGGGCAATCATATTTGACTTATGTACTCATGTAAGGATAGACCTTTATTTGCAACTATGTATCGCAGCTCCATGACCCTTTGACTTTTACCCTTACATAGGTAATTTTAACATACCAGTATGTACTCATCTAAGGATTGATCAACCATGTACCATGACCTTGACTCTTAACCTTCTTTACATAAATAGGGCATTTATAACAGCTTACACACATCTAAGGACTGGCTTTTCTTCAAAACTATGTACCATGACCTATAGCCTTGACCTTGACTCTTAACCTGCTTTTCAAACAAATTAAACTGAAATCTTTAAACGAAAACTTCAACCTCCATTATATTTTCTGTAATGAATTAATATAGGGCAATCATATTTGACCTATGATAGTTTGAACTCATAGGATCTCAGGGTAGGCTTTAACTTACAATTATGTACCATGATCCTGTGACCTTGCCCCTTAACCTACTTTCCAAAAATTTTATCCCAAACTTGAACCTTGCTTATGTGTTTTTAATGCTTTTTACATAGGGCACTCATATTTGCTCATATTTTCGTATTCCTTACACTTAGGACCATCAAATTCCACTCTCAAAAAGAGAAAGGCTTTTATTCTATATCAAGTACCATGATCCTTTGACCTAGACCTCTGACGTACTTTTGAAAATCTTTAACCTTGCTCAAATTTTCATATTTCTTACACCGAGGACCATCATATTTCATATAAACACTTGCAAAGTGACAGGCTTTCATTTCAGACCAAGTACCTTGTCTATTTGTTCAGTAACAGACACATATAAACTTGAAATTTTGATGCAGAAGGAAAGAAAACTTAAATAAATATGCAAACAAAAACATCTAAATTTAAGTTTATGACCTATAATTGGTGTCATTTCTAGGATTCATACTTTGATTCTTTTAATAATTTACTAACCAAAAAATTTTAAGTCTTAGGCTTTTACCAATATAGAAAATTTTAGACTAGTCCAAATTCAATGATTTTGCAGATAACAATTTAAAGCTGGTGAAATTTTGAAAGAAAGTGTCTTTGTTGGGTAGAAAACCTTGTAGACAATGAAGAAAGTGCCTGTAAAAGCAATTTCTTCATTTTCCACATTTTTTCCTATGTTTATCACTTACAGGCCTTCAAAAGATGAGAATAGGTGGGAATTAATAAAAATGCTTTGCAATTTTTTTCTGCTTACTTAAATCCTTGAAAGAAATTTATTCTATATTGCCCTGTTTGGGACTATGTTAAAATGGATGTTTGGCCAAGCATTAACAATTAGTTTGTACCTGAGGTAAATGAAGGATAAAAGATTTTTATCTTTTGACCCCAAACAGTGATAGGCTTTGATCCAAACAGGATCATTTCAACATGGTTTCACTTGAGACTTTCAACTAAGTTCATCATCTTTCTCCCTGTCCGTCATTAGTTGATGATTCTTAAAGATAAACAGTACGATAACAGTTACTAAGATTCTATTTGACCCTTTAACAAGCAAACTCATAGTATCTCAATATGAAAAGAAAATCAAACACTTTGGGATTCATTGTTGGTTAAGACAAGACAACAACTCCTAACACAAGGGTCAGGGCCATGAAGAGTAAACTAATTAACCCATTCCCACACAAACCTTCCTTTTTATGCCCCTCGAGTAAAAAGCTTTAGAAAACATTGTGGAAAATGAAGAAATTGCTTGTATCAAGCAATTTCTTCATTTTTAGCGGTTTTGTAGGACCAAACCGGTATTTCACATCGATCAACCGGAAACAAGTTTTCACGAATTTTCCGCTCATTTCCACGCATGCTCATAAACTTGACGTTAAAATCTATGTGATAGCCTCCATCTTGTTTCATCGCTGATGAAGAAAAAAACTTACATGCTGAATGCCAACAACCTCCTTTTAGTCATGAATATCAAGGAAAATGGTTTTAAACTTCGACTTGATATATCCATAGTAAATAGTCTAATGAACTGTCTAAACGAGAGAAATAATTTCTTGGCGTTTCAAGATAGAATCTAGGTCACTGGTTAGTGGAGTAGGCGAATACATGTTAACAAACTCCTAATCCTGTCTGTTAGTTTTGACCTGGCAGGGCTGAGCAAATTCGTAGTATATGTTACAAGTTACACAATTCAAGCGTCTATTTAACTCCTACGGATAAAACACCCCTTTACCTCTCGAATTCGACTATATCTTTGAAACTGACATGTAGTACTGTACTTCAATTGTAATAATAATAAGCTTAACGCAAAAAGAATTGGTTGTTAGCTTTGATCGCTTTACCTATTTATCATTTAATCTTTTACCACACAACCACAAATTTTCACGCACTGACGAAATGATATTAAAGAAAACGTCATGATTTAATCAAAATAGCGATTTCGGTAACCCTTAATAGGTTAGTGATTGATTGAATTGGGGTTTAACGCAACTTTTAATAGTACTACAGTTATATTGGGGCGGCTGGAGCTCCTAACCATGAATTCCTGGTAGTTCTCACACCAGTATTACCACTACATCCTTATCGAGCTTCCAGCTGCTCATCCCACTTAGGTGTACGATTTATTTATTCATCTTGATTTATTGAGCGCAGTTACTGATACGCCAGCAAAACCGCTCTCAGGACTTTCAGTCCTTTGATTCACATTGTTTTCTATCCCAAAAGACAAAAAAAATTCCATTAACTTGAAATTGTCGTCAGCAGCTTCTTTCAATTTGGACTAGTCTAAAATTTTGCTGTGTTGGAATGGGTTAAACCCTTGTTATGCTGAACCCGAAATATTCTTTTTATGGCAGGAGGTATAAATAAGATCAGCCTACAAATATGTGAAGTCTGATCTTAGTCTACACCTCCTGCTTGTTGCTTTTAAGCCAGAGTTGTTTATCAGTAAATTTTCAAAAGAATCTTTAACTCACAATAATTGCATCCAGTACCATCAGCCCTTTGATTTATTACACAATTCTGGAGTGGATCTTATTCAGCATTTCAAGGGTTAGGTTAATCTCTTGTGGGCATCATTTTTTGCAGTGCTATATTATGTGAGTTATCTTTGAAAGCTTTTTACTTGAGACATGTAAAAAGCCAGATTGTGTGGGAATGGATTCAAACATTTTTCTCACTATCATGAATTTCAGTTTGCTTCAGGGAAAATAAACATATTATCAATATTTAAAATTGTCCATTAGCAAAATTTCTAATTTAGAAAAATCTAAACTATTTTAAAGGAGAATTAATGAAACTTAATGAAAGATTTTTAAACTGATTAGGGAGTGCTTGCCTTATTGTTACTTTCGTCATCAAAGTTATGTAGCCTCTGGGTAAAATAATTAACCCTTTTTCTAACAATGATTGACAATCGATGTAATTGTTTCCTTTTACAGTTGTAAAATTGTTTTCATTTCAATAACCATGTAATTTCTTAGACAACTGTAAAAATATATTCATAATTCAGGGTGTCACTGAAAGAGTGTTAATGTTAGTTAAACTTTCCTGGTTTTTGAAATTTTAGACTGGTCCAAATTGAAAGAGGATGCAGATGACAATGAAAATTGGATGCAATTCCAAATAAAACCATCCTATGTGATAGAAAACACTGTAGGAAAAGGAGAAATTGCTTATTATAAGCAATTTCTCCTTTTTCCACAATGTTTTCTCAAGTATAAAATCACAGTGACGTAAAATCCCGGGTTAAACTTTCCTGAGAAACAAAGGCCTGGTACAAATAGTTTGCTTAACCCATTCCCAGATAACAAAATTTCAGACTTGTCCAATTTAAAAGGAGTTGCAGACGATAAATTAAAAGGCGTCATTGTGTGGGAATGGGTTAAATGACTGAAGATAAATATCTAAGGAAAACATTATGCAATCAGCAGGAATTGCTTGTAATGAGTAAATTTTCCCTTTTGCACATTATTAACTATCCTAAATAGTTCTCATTCTTTCAGTTTGAACTGTCAAATGCATTCTACTTCAGTGTTAAGCTTACACTGCATTCCTCTTTCCCTGCAGTGATTTTATGAGTATTCTCCATGCTTGATCAGCCATTAACTTGTTAGGATATTTCAAGAATATATCATTCTAGAACAATTTAAACAATTACTGCTGTGAGTTAAAGGCTGTTTCAGTTATGTTTTTTAACATTAATTCATTAATTTAAACCTTAGTAGTACTTTTCAAACAACTATCAGTTCCATATATGTTCCATAAATACCGGTACCTATAAAATATAAATTCCTATTCAGTCATTAAATGCGAAATTGCAAGAACTACAAATGTTAGAAAAAAACTATCATATTGTTCTAAACGCCCCTTTATTATGAAAGCTTTGGAAAACATTGTGGAAAAATAAGAAATTGCTTGTAACAAGCATACGCTTCATTATCCACAATGTTTTCCATTCCAAAATACAAAGATTTTAAAGATGTAATCAACTTAACATTGTCATCTGCAACTTCTTTGAAATTGGAGCGGTCTAAAAAAAATTTCATGTGGTAATGGGTTAACTCCCTTTTTCACAAAGAATTCAGGTTATCCCATATATAAATCTTTACGACATAGTAGTAAAGTGTTGACGACCTTTTTTGTCCTCATTAAGGTAAAGGTAGGCCAACTTGTGTTTTCGACTGATTGTTTATCAGTCCAACCAATCACACAGACATCTTGTCTACAATAGGTTACCCTCCAGGGATAATTAACAAAAGGTAAAATCATAATTTAATTGTAGAGAAAAAAGTGAGGTTTTTAACTTTCATAATGCTTTTACCTTGTCTCACTCATTTATCTACAGGCTTGTGCATGAACAAGGTTCTATGGGAATTTTCATTGGATTTTTCTGAGTCTACTATTTAACAGGATTATGATAGGACTACAGCTATTTTTTTTTTACTATGTGTAAAGAAAGGACAATATGAATTCTTATCATTTGCATGTAAGTATTTGTAACAGTTTTTTTTTTCTAAATTTCTATAAATCATTTTGTTTCTTTTTTTTCTATTTCTTGGGCAATACTTGATCTTCAAACATGTTTAGTTTCAGCTGCAGCCATAGCGCAGTGGTAGAGCATCAGACTCTCAGTCATAAGCCATAATGTCAAGGGTTCGATCCCCAGTCATGACAAATTTCATCTCCCACTAATGGCTGGATAATCCTAAAAACCCTAATGGGATGAGCTGCTGGAGGCTCAGAAAGGTTGTAGTGGTAATACTTGTGTTAGAATTACCAGGAATCCATGTTAGATGCTTAGATGCTCCAGCTACCGCAATATGAATGAAATACCGTTAAAAATGATGTTAAACCCCATTTAATCAAAACAAATGTTTAGTTTCAAAAACCTTAATCATTAATATCTGGCTGCAATCTAAAGCTTACAGCCATTGAAACATTGTGACCTATGTAAGAAATGGTTGGGCAATTAACTGATATGGTTTAGCAGGATGATAAGCCCTTTCTATGTCCACATATGAACTTAAATGTTATAGCTGTTGAGTATCAGCCCAGTGTGTTTTACAAACATCATCAGTTGGGTACAGTTTAACCCTTGTCATGCTGAACCTGGAATACTCCTGTTTTGGCAGGAGGTATAGTCAAAAATCAGATTGCACATAAGTGCAGTCTGATCTTAGATTATACCTCCTTTTTGTCTCCTTCAACCCACAGTTATTTTCAGGGATTTGATCTTATTGCAAATTCAGATGAGGATTTTATTCGGCATGATCAGGGTTAAAATTGAGTTAACCCTTTCCCGTTTCTTGAAATTTTAGATTGGTCCAAATTGAAAGAAGTTGCAGACGACAATGAGAATTGGACGCAATTTGAAATTAAACCATCCTATGTGGTAGAAAATATTGTGGGAAAAGGAAAAACTGGTCTTTTTCCACAATATTTTCATAAGTATAAAAGCACAGCCACGTAAAATCCTGGGTTTGTACAGGAAAAGGTTAAGGGTCTATAGTTATTGGTAGCAATCTTTTTTAATGCTTGTCTTTCCCTGTGAGGTTCATTTTTCATCTGGGCCCATTTTTCATCTGATATCAAATTATCTTAGCTTTCAGAATCTCTGGTCAGTAATTTCACTGATATGTCAATTTGTATCTGTTTTATGCCCTGAGCTGTGATTTGCTGATGTTTTTCTTTGTTTCTGGCAACCAAAAAATAGTATCATAAAGCTTAATTAATTTTAATTTGAAAGCCTGAAGACCTTCTTCATTACCTCTAAGCAAAGCTTGATTCAAATTTTGTACCATAACTTTAGAACAACAATCTCAGTCTTTAGTTGGAGCAATCCAAGCCAATTCAGGATTATATCATGTAGGTTATTGAGATCAGAATAAAGCTTACAGTAATGTTTTTAGAATTTAGTTCAAAACTATTAAATATTAATTAACTATTAAACTTAGTCATACATGATTGATAAAAAGTAAAATAAACCCAATTTCTCTCCCAAAAAGATGCTGAAGAAAATAGACATATAATTTATTTATCATTTCTTTTCTTTTCATTATAAATGCGCTGTACTTATTGAAAATTGTTTGGTCATGTCTAAACTTTAGCCCTCTGGTAATGGGATACAAGTAAGCGATTGCCTTTTGCAATCATTATTACATAACAAGATCACTCTACCCACACAGAAATATTTAAAGGGTAAAGTTTCATATTATGTCCATTAACCCTTGTCATGCTATATAAATTACTTTACTAAATTGCTGTAAAATCAAAGGGCTGAAAGCACTGATAGAACTTGTTGTTCAAAAATCAATATTTCGTTTAGAAATCAATTTCATAAACAACTCTGGCAGGAATATTCCGGTTTTGGCAGGAGATATAGACCAAGATCAGCCTGCACATAAGTGCAGTCTGATCTTAGTCTACACCTCCTGCTTGTATTTCTCCTGCCAGAGTTGTTAATGAAGCTGATTTCCAAAAGAAATATTGATTTTTGAACAACAAGTTCTATCAGTGCTTTCAGCCCTTTCATTTTACAGCAGTTCAATAAGGTAATTTAAACAGCATGACAAGGGTTAATTTTGTGGTCTTTCTCTCTCTTATCTTTTTACAAGTATTAGTACTACAGCTATCCCAGAAGCTAGCAATATGTTTGTAGTGCTAATACCACCCTCTTATCCTATAGTTGGAAAGGATTAGCTTGAGGTACTTATGGGCGACTTCAAGTTGATAAACTACTGAGCAATTTCTCAATCTTCTCATGTTATCAAAGATCATATTGACTTCCATCTTAAATCAAAAGTGGGTGTAAGACATAAATAGTCATGTATTCTCATACTAGATATTCTTTATCAAACATCACATGCTCAACTTTTAGTAAGGCTGTAACCCATTCCCACTCAGATGACAAAATTTTGATTGAAATGAAGAAATTGACATGACGAGCAATTTCTTCATTTTCCATGATGGTTTTCTACTCAAGAGACAGAGATTTCGTCAACTAAAAACTGTTGTCTGTAACTTCTCTGAATTTGAACCAGTCTATATCTTGTAATGGGACAATTTGACGATTCTACTATCAGAATGATCTCACCAGTGTCTTGAAAATTGGGATACAAAGTAAAGTCTTTAACAGTAAGTGCTTAACTTTTTTGTGCATTAACCAGAAGGAAGGGGAGTAAGAGAGAAATTATTTTTGGTTAAACATCCAATGACTATTTATGGTTAGACTATTTTCTTATACTTGACATTTTTCTGTAGCCAACCTGTCGTTTATTTCTACATCTTTATTGATTCAAATGACGTAGAGTGATAGCAAGTAAATGTTTGCCCTGTGTTTCCGGCAGTAATTTCTCAATTAATATTAAAAAATAAAGCCATATATCATTTTGACATTTGTAACACAGTCAACATGGGGCCTTGGTTTTTGTTAGTGGTTCTTTTTTATTGTAAAAACAAACTTAGCCCTTCTTTAACATTTTTTCCCTCCTTTATTTAAGTCTTTACAAAAAAACAAAATTTATTTCTGGTTCATTTTTTAAGTATTTTGAAAAAGACATGAAAAATGCCGAGATTTAAAGCAAGAATTCTCTGGGTAAACCTTTCTACGGGGAAACCTTATGATACCTGAATTTGTAGGCAACATTGACAAAGGTCAGTATCTTTGCACAAACAAAATGTTGTAACTACAGCTTAATAAAGTTGCAGTTACAACATTTGGCTAGCTCACAGACAATATGCAGTCTGAATAGACAAGCTGCTTATTATTTATAGCATTACCACAAAATATTGCATTATGACACACTGAAGAAAATTAGGTATGGAAAACATTGTTGAAAAGGAAATCACTTGGCACAAGCAGTTGCCATATCTTTCTCTGGTATTTTTCTTCAGTATATCAAAATGCGTGATAGAATGGTAATAGGTTTAGAAAAAGATAGAAAACCTTTCCATTTTTGCAAATATTTAGACTGGTCCAAATTGAAAGAGGCTGCAAACGACAATGAAAATTGGATGCAATTTAAAATGACACCATCCTATGTGGTAGAAAATATTGTGGGAAAAGAAGGAATTGCTTGTTACAAGCAATTTCTTCTTTTTCCACAATATTTCTTAAGTACAAAATCATAGGGACGTAAAAGCCAGTGATTACAACAGGAAAGAGTTAAACTCTATAAAATGGTCTCCATATTTATCTGCCTTAGTGCTACATGCAATTAAATTTTCAAAATTTATTTATCAAGTAATATTTTTCAGTACTAAGAGAAATTTCAAAATGATAAAAAGATCTGAAAACATTTAAAGGCAAGAAAACAAACATTAAATATTAATAGGTCCAATTTTCTCTGAAGAAGGATATTCAAAAAGTACTTCACAGTTGAAACAAGTGGGTGGAGTTAACATGATATCAGTGTTGAAATATTACAGTTTGGTATACAAGTCAGTCAAGAAAATTTCAAACAAGCCAAAACAATCTTGTTAGCAAAAAATCCAAATGGGGTAAACCACATTATTAGTCTATTTCCATTCAACCTTATCAGGCACACAGACAGGCCAATGGCACCATCATGAGGCTGTAGCCCTATCCAAATTTTACCCATTCCCTCTCAGTGATGCTTTTAATCGCACCTCAATATAAAAGCTTTGGAAAACATCGTTGAAAATGAAGAAATTTCTTCATTTTCCACAATGTTTTCTTCCCCAAAAGACAAAGATTTAAAAGATTATAACAACTTTAAATTGTCGTCTACTACTTCTTTCAATTTAGATTGGTCTAAAATCTTATCGTGTGGGAATGGGTTAAACAGTTACCAGATGACAATATTTTACACTGCTTCAAATTGAAAAAAGTTGCATGTGAAAATTTCAAATTTATGAAATTTTAAGAATTTTTGTCTTTCTTGGTAATTCCTTGTGGGAAATGAAGAAATTGCTTGTCACAAGCAATTTCTTCATTTTCCACAATATTTTAACAAGCTTTTTATTTGAGAGGCGTAAAAAAAGTGTGAAAGTGGGAATGGGTAATAGGTATTATGTTTTATTCACATGATTTTATATTTGGTACTATGCATAATAATAACAATAATAAAAGATAATGTTATGGTTTTCAAGTTATAGAATTACTTGGCACTTTTCTCCCGATGTTTCAATGATGCAGATCTTTCATCAATGCGTAGGAAAAGTACCTTTAAAATTCTATTAAACACCCTTCCTCTAAAACATCCCAAGCATCCTCTACTTTGGACATCAAAATCAACCACCCTTTTGCATCCTTTGAGTCTTTAATAAACATCCATTCACCTTCTTGTGCAATTTTGCAAAAGGTTAAACCAGCCATCCCAAAAGGGTTTCAACTATGAATAGTCCTCTAACCCTTTCCTGTTATACAAAATTTTAGACCATTCCAAATTCAAAGGTTTTGCAGAGGAAAGTTTTAAGTGGATTCATTTTAAGAAAAAGAACCAGTCAGAAGGGTAGAAAATATTGTAGAAAAAGAAAAAGATTGCTTGTTACAAGCAATTTCTTCTTTTTTCTTCAATATTTTCTTAATTATATATTTGCAGGGATGTAAAAACCAGTATTTGAACAGGAAAAGGTTAAGCTACCAATTGAAACATCATTAGCAACATGGATATCAAGAGTTTGGATGCACTTGTTGCACTAACAGGTATTGTGCTTTTGCACTTTATTGCTGTAACATTTCAGAGGCCGTAAACTAGTTCTCCAGAAGTGATCTAGCTGCAAATATTTTCTCCTATCAAATAAATGGTGGGTTATTAGAGGGGATTATCAGTGGTTAAGTGGGGGTTAATTCTAGCTGTCATCAAAATGGATGGGTCTCTTAGATACTGAATCATCCACAAAATAACAGGATATACATGCCGAATGAATCTACAAGTATAAGGCTATTATGTAAGCTTTGGTTTATGATCATACTATTCTTGTCGAAGGACAACATGTACAGAGCACACAAAAATTTGATCATCAGCCCCACCTGAACAAATGTTGCAAATGGCACATTGGCATTATGGAGAACAATTGTGCAAATTGATATTGAAATTTATCAATGAATAAAGAAACTATGATCCAGACAAAACTTTGATCTTTAGCTGTGACTACCAGAATATATGTTTAACCCTTGTCACGCTGAATAAAATCCTATATAGAATTACATTTAGATCAAAGGGCTGAAAACACTGTAACCACTAATTGTTGGTTAATATTCATTTCGAAAATTTTATCTTTTAACCAACTCTGGCTTGAATGGGACATACCTCCTGCCAATACAGGAATACTCCAGGTTCAGCATGAAAATTGTTAACCCTTGTCATGCTGAACCCGAAATATTCCGGTTTTAACAGGAAGTATATACAAGATCAGACTGCACATAAGTGCTTTCTGATCTTAGTCTACACCTTCTGTCTGTCCTTTTGAAATCAGAGTTGTTTATGAATTTAATTTTCAAAAGAAGTATTCATGACTAAACAACAAGTACTACCAGTGCTTTCAGCCCTTTGATTTTTTATACAATTCTGAAAAGCAGTTTATTCAGTATGACAAGGGTTAAAATGGCACATACACTAATATTAACTCTTTCCTGTATAATCACTGGGTTTTACATCCATACAATTTTATGATTGAGAAAATATTGTGATAAAAGAAGAAATTGCTTGCTTCAAGCAATTTCTTCTTTTATCACAATATTTTCTACTACATAGAATGGTTTTGTTTCAAATTGCACTCACTTTTGATTGTCGTCTGCATCATGTTTCAAATTGGGCCAGTCTAAAATTTCAAGAAACAGGAGTTAAAGAATAATATTAATCTGCCATGTCAGAGGTCAATGGAAGTGGCCAAGGATTCCTCCATTCAAAACAGTTATCATATGGAAGGGCATAATGACAAGTCTCCATTGATATACTTCTAATAGACCAATAACTCTCCCAAGCCTTGAAGACCCATTTATTTCTTCATAAATATTTGTTTCATTCAAGTGGTTAAAAAAGCGGATTAACTTGCAAGCTTTCGACCTGCATTTGATTTCATTCTTTATATCCATTTAGACAGAGCAGTTGCTCAATAATTGGTTTCAAGTGGATATTAACCCATTCCCACTTGACAAAATTTTAGGCTAGTCCAAATTGAAAGAAGATGCACACGACAATTTCAAGTTGATGGAATTTAAAATTTTTTCACCTTTTTGGATAGAAAACATTGTGGATAATGAAGAAATTGCTTGATACAAGCAATTTCTTCATTTTCCACAATGCTTTCCAAAGCTTTTTTCTTGAAGGGCGTAAAAAGGAGGGATTGAGTTGGAATGGGTTAAAGGATTTGTAATAAATATTAGAATAGGAAGGCAAAGCCATTCAGACTGTACAAACACTTTGGGATTACAAAGGACATTGGTGGAAGTCAAGAAGATACTCTTATGGTTTAATGGTTAAAGAACTATTATTGTTCAATTATTCTAAAAAGGGAATATATTCAGGATCATTCATTTGAGGTATGCAAATCTTTGCTTATATATAAATTCAGTTTATTTTTTCCAAGTGTCTGAAATTTGATTGCAGTGTAATGATTTGATTACAGCAATTTCATTATTACAATATCATTATAAATTTATGCAAGATATCAATTTGAACTTTGTGCAAGTCAAACTAATTCTACGTCTTCATTGAAGTGTTTTATATTTTCCAGTATGAGGGGAGAAAATCAATTTATAATCTGAAGATGGTATTGATAAATCATTTTTTAGGAAAAATGATTTATTTATAAAAAATAGTATTTTTTTTATATCTCAGAGTATAGTTAATGCATTTTAAATTTTGACACATTAGCAGTATAAACTCTTTTTTAAGATTATCATTATTTCAGTTATTCCTACTTTTCATTCTTTTTGTTATATCACTTTATCACATGCTTTCAATTTAAAACCTCTTAACCAATTCCCACTCAAGCCCTCCTTTTTACGCCCCTAAAGAAAACAGCTTTGGAAAACATTGTGGAAAATGAAGAAATTGCTTGTATCAAGCAATTTCTTCATTATCCACATTGTTTTCTATCCAAAAAGACAAAGAAAATTTAAATTCCACCAACTTGAAAATATCGTCTGCAGCTTCTTTCAATTTGGACCAGTCTAAAATTTTGTTGAGTTGGAATGGGTTAATCCATTACTAGGTGACAAATTTTAGACAGGTCCAAATTGAAAGAAGATGCAGATGACAATTTCATGTTGATACATTTATAAATTTCTTGATGTTTTAGGGTATAAAACATTGTGGGAAAAAGAAGAAATTGCTAAATATAACCAATTTTTTCTTTCTCCATAATGTTTTCCAAAACTTTTTTTCTTGAGCATAAAAACATTGGATTGTCTGAGAAGGAGTTAACCCATTCCCACACAATCACGCGTTTTGATGAAAAAGATTTGAAAACACAGTTGAAAATGAAGAATTTGCTTGTAAAAAGCAATTATTTCATTTCCCAAAAATGTCTTCTACCTATTAGATTTATTGTCTGCAACTTCTTTAAATTTGGACAAGTCTAAACTTTTGCCATCTAGTAATGAGTTAAAAAGTTAATCCAGGATTAATTAATTGCTTGATATTATTTTATTTTTGGGGGGATTTGTAGTACAGCGACGGCGAGAGCGAAGGAGGTGGTACAGGTAGAATAATTAAAGAGGCAACACAACGTCCATTATCAGCTACTATCAGCTACATTTTATTTACATATTTACACCCGACCAAGTAACCTGTCTAACTAACTCTCTCTACTACAGTCTCCAGTCTGCAGTCTCCAGTCTGCAGTCTCCAGTCTAGTCTGCGGCTGCGGCGGTTAACAGCATCTTTTATACTCAGTCACTGGTTATACAACACTCTCAGGGCACGCCCCCTGGAACGTGGCCAAGTCACGTTTCACGACGCGTGATATTTACCGAGAATACTGTATAACTACAGTGCTGGCACCCATCATGTTACATCCGCCCTTTTCTTTTTAAAATTTGTAAAACCTGGTTTACAAATTTAACATAATTTTTTTTAATCAAAATTACGTCATGATACAAGAAAAAGAAATAAACAAAGCTGTATGGCATTCCTGTTGTAACCCACATCACTTGCTAAATTAACTAGAATCTTGACTATACTATATCAACAGAGGAGTGATGTCCATACTTGAAAGTTTAAATAGAAGCCTAACACCTTACATGGATAATCAATAGAAGTAACATTATTAAAGGACAATAACAATTAATTGACACCTAACTTAATTAAAAAGAGAACATTAACAATGGCAATTGAACATTTATTTTTAACCTTAACTAGCAAAGTAAAACTTAACTCAACCCCTACCTTGAAATAGAAATATTGTCCTTATTTATTGCACATAATTGCTTTAACACTACACTTTGTCCACGACTAATTATTCTTGCATTTCGGTGTATTTACAATGTTCACAATGTTCGTCCGTCTCGTCCTCCTCATCATAAGTCTCGTCCTCCTCATGATAATCGTTTTCGTCCTCACAATCGTCGTTCACGGTCTCGTGTCCATCATCGTCTCCGAGATGTAGACAGCTCCCACAGTCACTGGCATGTGGTTGCTCTACACGAACGACCACGCAGTCATCGTCGTCCTCATCGGTTTCCGTGTTGACGAGGACGCAATCGTCGTCGTCCTCGTTACCGGTAAAATCCTTCAATTTAAAGTGGTCTAACACAGCGGCAGTCACTTGCACGGACAGGTGTCCAATATATCTGTCTGGCATCTGGTTATAATTATTGTCACGTATTACACGCTCAATTATTTCTGATACTTTGTGAAAGTGTTCCATGTTTTCGTAAGCCATCTTTAAAATTTCCAATTTTCGGTGTTCGTCTAAATAGGATGAAGATTAAAGCACAAGTGAGAGATATTCTAATTTTCTGGATATATAGGTAAGTTATCAAAGTTTATCAAGGCAATTATTTTTTATAGTTCTCCCAATTATTCTTATTAACTTGCTTGTGTCCAATTTAATTGTTTCCACATAATTACTACGATTTACTACGACATTCTTATCAGCCATCTATTTACAGTTCTGTATGTTAATTAACCCTTTCATGGGCGGTCAACAGGTATGGATACAGTGTAGGTATCCTTTGGTCGGTGCTCGACACTGCCTCAGTGGATGGTTCTTTCCCATCGATCTCCATGGTTTGGAGTTCAACTCCCGTCGAATCCTCGGCCTGTCGTTGTCGCTTCACACACCTTTTACATAAGCAATCTGGCAGAAATTTTCTAATTCTAGACATAATACAATAGCGAACTACAACAGCAAAGGCAGCCACCAGAGTTAGCACAAGACTAGCAATATACCAGAAACTAAACCTTGCATGTCCGTCTACATAGTGCACATTATGTAGTTGACGTAGTAACAAGTCCAAGGGCATGTCATTTATAGTCGTCAGTTGTTCTGGTATGTCAATGTTCGAGACATTAGGAAATTGTTCTTTAAAAGGTTTCCAAACCACGTCATCGGTAAAATTTGCAATTTTTAACTGCGTGTATTGTTCATGAGTCATATTTGTTTTACCCACAACGTAGGGTTGTGATAAAGTAAAGAATTTATTGGAAGCAATACAACCACTGTCTATCTTAATTACGTCAACAGGCGACCTAGTATGAACCTCAGTATGTAGGCCATTACATACCAATGCAAAACTTAAGTTCGTCCGCGAAATAATCAACCATGTGGTATCAAGTAAGTATTTAGCTATAGGCAATCTCTCTTGAGATACTTGCGGTGTACAGTAGTCTGTTTTCCTTGCGTCCATGAATAAATTAATCAAACAGGTATGGTCTACATTTACCGGGAATTCAGGACTTATTAAAGTACAAAATTTCGTGCGATGGTGACTACAAGTCTGAACTTCTGTGTCAGAAAGTAAACGATAGCTTGTTCGTGCTTTATCTATCAGGAACGCGTTACTTTCTAATCTGTAATTAGCCAATAAATCAGTACGTTTTGTTCTCCCTCGGTGTTTGACACCAACAGGTGGTGGTACTGGGATTGAGATAGCCTCAAAAACTTCATAGCTGTTATCTAGCCTTATCACTGGGATTGATAAAATAATAATTATTTTGCCATTAACGAAGGCTGTTTCTGTTCGCATGTACTTATAAAACTCCCATATCTCAGTTTTGGGGTCGTTAATTAGTGACATTAAATCAGGCAACGCCTTCTGAATTTCAACTACAAGCTTTGTAATCTCGGTGGACTAACTATCATTACAGGAAGTTTTCCAAGCGCCAAATAATCTAAATCAGCTCTCAGCTGCGTGAGATATGTTTTTGCATTTTGTGTGAGAATAGTTATTTCACTAATTAGAAGATTCAGGCAACTGTATATTTCAAGAAATCGACGGTTTTCATTGATTTGCTTGGTAAGTTCTTGAGCCATGGAATTAATTTTTATATCCATTGCGTAAAGACTTCTGATTATTTTCGACATTGTTCTTCGGTTTTCGCGAATGAGTGTTCTTGACTCATTTATAATTGTCAGACTTTGCTCAACAATATGAACTATCTGCTTTTGATTGGATTCCAGAGATGATACCTGATTGCGAATATTCTTTAAGTCAGATTCACTGACTACTCCAAATAACCATGACATTGCATCTCCTACAAATGGTAATAGACTCCTACGATTTCGAGTCTTTTTCGAAAGTGACATGAGAGGAAACAATTCACTCTTAATCTCTTTTTCAACCTCTTGCAAGTACTTAACTTTTTGCCTTAGCCCTTGAAAAGTACGTTGGAAATTTTCTGTCCCTTTCAAGTGACTTGATTCTACGACATTAAATGCCTGATTAACTCGTCTAAGATCTTCAGCTAACCTTGTCAGAAGATCCTGGATATTTTCAAAATCAATTACAATTGTTGCTAGCCATTTTGCCCTAGTGGTGCTTACTTCATTTGTCTTATAATATATAACATTGTTCCGAATGACTATCGCTTCAGCAACGAACGCGGCCGACGAACGCTGTCTGACATTTATGTATAACATTGCTGCCAAAATGCTTAATGTAAATGTGAAGTTAACCATTGTTCTTTCCTATAATGAAAACAAGAACAATTAACGCACAACAAAGTTAAACAACAACAGTTTAACAAAGTTCAAACAAAGCGAAGGTACCTTTTCGCATGCCTCAGTTTTAACTATAACTGAAGGAAGCCTCGTCTTTTACAGATTACAAACTGAAAGGCTATTACTTCTTATCATTTTCTCATTATTATCCTAATTGGATTCTGAATCACGTTTGTTTCGTGACCTTATTCTCTGCCTCAATTCGGCTAGGGGTATATCTGATTCATCAGAACTTTGTGAACGCTGACGTTTCAGCCTACGCACTAATTTACTCTTATCGTAAATTATCGTGTCAGTTGATGATTCACTATCTGAACTATCGCTTTCAGACGAAAAAGGCGGAACAACGTAATTACTTGGTCTTAATTGGCGGCCTGACTTATCTACAGGTACGTGCCATTCCTCTAAATTAGCTAAACGCAGGTGTTCAGCATGAGCTTTGGTCGTGCTTCCATCTAATTGATGCTTGATAATAAAAGTAACAGGTGATGTTTGTTCAATTATCCGATAATAAGGACGCCATTTAATGTCCAATTTATTTTTACGAGTGTGGTTTTTGAGATAAACGGGGTCACCAACCTGAAGTTTGACGTCATCAATTTTTCGGTTTTTGTACTCATTTCGTTTTTGTTTGGCTTTTTTCCTATTTCGATGAACTAAGAGAAATGCTTTATGTTGTTGTTCTAACGAAATTTTATGAGGGTCTTCTCCTTGGTATTTTCGACGCGGCCTCAGAATTGTGTCGATTGGTAATACACATTCTCTATTAAACAAAAGGTAGAAAGGCGAACATTTTGTTGATTCATTTACACCGAACCGGATAGCTGAAAGTACGTGAGGTAGAAATGCATCCCACTGAGCATTTTCAATCTGCATTTTCTTTGACATAACATCAACTAGTGTTCTGTGATATCGTTCTATCAGACCATTACTTTGAGGATGGTAAAAGGACGTTGTTACATGGTGTATATTTAATTCAGCCAAGGTCTCTTTAATGACCTGATTAACGATCTCAGAACCGTTATCAGACAATATTTCAAGAGGACAGGAATAACGAGGTACAATTTCATCTATAATGAGGTGAGCCATCGTTTGCGCACTTTTGTCAGGACACGCAAACGCCTCGGGATAACCAGAAAATAGGTCAATGAAACTGATTATGTATTTGTTTCCGGACAATGTAATAGGATACGGCCCGCTTACGTCGACAGCACATTTTGCCCACGCAAAAGGAGGCGTGTCAGTTTCTTGAACAGCTGGTTTAGTCTTTTTATTACTCCTTGTTTGACAAACTAAACAGGACGTAACATATTGAACAACGTCTTTGAATAGATTAATCCAGAAGTATTTTGCTCGAATTGCATCATATGTTTTATCTATCCCCATATGTCCTAAAGATCTATGATATTCAGACAAAACATCAGTTTGAAGATGTTGAGGAATGTAAAGACGAAGAGTTGGATCGGAGTCAGTAAATGAAATGTAATACAAAATTCCATCGAGAACTAGATGTTTTTTAGCAAGAGAGGGGGATAACGTATCGTTTTGTAATCCTTGTTTAATTTGTTTCAGATTTTCATCTTTGTCTTGTTCAACAATCATATCAAGTGGCTCATAGAAAAGGGGCTTTTCAACCTCGTCTTCAAGATTCGGTTGACATCTTGCGAAACGTTTTGGCTGGAACTCGTTAGAGTTCAGAACATTAATTTGGTACATTTGACCACTCACATCTGGGTCATTTAGAAGCGAATCATCTGTCTGGTTCTTAAGTGAGTTTGGCGGTACACGCGAAAGCAGGTCAGCTACTGAATTCATCGTGCCTGGCAGATACTCAATCTGACAGTCGTAACCGGCAATACTTAAGGACCATAGCGAAACTTTCTTATTCTGGATCGGAGACTCCAATAAATATCTTAAAGGTTTATGGTCACAGTACACCGTAAACTTAGCATTATGGAGGTAATGATCCAGTTTTTGCAAACTGTAATAGATTGCATATGCTTCTTTCTCTATGACAGCCCATCTAGTCTGGGTGTCACTCAGTCGGTGTGATAAATAGTATATAGGACGCTCAATTTCTTGTCCTTGTTCAATAACAGTCTGGGTAAGACATGCACCAATGCATTTGTCGCTAGCGTCAGTGTACAATTTATATGGTAAACTGACGTCGGGGAAACATAATAAGGGCAATTCTGACAATTTGTCCTTCAACTTATCAAAAGCTAATTGGCAACTAGAGTCCCATTTGAACTTGGCGTATTTCCGAGTTAGAGAAATAATAGGTTCAGCTACGCTAGAAAATTGAGGTATGAATCTTCGATAGTAACTACACATACCTATAAAACTTCTAACCTCGCGCACATTAGTTGGAGGTGAAAGAGATCTAATTACATCAACTTTTTTCTCTTCTGGCTGAATGCCATTAGCATTGATAACAAATCCTAAGTAATTTGTTTCTTTCTTCAGGAAACTACATTTCTTGAGTTTCAGACGAAGACCATGTTCACGAAGACGTTGAAACACTTGTTGTATGTGCTTTAAGTGCTCTTCTAAAGTTCTTGAATATATCAAAATATCATCTAAGTAAGCGGTTGTAAAATCACTTAAGCCCTCCAAAACTCTATTCATCAGTTCTTGGAAGATAGCTGGCGCATTTGTAAGCCCGAACGGCATAACGTTAAATTCAAATAGACCTCGGTGACAAGCAAATGCTGTCTTTTCTTTGTCGGAGTCAGACATCTTAACTTGCCAATACCCTGATTTCAGATCAAGAGAGGAGAAGTACCTAGCCTTGCCTAACAGAGCTAATATGTCATCTATTACTGGAAGAGGGTAAGAATTTGTCTTTGTAATTTTGTTCAATTGTCGAAAATCAACGCAAAACCTTTTTGTTCCATCTTTCTTATCGACGATTACAACTGGAAATGACCATGCTGATCTACTTCGTTGTATGATCTTAGATTCTAACATTTCATCAACTGCCTGATCGATAATTTTTCTATTATTCAGTTGAGTACGATAAGGCCTAAGTTTAATTGGTTCATGTGTTCCAGTATCTATTCTCATCTTAACTGTGTCCGTGTGACTCAAATCAGCATCAGTTTTTGCAAACAAGTCAGAGTTTTTGTTCAGCACTGTGATTATTTTTGGCTTGAATTCAAGAGGAACATCTAGTTTATCTAACTCATTAGTGTCAATTTTCTTATTAGTGTTTCCGTGACTTTTCTCACTAATTGGCACGCCCGAAGATTGCTTATCTATGCTCATTATTTCTGTAGATTTAATTTGCCTGATACGTGCTACAGGTGTTCCAGCTTTAAAAGATAACGTCTTATTAGTGGTGTTGACGAGCATAACAGGTAATCTCCTGTTATCAGAAAGCTTAGAGATTGAATTCATCATTAACAAGCCTGGCTCACTGCCAATTTGACCTACTTCGAAGGGAGAAATCTCATACTCATAACCTGATGGAAGATCCACGTGCCTTCTCACCTGACATTGACAAATATGGGCAGACTGTGGAGGAATCTTGGTTTTATGTTTCATCCTTGCAACGGAAGATATATGTATATCATCTACAAGCGGAACATATGACTCATCGACCCGGATACATCCCAAATCATGATACACATGAACCCCTCGTGATTGAAGCCAATCAAGTCCTATTATAATATTTCGGTTAAGGTCTCGTACTACATAAAATTTATGGGTCATTTTTAGCCCTCCTAACACAAACTCAATTTCTGCTATACCATCGATGTGAAGTGGAGTATTTCCAGCAGTTGTTAAGTCTAATTTATGTTTTTGTAACCTAGGTTTAATTTTTAATGCATTATAAACACGACTATGAATCAAAGATACCTCAGCGCCCGAATCCAAAAGAGCTCTATATTTTTGTTTTTGTAATTTGAGAAGAAGAGAATTAGGTCCTTTGTTAACTGCATTAATTTGAATACATTTCCTTTTAGTATGTTTATTCTTTTTCGCAAATTTTGCCTTCAGTTTGTCTTCTGATTTTCTTCCCACACCGGCTTCTACATGTGGGAAGCATTTGAGTTTAAAGAGTTATTTTGTGTTTGCTTCTCTGGACAATTTCTAGCAATGTGTCCAAATTTCCCACACGCATAACATTTAACGTTTTCCATATTATTTTGATATTTTGGCTTTTCGGAAGTAGCATTTATACTGGCTTTTCGCAGTCGACAGTCTTTTATGACGTGCCCTAATTTCTTACAATAATGGCATTTCAACAACTTAGATCGTGAGTGACCTATTTCCATAGGTGTCTCTTCTCTAGCTTGCGCATTTTGTTGTCCTAACCTAAGGGTAAATCTTTTTCGCAAATTTTGTTCACCTGTGGCGATTCTCACAGCCTCATTAAACGTCGGCGGATTATCACGCATGACTTTCATTTTCATGTAGTCCTGTGCTAGTCCATCAATAAAATATCCCACCAGATGTCGTTGCATCTGATCAGGTCCATCGAATGCGTCCTCAGCGAGAGTTAACAATCTCTCAGCATAAACTTGAATTGATTCTCCCGATTTTTGCTTAACCCGTCGTAAAAGTAACAATGCATGTTGCTGGTCAAAAACCTCCCCAAACCTAAGTCGTAATTCTGTCTTTGCTTGATCCCAATTATGTCCTATATTCTGCTCGTAATAACGTTTTAAAAAGTCACTGACAGGGCCACTGCATGCCTGATATGCAATGTACTTAACAGAATCTTCTGTTACTCCTGTAAGTGTTGCATATTTTTCTATGCTTTTGATCCATTGTTTAAATTGCTTCGGATCAGAACCATCGAAAATATTTACTATCTTCGCCACCCCCTGGGCCCCCACTGCCGTTGTTAAGTTCTTGATCTGTCCCTCAACAGATCTTGCGATCTCTAATAATTCTGCCATGCCTACGCAAAAGAATATGCAAAATTGACAACTTACGGTTCTCGAATTCCACCAATCACAATTCAGCACAGCAAAACTATAGCAGGAACAGTTCAGTTCAATTCAACCCAGATCCTGGTCACGGCACCACAAAAGCGTCATGTAGTACAGCGACGGCGAGAGCGAAGGAGGTGGTACAGGTAGAATAATTAAAGAGGCAACACAACGTCCATTATCAGCTACTATCAGCTACATTTTATTTACATATTTACACCAGACCAAGTAACCTGTCTAACTAACTCTCTCTACTACAGTCTCCAGTCTGCAGTCTCCAGTCTGCAGTCTCCAGTCTAGTCTGCGGCTGCGGCGGTTAACAGCATCTTTTATACTCAGTCACTGGTTATACAACACTCTCAGGGCACGCCCCCTGGAACGTGGCCAAGTCACGTTTCACGACGCGTGATATTTACCGAGAATACTGTATAACTACAGTGCTGGCACCCATCATGTTACAGATTGCATTAAAATCACAGGGATGATAGTACTGAAAAGCCTTAATTATTGTGGGTTGTTTTGATTATGATTTGATAAATAACTAACTTAATTAAATCAAACAGTTTGTTTGTTTGAATGGGGTTTTACGCCGCTTTCAACAATCTTTCAGTTATATTGCGGCAGCTGGAGCACCTAACAATGGAATCCTGGTATTTCTCACACCAGTACTACCATTACATCCCTTCCTAGCCTCCAGCTGCTATCTCACATAGGTCTATGATTAACGACCCATTGGTGAGAGACAAATAATCGGAAAGGATGAGTGCCACCGTTAGGGATTGAACCTGGGACCTCTAGATTGACAGTCCGACGGGCTACCAACTGCACTATGGTGGCGTCTTAAATCAAACTGGTTGTGTAGACTAAAATCACACTGTAATGTGTGCAGTGTGTTCATTCTCTACGCCTCCAGCCCCAGCAGGAATATTTCAGGCTCTGCATGACAAGGGTTAAAAAATTACATGCAGTAGATGAAAATATGTCCAAATTACATGGAAAGCAAAACTATAACGCAAAGGGATAAAAAGAGCTAAAGATTTTTTTGTCTGGAAATAACATGTTTTGATAATTATCTATGTTTTTTGTCAAAGCCCTACCGAGAGACAAGTAGTCTCTTACAAAAAATAATTGCCATGAGAAACATCCACAGAGCTACGGATAGAAGATGCAATTCCTATTTTAGATTTACGTATTTCAGAATTAGTGCCATAAACCTTATGTTGTAGGTACTAATTTGAATTGTCTCGACGAGACAATTAAAATGAGTACCCACAACATAAAGTTCAATTTTGAAATAAGGGTTTTAGAATCCTGTTATACGCTCTTATCTAGACCTCTGCATCCATCAGCAAACAGAGCCTCTGGTGGTTACAAGAACTATTTGTCTCTTTCCCATGAATCAGTTGTAATACCTCTTTGGTGTGCTATGAAGTATTTGTTTAACCCACGTCCAGGAAATCCTGCTTTTTGATGCCACTATAGAGATTTTTTTTTCGATAACGCTTGAAACAAGCATTATCCCTAGTGTTGTTTTCCCCATTTGACAAATTTTCACAATTTCATCAAATTAAAATTAACCCAAAATTAACAGATGGCAAAATTTTAGACTGGTCCAAATCGGAGGGACTTACCAATGACAATTTTAAGTTTATGAAATTTTTTCAACTTCAAAAATTGTGGAAAATGAAGAAAATGCTTGTTACAATGTTTTCCCATTTTTTCTTTGAGGAGCATCCAAAATTGTCATTGATAGTATGTCAATAATGCATTCCTAGCCAACAATTGGTTAAAACCCACATTAGTTACTTTTTTTAACATCAACAAAATAACAGTTATCATAATTAAATTTGTAATTAGCAGGCTACTTCAAAGCATCTACAGCTTTGTTAAGTGTAATTAATATAAGTTATGCCATTGATAAGCATACAAATCAAAATACATTATGCTTTTATGCAACATTTATTTACAAAGGTTACATAATTGCTAACAGTTTTGTTTTTGTAAAAGTCATGAAATACTTATTTGCATCACTTAAAATGTTTATTTATTCCTGTCTATCTCCATATTAAACTTATATATGATGTTTTTCTTATGCATATATCCAATTAAACGTCACGATTTAGTTATTTGTATCACTTTACAACTCTTGCTTAACTTATAATTCTTAGTACAGCTCATTGATTAAAAACATGGAATGCATACAGCCAAATTAAATGCAACATTTACAACTTAATTGATCCCAAGATAATAATCAAGACTCCTACCAGCCATAAAGGGCATGTTGGAATGTGTCAGACTCCTAAAAATGGGGTCCTGGGTTCGATTCCCTGTCACAGCAAATATCCTTGCTGACACTTGTCTCCCACCAATGGGTGCATAATCTTAAACCTAAGTGAGATGAGCAGCTGGAGGCTCATAAAGGGTATAGTGGTTATACTTGTGTAAGAAATTAAAGGAACCCATGGTTGCAATGGGTGCTCCAGCAGCACGATATTACTGAAATACTGTTAAAAGTGGCGTTAAACCCCATTTAAACAAACAAATGAGGCATTAATTTTTAAAACAAGATCATGAACAGCAAAGCTGAATGTAGATTGAACTTATCAAATGACCATAACATTAGTCTTCCTTAACTCATTCCCACACAGTGACGCCTTTTGACGCCCCCAAAGAAAAATAATTGGGAAAACTTTGTGTAAAATGAAGAAATTGCTTGTGAAAAGCAATTTCTTCATTTTACACAATGTTTTCTACCCAGAAAGTTGAAAAATTCTAACATTCCATAAATATTAAATCATCGTCTGCAACTCCTTTCAATTTGGACCAGTCTAAAATTTAGTTTTGTGGGAATGGGTTAACCGATTCCCACGCATTTCCTACTTCATAAGACCCTCAAAAAAAAAGCTTTGGAAAATTAGATGGAAAATGAAAATTTACTTGTCAAGTAATTCCTTTATTATCCACAATGTTTTCTATCCAAAAGAAAAAATACAAAATTCAGTCTACTTGAAATGGTCGTCTGCAATTTCTTTCAATAAAATACTCCACAGAACTGCATTCAAATGATAGGGCTGAAAGCACTGGAAATTGGGGGTTAAAATTTATAAAGAAAATTCAACTCATTAACACTTTTGGCTTAAAAGGGGCAGGCAGGTGGTTTAGACTATGCTATGACTGGAAATATGTGCAGGCTAAATTTTGTCTACACCTCCTGCCAAAACAGAAAAAATACAGGTTTAGCATGATATGAGCTGATTTAACTAATATATACCATTTTAACATCTGTAATTATTATTTTTCTTACTATCAATGTTTCCAGAGCTTAACCAATTTGCACAAATTTCTGCATTTTATGCTCCTCAAGAAAAAAATTAGGAAAAATTGTGGAAAAAGGAGAAATCGCTTGAAAGTCATTTCTTCATTATCCACAATGTATCTACCTATAGAAAGAAATAGATTTTTAAGATTTTGTCAACTTGAAATAATCATCTGTGATGTCTAAAATCAGTCTAAAATTTCGCCATCTGGTAATGGGTTAAAGGTGCATCAGTTAAAGTACTTCAACTTATGACAGTTACAACAAAATTTCAAAATAGTCTTAATTAATAGAAGCTACAGACAAGAATATTAAATTTGAACAAGTTTTCGTGTGATTAGTTAACTCAATGATGTTTTTTTATATCTTGCAATTCTGACCATGCAGTCAACCATTTTGACGTCTGATAAAGAGTTAACTAAATAAAGCCAAACTTTCTCTCTGTTTGTCAAGTCAATTTGTCAACTCATTGAACAATGATCAAGTGGAATTTAGGGGAAGATTAAATTTGGATTAAATCTTAATCTACCTTAAGTACTTAATATTTTTTACGTCTGATAGTTAATGTTTTTTGTTTGCACAATGTTATGGTGCACAAAAAAGAGATTTGCATAAATCTCTCTGACATAACATGGGATTTTGATTTATTTTCTTAAGAATTTTCAATGTCTCCAGAAGAAAATAAAATCTGAAGCTGTTGACATGAAAAGTCAATGAATTTTGAAGTGCCGAATATAGATTCAGAGTAAGCTCGTGTATATAGAGGGTGTTTGTAATCAGTCAAGTGTTTGCAGGAGCAATAGTGTCGGAATTCTAATTCCTTTGAGGGGTATCATTACAATCATTTACTTTTCTTCATTCTAGGACAATAATGAAACAGAATAATGAAACACTGCAATAAAAGGATAAATTATTATGTAACAAGTCTTTATTTGCCCTGCATTATGATTGTACTTATTTTTCAAGTTCCAAACATGACGAAATGTTGTCAGCAAGTTTTTTTCGATTCTGTTAAAAAAAAATTCTGTTTCACTTTGATAGTGCACTTGCAGAGATATCTTCTCTTGTAGAGCTATATGGTCTTAAAAATAAGGTAATTGCACACATCAATTAATCCATTCCCACACAAGCCCTCCTTTTTATGCCCCTCAAGAAAAAGGCTGTGGAAAACATAGTAAAAAATGAAGAAATTGCTTGTATCAAGCAATTTCTTCATTATCCACAATGTTTTCTATCAAAAAAGACAAATAAATATAAAATTCCATGAACTTGCAATTGTTGACAGTATCTTCTTTCAAGTAGGACCAGTCTAAAATCTTGTTGTGTGGGAATGGGTTAAACCATGCCCAAATGACAAATTTTGATTGAAGTCGTAGATGTATTGAAAAAATGATAGTCACAATTAGGATATAAATAACCTTGTGAAATCAGAAATTGCTTGAAACCATCAATATCTTCTTTTTTGTGTGTAAATGTCTTCCTAAATATTGTTCTTTGACAGAGTAGAAAGTTGAGATTATATGTAGTAATGGGTTAATTGTAAGTGACTTTTTTTGTCTTTAAAAGCAGTCTTAACTGTTACATTTTTTGGTTTTACCATAATTAATGCATATTTTATAAATCAGTTTGCCAGAGGCGACTTCTAGTCTCTACATGTTTGCATTAATTAATGAGCAATTTCATTTTATTGACACAAAAAATGTACCAACCCCAATTTTTGATAATGATCACTAAAAGTTGACTGACTTAGGCAGAGTTCATTATCAAAGCCAAGGGGTGCTCGTGTTTCATCAATATGTAAATCTTACATCTACTCAAAAGCATATTTTGTATATACATATTTTGTTATCAACCCATTACGAAACAACAATATTTCAGAGTGGTCCAAATTGGACGGAGTTTCAGGCAACACTGTAAATCAATGAAATGTTACAAATCTTTGAATTCTGGGGTGCAAAATATTGTGGACAATGAAGAAATTGCTTATACCTTTTTTAACCCATTCCCACACAATCCAGCTTCTTTACAATCTTTTTAAGGAAACAAATCTTGAAAACAAAGAAATTGCTTGAAACAAGCAATATTCCCTCATTTTCCACATTGCTTTGTACCATAAAAGACAGCTATTTTATAGTCTGGGTATCAACTTGAAGTTGTTGTATGCAACTTCTTTGAATTTAAAATGTTGTCATGTGGTAAGGGGTAAAGAAACTTTGAGTCATTTCCAACCTGTAGCATGCAAACTCTGATCAGACTGCACAAGTGCACATTCTTCACAAATGCGCATATAAGTCAATTTGTATGAAATATCATGCCCTGTTAAGCTTAACTATTTAAGAGGATATTTTGACCAGCTATTTATTACAGTCAATGCTGTAAGATGAGATTTTTTGTTATGAAACAAATTCAAGATTTCTTATTCAGTAAAAAAATTGAAAGAGAAAAAAAGATTATATATCCTAAAAAGTTCTCAGCAGGTCATATGTGCAGTCTATTTAAAATGTCAAAAGAAAATATATTAATCAAACATAATTTGAAAAGGGAAAGAGTTAATATTTCAAATGGTATTAAATTTTAAGGGAACACTGAATTTAATGTGCCTTTTCTAATTAAATTTTTTGGATTAATTCAGATTTAAAAGGGCATGATTGATTGAAAACTGACAACAAATTAAAACCTTTTATGCAAAAAATCTAATTTATTTTTAATTCTCTTCAACTTTTTGCTTACTGTATCACTGACATCATGCAAAAAAAGGTTTTATTGTTTAAAGTATTTAAGCTGTAGTTACGACATTTAGGTCTCAAAACAACCTTTTTACTTTTTGTTACATCCTACTCATGGCTGAATAAATTCTTCAAAATAATTCCATTTAACCCATTTCCCACACAATTATACCTTTAAAATTGATGCATCGTAGGAAAGCATTGTGTAAAATGAAGAAATTGCTTGTTACAAGCAATTTCTTCATTTTACACAATGTTTTCTACCAAGAAAGTTAAAAAAATCTAACATTTCATAAGCTTTAAATTTTCGTCTGCCAGTCTAAAATTTTAACGTCTGGAAATACAAAGGGTAGCACTTTTGAACCCCTAAAACAACATATACATAATACTCCTTTTTCAAAACAATCTCTCTATTAACCCATTCCGAAACAATTCCATTTTAAAGCTTTGAAAAACATTGTGAACAATCAAGAAATTGCATGTAACAAGCAATTTCTTCAATGTCAACAATTATTTCTTAGTAACCCCAAAAAGACAAAGAATTTTAAAATTTGATTGTGTCACCACCACAAGTTGTTATCCTCATGTTTACTTCTTCCAATACCCACACATCACTCAAATTTGTATGTTTGGTAATGGACTTTCCGCCAAGAATTCTAATTTTATGGATATTTTCAGTCTATTTCACTGATTTATATTGTTTTCTTTCAGAACTTCAATAGTGAAGAGCTAAAAAGGGGAAGCAATACAGACCTTATCAAAATACTGTACTGACAAGCACATTTACCACCTTTGAGAACCTAGGTAACCAAAACATTTATCAACCAAGAACAGAGAGGAGAGAAAAAACAACAGGAACATTAAGAATCATTAACAAAAACAGCAGGATTGGGGTTGAGGAACATTTATATAAGAGATTTATAACACATTGTGTTTTTGCTTCTCTAGTGAAACCGATAAGTTAATTCCAATCAGCCTGGCGAAGTTATGCTATCGACAGAACTCTGACCTAATGAGGGTCAAGAAAAGCTTATTTCGGGCTGACAGGACAATGAAAAGGATAAGCCCTCTGGGTCAGGCATACCCTGACCCATCAAAGCCCCCTGATGGTGAAATTCAAAATGAGAATGTTCCTGATGGCTCTAAACGTGTAAAAACGTCACAGTCGTTTGAAAGTTTGTTTGATAGTGATACATTGAGTGATATCCTGGTGAATGTCAATGATGGACAATATGTCTTTAACGCACATAAGATGATCCTTGGAATTAAGAGTGATATTTTAGCATCCATGGTGAACGAATTGTCCCCAGCATCATCAGAAGGAGAGAAACCAGTTCTCTGTGTACATGAGAATTCTGAGTGTGCTGAAGTGTTCTCACGTTTTTTGTATTTCATATATAGTGGAGCAGTATGGTTACATAGAGATTATGTGATAGCTCTTCAGCGATTGGCTGATAAATATGAAGTTCAACCATTACTTCATCATTGTGAAAGTTACATAAAACAAACTTTAAACAATTCTCTAGCCGGATGTGATATAAATACCCGAGGTTTTCCAATACACACTGTTCTAAGTCTCCACACAGACAGTTTTCAGTCATCGGAGGTACGGAGTCTTGCATTTAAAGTGCTATGTCTGTGTTTTCGGGACTTAGCTTTGTCAGAGTTGTGGCCGAACTGTCGATGGCAGCTTGTTTGTGATTTGCTAAAAAGTGATTTCTGTCAGGCAGAGGAGAATGTGATTCTTACATCAGCCACTGAATGGATGAAGAAAAATAATCTTAATGATAAAGCCATGATAGAGGATATCTTGATAAATATAAAATACCCCTTGTTACACAGACGAGTTCTATACATGATGCAAAAGAACGGTGCATTTAAAAACTTTCCTCGCGTCCAAGATCTTGTAAATAACGCCATAAAATATCATTGCTTCAAAGACATTCCAGAGGCAAGGGAGGAGTTTACTGGCCCGCAGTTTACTCCACGACAACGACTGCCATTTCAAATTATGAATGAAAACAATAACTATACACTGGAAGCTAGTCCAACTTCCCTCCGTTATTCAGATTCTTCGAGTCGTGACGATGTGACACTATTGAGCTCCCCTGAAGTTACTCCAGTGAGGGAAACTGGTTCCCCATTTCCACGTCATTCGCCAATGAGCTGTGGCCCACCCTATTATGTGAATAAGCCAAGGTGACCAAAGATACAAGACATTTACTGTTCATGTAAGAAGATAAATCACTGATATGAGGAAGTTTCAAAACCATTTCAAAACCACAAGTTAAAAAGCACTATCTAATGTTTTAATTGAGCATTTTTCTTTCAAAAGCTTGAAGAGGATTTATATTATCATAAACATTTTGTTACATTTATTGAAAAGCTTACAAGAGAGTGTGCAGTTACATGATCATTTATATTTGAGGGCTTTCACCGACCTTTTTTTCAAAGCATTTCCCACACAAACCCACTTTTTTACAACTCGTATGAAAAGAGTTTGGGAAACAATATGGAAAACAAAAATGTGAAAAATGAAGAATTTGTTTATTACATGCAATTTATTTTTTTCACATTGTTTTCTAGACAGGACAGGTATTTATTGTTGGACTAAGTCTTAAATTTGGTCATCTGGTAATGAGTTAACCCATTCCAACTCAATCCCTCTTTTGTACGCCCCCGAATTAAAAAGCTTGTGAAAACATTGTGGTATATGAAAAAAATTGTAACAAGCAATTTCTTCATTTACCACTATGTTTTTACCTAGAATGAATTTTAAATCTTCATCAACTTGATATTGTCATCTGAAACTTTTTTAATTTGGACCAGTCTAAATGTTTGCCCTTAGGTAATGGGCTAAGTGCCTAATATTATAATGTACTTGCAATAGAAAATATGCTAATCATTCACTAGCAAAGACGCTTGTCATCATAAATCCCCTGAGTTGGCTGTTTTTAATCAGCAAGTATATTCCGTAATAAACGAAATGAATATTAATTTGAATTATATGTATAATACACAAATCAAATTTAAATTACACATTAATAAATGATTAGTCATTTTGAATTGCCCTTATATTAGCTGAAATGTAAAATTTCATTCCTCTCAATTCTTTAACTTATTGCCAGACAATCCCATTCCACCCGCCCCCTTCTCCCCGTCAAGGCAAAAGCTATGGAAAGTATTGTAGAAAACAAGATGTTTTGTAAACAGCATGCCCCCATAACAGCCTTTTTAGCTCACATAAGTGCTCATGATGAGGTATTTTGATCGTGCTTTGTCATCTGGCGTAAGTTGTGTGTCAACAATTTTAAAATGACATCTCCTCCCAAACCGCTTGGCCAATTTCAACAAAATTTGGCAGAAATGTTCCTTGGGTGGTGCCCTTTGAAAGTTGCTAAAAGAATTGAAATTTGTTTAAAATTCTTGTTGCCATGGCAACAAAACTGAAATTTTAATAAAATCTTTCAAAATGATCTCCTCCTGACCCAGAAGGCGTAGAGCCTTGATATTTTGCATGAAGCATCAGTACAATGACCTCTTTCAGAATTGCTAAAATCATCACCCTTGGGTAACCAGGGGCGGAGCCCCAGGGGGTTGGGGCTTATATAGAAATAAAGGTGGATTTTTAAAAGCACATTACCTCCCAAACCACTTGGCCGATTTTAACCAAATTCGGAAAATGTTCCTTAGGTGTTACCCTTTAAAAATTGCTAAGAGAATTGAAATCTGCTCAAAACTCTAGTTGCCATGGTAACAAAACTGATATTTTAATAAAATCTTTAAAATTATCTCCTCCTAATCCAGAATGCATAGAGTCTTGAAATTTTGAATGAAGCATCAGTATATTGACCTCTTTCAGAATTTCTAAAATCATCAACCTTTGGTCCCCAGGGGTGGAACCCTGGGGGGGGGGTGTTAATATAGAAATAAAGAAGGATTTTTTTAAAATGGCATCTCCTCCTAAGCACAGGGCCAATTTCAGTCAAATTTGAAAGAAATGTTCCTCAGGTGGTGCCCTTTTGAAAGTGCTAAAAGAATTGAAATCCATTGAAAACCTTGGTTGCCGTGATAACAAAACTGAAATTTTAATGAAATCTTAAAAAATTATCACCTCCTGACCCAGAAGGCGTAGAGTCTTGATATTTTGAGTGAAGCATCAGTACATTAACCTCATTCAGGATTGCTAAAATCATTAACCTCGGGTCCCCTAGGGCAGACCCCCAGGGGGTGGGGCTTATATAGAAATAAAGAAGGATTTTTAAAACATCTCCTCTCAAACCACTGGGCCAATTTCATCCAAAGAAATTAAATCAGATGAAAACTCTGGTTGCTATAACAACAAGAGTAAAATTTAAAAAAAAAAATGAAAAATCATTCTCCTCCTGACCCAGAAGTTGAAGGATCCGAGATGACATAGAAACAGACATTCTGACCAAATTATATCATCGTTTGAGCCTAAAATGTGGCCTCTAGTGTGCACACAAGATGGACGCCGGACACAGCTAGATCACAATACCTCACCATGACCATGTGAGCTAAAAATGAGGAAATTGCTTTTTCATCCACAATGTTATCTACCCTAAGAACTATTTTATTAACAAAAAATTTGTGGTTTGCAACTTCTTTTAATTTGGTAATGGGTTAAATTGCTGTCTGCCACCAGACTTTCAATTAGGACCAGTCTAACATTTTGTTAACTGGTGATGGATTTAATCATTTTCTTAAAACTTGGTCTGGTCTTAAGACTTTTGTGGGAAACAAAAAGGCAGTGATAATAATCTTTGTTTCCAACTTTTTATATTTGCTCAGTTTAACACATTACCACACTGAGACACTTTTGTATGCCACTCAAGAAAAACAATTGGGAAAACTGTGTAAAATGAAGAAATTGCTTGTAACAAGCAATTCCTTCATTTTTCACAATGATTTCTAACCAAAAAGTAGAAAAAAATCTAAAATTTCATAAAAGCTGAATTGTCGTCTGCAACTCCTATGAGTTTGGCCAGTCTAAAACTTTGCTGTCTGGTAATGGGTTAACAATTATAACTATATATCTGCTACATATTGAAGATTTGTAAAATGCTGTACATTGCTAGTAATTGTCAATTAATGAATTTTATTAAAATTTTGTTGGTTACATAAGTATATTGTAGTTTGTTTCATATCAACCTTTGACCTTGAAATGAAAGATATAAACTCAAATTGGGTGTGCTTTGTTACCATTGGCAACAATGTGTCACTTGACGAAGACCTACTAAGGTCTATGCTCACAAAATGCAGGTTAATAAGTTACAGTTTTATAGTTTATTACTGTGAACACTTAATAAGTATTTGTTTGTTTGAATTGGGTTTAACACCGCAATTTGTGCTCATGGTGAGCTTTTGAGATTGTTGAATGTCTGTTGTGTGTTGTGCAGCGTCAACAATTAAAATATTTACACTCTAGAGGTCACAGTTTTGACCCAATCTCCATGAAACTTGGTCAGAATAATTGTTAGGTCATAAGGATTAAGCCTATTGATTATGGAAAGGTTCTATCAGAAAACACAGGAAAAGGGGCCTTAATGACAATTTCTTCGTTTAAAGTCTAGAGGCCACAATTAAGGCTCAATCTTCATGAAACTAGGCCAGAATAATAATTAGGGCATAAGAATGAAGCCTATTGATTATGGGAAGATTCTTTTGGAAAACACAGGAAAAGGGGCCTTAATGACAAATTCTTCGTTTACACTCTAGAGACTTTTGGCTCAATTTTCATAAAAATTGGCCAGAATAATTGTTTAGTCACAAGGATGAACCCTATTGATTGTAGGTAGGTACTTTTGGAAAACACAGGAAAAGGGGCCTTAGTGACAATTTCTTTATTAACGCTCTAGAGGTCATAATTTTGGATCATGGTCATGTAACTTGGTCAGGATACTTGTAAGGTCATAAAGATGAACCTTATAGATTATGGGAAGGTTCTATAGGATAACACAGGAAAAGGGGCCATAATGACAATTTCTTTGTTTACAATATAGAAGTCACAGTTTTGCCTCTATCTTCATGAAACTGATTATGGTTATTTGTCTCTAATTGCATATTTTTGAAAGTAGACAGTTCAGGTGAGCGATCTAGGACCATCATGGTCCTCTTGTTCAATCATATTAAGGCAGCTGGAGCACCTAACAATGGATTCCTGGTATATCATGCACCAGTACCACCATTACATCCTTTCCTAGCCTTCAGCTGCTATCCCACTTAGGTTTACAATTATCAACCCATTGGTGAGAGACAAATGTCAGATAGGATATATGCAACTGCAGGGGATCAAACCCAACTTACTAAGTAACAGATAGAAACTACATGTAATTTGTTAAAACAACACAGTCACTAATGTTTTGATTTTTGTTTGTTTGTAAACAAGTGACCAATAACATATTCATTTAGATGGGAAGTGAATGTCGACCTCAAAAGTTTAAGTCAAATACTTTATTCAAGTTGTAGTTACAACATTTTGTCCATTAAATGATGTTATGTTCCTGACCCTAAATTTCGCCAACTTACCTAGTTTCATATGCTGGTCAAAATACTATGTCAGTGGTCAGTACACATGATCAGTCATTTGTCGATACAAAACAATATTCGAAAAGAAAATAGAAACTTTAATCCATTCCCAAAAGACGTAATTTTAGACAAGTCCAAATTGAAAGGAGCTGCAGATAACAATTTAAATTTAATGGAATTTTATATATGTTCAATTTTGTGGGTAGAATACATTGTTGAAAATGAAGAAATTGCTTGTTACAAGCAATTTCTTCATTTTCCACAATGTTTCCCAATTGTGATTCTTGAGGGGCGTAAAAAAGCGTGATGGTGTGGGAATGGATTAACAATCTCAAAGAATATTCTAAAAGGTAGAGGATATACACTCGACACTCATTATCTCGAAGTCAAACTTTAGATGACTGAAGCTATGTTTGCACTGTTTTATCCAAACCCTGACTTCTGATATAAAACTTCAAGTTTGACTGTCAATTTTTAGCTCCACTGGCTGAAAGCCAGTGAGCTATTATCATGGTGTCCGTTGTTAAACTTTTATTCTTTAAAAATCTTCTCAGAAATCAGTGCATGGATTTCAAACAAACTCCACAGGAATGATCATTGGATAAACCTTTATCAGATTCTTTCAAAGACTTTTGATCAGATGAAAATCAAGGCTTTAACTGGCAGGCTAGTTTTGATTATGGGGAATTATAAAGCTTTGAAAAACTTTTTCTCAGAAACCAGTCAATGAATTTCAAGCAAATTTCACTGGAATGATCCTCTGGTGACTCCTTTTCAGATTCCATCGATTAATTTTGATTGGTCGAAAACATGGCTTTTATTGTCATGGCTTATGTCCATATATGGTATATAGCAAATTTTTAAAAAAATTTACTAATATCTTTTTCATCTCACCTCGTAAATGAATTGACTTTTGTAAAACAATGTATAATTTGAAATATTCAAAGATGTCTGTGACAAGATTTATATGCCACAAATGATCAATATGATTCAGTTTATATTGAATTCCTGACAACACCATTTGTTTAATCAGTATAATCAGGCCTGTGGAGCAATACAGGTGCTCAAGCACCTCTAGTTTGCCTCAAATTCTCTTATCTTGGCACACAAAAAACTAGTGTCGACTTCATTTGCAATTGTCCAACATTGTTCAACAATTAGCTAGGGCCAGTCTTAGACAATAATCACTTCCTCATAAGTACCCTAGTTTACTACAATGAACAGTCATTATGGACAGCCATCAGAAATTTTCTTGTCTAATTACACAAGTCTAAAATTTTTTTTTAGCTTCAGTGGCAGAGGCCACTAGGACTACATCCTTTCCTAGCCTCCAGCTGCTATCTCACTTAGGTTTACGATTATCCACCCATTGGTGAGTGACAAACCACAATAGTTGAATGGGTTGAAATAATTTAGTTACATTTACCTTTTACATATATCATTAGACACTAAACAAGAAATAAAATCAACATGAATATTTCTTTGATAATAAATCAAACAGAATTCATGCTTTTCTATTGTCTTTCAACCATGAGAAACAATGAGAAATATTACATATATTATGGTTGATTTATTACAACACTTTCATGGCCATGAATTTAATCCTTTCCCATTTTATTGAAACTTTAGAATGGTCCAAATTGTAAAAGGTTGCAGGCAACAATGAAAATTTGATGCAATTTGAACTGAAATCATCTTATGTGGAAGAAAATATTATGGGAAAAGGAGAAATTGCCTGTAAAAAGCCATTCCACCAGTCCTTTTCTCACAACATCTGTCTACCCCATATGATAGGTATTTTTAAACTAAATTGCACTTTGAAATTTCGTAACTTTTTATTGAGGGGCATCAAAAAGTTGGATTGTGGGAGAATGGGTTAACCCATTCCCATACAGTGAAATTTTAGACTGGAAAAAAGCTGCAGACAACAAATTTAAGTTGATAGAATTAAATTTTTTTCGTACTTTTGGATAGAAAACATTGTGGATGAAGAAGAAATTGCTTGATACTAGCAATTTCTTCATTTTCCTCAATGTTTTCCCAATTGTTTTACAAGGGCATACAAAAGTGTCATTGTGTCGGAATGGGTTAAGATTAGCCTGATTAGCTCAGTTGGTAGAGCACTTGACTTCAAACCTCAAGATCACGGGTTCGAGCCCTGGGCTAACATAACTAATTGTCTTTCCGATGAGACGTTAAACAAAGGCCCCGTGTGACGGTGCTATCCATCAAGCACTTAAAGAAACAGGCAGAGCTCTCAGCAGTTTCATACTGTATCCTTGCACTATCCCCCATAACAACTAACCGTCTTCTGGGGGTGTCGCTCATATGGGCATGTGCTATGGTAGTAACGATAAATAGACGGAAATACACACACAATGGGTTAAGACATGGAATTTTTACTCTGATATCTGTTTATCTAGAAGACAACTAATTAGCTCCCTATATTCATCAATCAACAGATCACCTAATTGGTTATGTATGTAGTGCTATGACAATTCAATTAGTTGTGTGGCTTGAGTTGTATTGATCATGTAGGAGGCAATTCAAGATTGGGGTAGCTTAATTGTAAATGTTTCAGGATTGGGTGGGGGAAGCAATTGCTTTCTTAGGAATTGGAGGGGGAGCAAGGGCCTACTAAGGAATTTTGAGGTTTTCTAAGTTTCTATATCTGTACTTTGGCTGAGTATATTTATTTTTCTGTTTGCCTTCTACAATTTAAAATGTTGATAACAACTCAAGACAATGCAATTTACAGCTTATCAACAAGTTTTTACCAAGCAGACTAGAATGTCATCCGGGCACATCATGTAGGGCCCACCAAATATTTGTCCTTTAGCTGTAACCTTGACCTTAGAGCTATCTAAAAATATTTTTTAAATGGAACATCTTCTCATGATGGAGTAAAAAATAAATTGTACAAAGTTAATTTGAAAAACACCAACAAATATAACTAGAAGATATGCCCTGAATAAGATCAATTTGAAAATTGGACCTTGAGTTGTGACCTTGACCAGTTGTAGCTATCCTATTTCTTTTTTCAAATGGCACATCTAGTACTTGTAATGGAGAACAGTTGTGCCAATTTTAAAATCCATTCACAAATGTAGTTGTTATCAATGGCTCAGCACAAAAAAATTGTAACTGCCTACATATTCATAGACAGTTACAACTGTTTGGCACTGAACCATCAATATGCTCTGGGCAAAAATCAGAGGGACTAACACACTTACAAATTAACTCACACAATGGCAAAATAGTTTACATCTGAACTTGTCATAGTGACAATTATGCCTTGCTCACCATATGCAGGCTCCACAATTAACCCATTCCCATTTTCAAAATTTCAGACTGTTCCAATTTGAAAGAAGTTGCAGACAACAATTAAAAGTAGGTACAATTTTAAAAGTAACCAACCTACTTGGTAGAAAATATTGTGGGAAAAGAAGAAATTGCTTGTTTTTTCACAATATTTCTCTAGTGTAAAATCACAGGGGCATAAAAACAAGGGATTGTAAAGGAAAGGGTTAATTAAAATGGTGACTCCAATCAGAGAACAAGGTGCCAAATTGTCACAAAATACGCCCGTCACACTGCTTAATATGAACTGGGGGTTTGAATAGAACTGAGGTTATTTTGAATTAATATTTTTTGTCAAACAAAGTATGAAAAACAACAAAGGGCAATAACTATAAAAAATAGGCTAGGTAGAGTTATGGTTCTTGTACACTGCACTCCCACTTGGTGAGCTCTATCCATCCATGAAGCTTCATGATTCTAGCTATTATACTTTTAGAGATATACTCCGGACAAGATTCAAGTATGAAAAACAACAAAGGGCAATAACTCAAAAAATAGGCTAGGTAGAATAATGGTTCTTGTACACTACACTCCCACTTGGTGAGCTCTATCCATCCATGAAGTTTCATGATTCTAGCTATTATACTTTTAGAGATATACTCCGGACAAGATTCAAGTATGAAAAACAACAAAGGGCAATAACTATAAAAAATAGGCTAGGTAGAGTTATGGTTCTTGTACACTGCCCTCCCACTTGGTGAGCTCTATCCATCTATGAAATTTCATGATTCTAGCTATTATACTTTTAGAGATATACTCCAGAAAAGATTCAAGTATGAAAAACAACAAAGGGCAATAACTCAAAAAATAGGCCAGGTAGAATTATGGTTCTTGTGCACTGCACTCCCCCTTGGTGAGATCTATACACCCATGAAGTTTCATGATCCTAGCTATAATACTTTTAGAGATATACTCTGGACAAGATTCAAGTATAAAAAACAACAAAGGGCAATAACTCAATTAACAGGCTAGGTAGAGTTATGGTTTTTGTACACTGCACTCCCACTTGGTGAGATCTATACATCCATGAAATTTCATGATTTTAGCTATTATACTTTTAGAGATATACACCGGACAAGATTCAAGTATGAAAAACGACAAAGGGCAATTACTCAAAAAATAGGCCAGGTAGAGTTATGGTTCTTGTGCACTGCACTCCCCCTTGGTGAGATCTATACATCCATGAAGTTTCATGATCCTAGCTATAATACTTTTAGAGATATACTCCGGACAAGATTCAAGTATGAAAAACAACAAAGGGCAATAACTCAAAAAATAGGCCAGGTAGAGTTATGGTTCTTATGCACTGCACTCCCCCTTGGTGAGATCTATACACCCATGAAGTTTCATGATCCTAGCTATAATACTTTTAGAGATATACTCCGGACAAGATTCAAGTATGAAAAAAAACAAAGGGCAATAACTCAAAAAAATAGGCCAGGTAGAGTTATGGTTATTGCGCACTGCACTCCGTATTGATGAGAAGAATATAACTGCCAAGTTTAAAGTCAATCGGACTTACGGTGACAGAGTTATGCTCCGGACAAAGAAGCGGACACCGCCCGGACGCCCGGACAACCGGACGCTCGGACGCCCGGACACCACAGGTGATCCCATAATACGTCTCATGGGGGTATAAAAATATCATGATCAGGTGAATAAAAATTTTGACCGACAGCAGAAACCCATCATTTGAACTGTCAAAATATAAATTGAAAATGTAAAAATATGGCATGATTGTTCAGATGCAATTTAGTAATAACCCCCCCCCCCTTTTTTTTTGCTATCTACAACAAAGCTGAAAATTATTATAGGAAGTTTGTTCTGACTTCATCTTTATTTTTATTGTGGCAGAACTACCATCTATGGCAGGGAAATTGACCCAAATTCCTAGAGACAATAGAATTAGAATTTGCATATGTCAGGTAATTTGCATGAAATGAAGTTTTATCACTTTATTATATTCCATAATGGGTCTCCTCCCATGCCATGTATAATGCAAACAAAATATGCATTAATAAATCTTGACATACTGTGTAAAAAAATGTTTCCATGAATCAAACCAAAGTTCTACTTTTTGTTTGAATGACTTTCTAATACACTGTGAACAGTATCAATGATTATTGATGCAAGGATATAACGTGAGAAAAGCAGAGGAAGCCAGAAATTTGGCATAGACAGTGGATGGATGCCCTTACACAAGTTTGTATTGTGAAGTGACATAAAACACAGAATAACCAACAACATTGTTTTGAAATTCGCCCTTGAACTACCACTAGAAAAGGTCAATTGTGTAATTTTATTTTCAACTGTTTCTTTGAGTGTTTCAAAACAGAATTTTATATGACTTTTAAACTCATCTTGTACTCATATATGATCCACACCAAGTTATTATGAAACTGCTACCAAAAAATCAGATTTGTCACTTGACCTTTAGGTGTGAGTTCGACTTTGGATGTATCCAAAAGAACTTTTTGTATGATTATCCAAACAAGCTTTCCTCTTGATACTATACTTAACAAGATATTTTGAAATGCATTTATTAATCCGTTCCCACACAATGACGTTTTTTGATGCTCTCAAGAGAAAATGCTTTGGAAAACATTGTGGACAACAAAGAAATTGCTTGTTACAAACAATTTCTTTATTATCCACCATGCATTCTACCCAAAAAGTAAAGAAAATCCAAAATTTCATCAACTGCAACATCTTTGAATTTCCGCCATTCTAAAATTTGTTAACCCATTCCCACAAAGTGGCGCTTTTGATGCCCCTCAGGAAAAGCTATTGGGAAACATTGTGCAAAATGGAGAAATTGCTTGCAACAAGCCATTTCTTCATTTTTTTCATTTGTTTTCTACCCAGAAAGTTGAAAAAATCTAAAATTTCATAAAGTTTAAATTTTAGTGTGCAGCTCCTTTCATTTTGGACCAGTCTAAAATCTGTCATCTGGTATCCAGTTAATACAAACCCAATTATACTCTTGTAATTTAGAATGATCATGATCCTACTTTTGACCCTATTGTTAACAATCAACACATTATTTTGCAATTATCGTGCATTGACTCAAAATGATATTGATTAACTATTTAACCCATTCTGACACAATAAAATTTAGACCAGTCCAAATGCAAAGCAGTTGCAGACGAAAATATAATAATGACAAAACTTTTAAAACCTTTGCCTTTTCGGTTAGGAAACATTGTGGATAATGAAACGAATAGCTTGTAACAAGCAATTTCTTCATTATCCACTATGTTTTCTAAAGCTTTCATATTGAGGAGCATGTAACCCATTACCAGATGGCAAAATTTTTGACTAGTCCAAATTGAAAGGAGTTGCAGACGACAATTTCATGTTAATAAATTTTTTGTTTTTTTTTTCTCAACTTTTTGGGTAGAAATCATTATGTAATTTGAAGAAATTGCTTGTTACAAGCAATTTCTTCTATTTACACAATGTTTTCACATTGGTTTTTCTTGAGGGGTGTTCAAAAGCGTCACTGTGTGGGAAATGATTAAAAGCATCACTGTGTGGGAATGGGTTAAACATCAACACTGTAACAGCACAGTTTGCCAATGACAAATATGTAAGGGTCTGTGTGCACATTCATGCAAACTTACGGCGCCATTATAAATAATAAAGATGTGAAGCTTAAACTTAGATATTTATTCAAATCAATTGCAAATTAATCTTCCTCTAATTTATGTAACTTTACACTTCACCAGTCCGTCTTATTCTGCTGTATTACAGACAATTGAGCCCATTCCCACCAAATGACATTTTTTGATGACTCTCAAGAAAAGCACTTGGGAAACATTGTGTAAAATAAGAAATTGCTTGTTACTAAACCCTAAACCTTCATAGCCATGAAACATCTAATTTGCTCAAATTTGTCTTTGATCATACAGTTTAACAACAAAGAAACATCTAGTCAGCTGACATTATGTCAGATCTAACTGTGGAACTCTTTATCAATGAAATTTACATCTGGTCAGTTAATATATATCTTTCACATCATTGTCTAACTCTTTAAACATGAAACATCTAGTTTGCAAAAAGATGTCTTTGATCTTACTCTTCACACCGTAGCTGAGAAACATCTCATCAGCTGATATAATTTCAGATCTGACTGTGGAACTCCTTAGAAATGAAACATCTAGTCTATTAAGATGTATCTTTCACACAGCTATCTCACACTTTAACCATGAAACATCTGGTCAGCTAAAAGATTATAGGCATGAAACAGTTAACATATATTGTTCATCATACATAAAAGTTTAGCCAGCTAACATACATTTTGGGCCTTTAACTCTGCACCTCTATATCCATCAAGCATTAAGTTATTAAAGCTATATTTGATCTGTATTACCACAAAACATCTAGTAAACAAACAGAATGACATCTTAGACCTAATAGTCTCAACAGCATCTTTAGCAATGAAACAACTAATTAGTAGAAGATGTCTTACTTCAGCCCTTGTCATGCTGAATAAATTCTTTGTCAGAACTTTATTCAAATAATAAAATGCTATTGAATGACCTGTAGCAGGTCAGTGTTTCTTTAGAAAATTAATTCTATACACAATTTTGATTTCAAAGGAACAAACAGGTGATGAAGACTAAGATCAGACTGCATTATAAGAATATCCTCTGTCCATGTCTAAACCAGCTCAGCCAACATTCTTTCAGACAACTGATAAGCCACTGTGCCAGAGCTACAGATAGCCGGTTTAATTCGGGTGTAACTAGATTAAAATATTTCACAAATACTACCATAAACCTTATGTTGTGGATACTCATTTGAATTGTCTCATTGAGACGATTCAAATGAGTACCAACTACATAGGGTTTTGTTGAGAAATAAATATTTTAGAATGCTGTTAACCCCTCTCATCTAGACCTCTGCTGTGACATGCATTTCATCTCTCTTACCAATGGGCAAATGCTCAGTAGGATTCCCAACTGATGGCCAGGATAGAATGTTGGGCTTGTTCTGTTATGACAAATGTCAGGAAACCATGATTAGGTACGTGAGCTACTGCAATATAACTGAAATACTGTTAAACCCCCATACATTCAATACCTCAATCAGATGGCAAAATTATAGAATTGTCCAAACTCAAAAGGGGTGCAATCAACATGAAAATTTAGATTTTTCAACTGGGTAGAAAACATCGTGGAATATGAATAAATTGTTTGTTGAAAGTAATTTCTTCATTTTTCACATTGGTTTAGAAATTGGGTTTTCTTGAAAAGAGCGTCAAAAAGTGTCTTTGTGAGGAATGGGATAACTTTCTATTAATGTTTAAAGAATGGTTAAAGTTGAAACATTTTGCTTTTTCTGCAATTTAAATTTTTTGACATCTTGAAATGGTTTCTTATTTAGCTGAAGAAAGATTCAATTTGCCTGTGATAAAGGATGAGGAGTGTTTATCTCTCTTCTAATGTCAATTTAATGTCAATTTGAAATCTTATCTCTTTTCAACACAGACAATTCTAGGACATCTAATTAACTGAAAAATGTCAAACCATCACTCAATAGAATCTGCTATTTGATAGAACAAAGCTGTGCATATTTTCTTCCTGTCTGGGTGCATTTCTATTATAACAGGACGATTTAATACATGAATTTCCAAGTCATGTTTTCCAAGGATTAGCATTGTAGCAAATATTAAATAAGATGTTCTTTTAACCATTTCCATCCAACAAAATTTTAAATAGGTCCAGTTGCAGATGACAATTCAAAGCTCATGAATTTTATTTTGTTTGATTTGCTGGGTAGAAAACATTGTGTAAAATGAAGAAATTGCTTGTCACAAGCAATTTCTTCATTTTACAAAATGCTTTCCCATAGCTTTTCTTGAGGGGCGTCAAAAGGTGTCACTGTGTGGGAATGGGCTCAGAATATATGTTGACATTTCAATAAATAGATAAACTAGAACTGTTGCAAGGCGGACATATACCTCAACTAGCATTTCATCCCTCACGTAGCACAACTGACGTTTGACCTAAGTTACCTATGTTACCCCAAATAAAAGGGCACCTCCCCGGATATTGGATAACATTTGTATAAAGTTTCAAAGTCCTTACTCGACTGGCTTATGAGCTAGAGTGCAACAGCGTTTTTAAATCCCAATTTCAATTGTGACCTTTACCTTTCATCAAAGTGACCCTAAAACAAAAAAGGCACTGTTTTATCATTGGCAACAATCGTATGAAGTTTCATGGTTTTAAGTCAGTTCTAGAGTTAGAGCAAGGAAATGAAATGGCCATACATAGTCAAACCAATATGTCCCCTCTACTTCAGGAATGGGGAGATTATAAAATTCAAACTAAACAAGAGGGCCATTGGCTTTAAAGCTCTCACCCGAGTCGATGACTGCTGAAGTAAAAATGCCCAAGTGACCTATCTTAGCCAAAAGGGACCTGTTATCAAATCTCGTCCGAGTATTCAAGAATAAGCATTTTACAAAGCTCAAGAAAAGTAGGAAATAAATTCCACAGAAGACTTCTTTATTTTAGACCTAGTGCCCTAGTTTTCGATAACAGTAACCCAAATTAGAACTTGGCCAAGATATCAAGGACACAAACATCAAAATATCAAACCAATGAACCTAAAAATGGGGCCTCTAGCGTCAAAACAATATTATTTTTTTAGAATTGACCTAGTGAGCTAGTAAGCTAGTTTTTGACCCCATGTGATTTAAATTAGAACTGGGTCAAGATATTACAGGAAAAAACATTCTGACCATAATTATATCAATTCATTTCAGGTAAAAATGTGCCCTCTGGAGTGAATTAAGGTTATTTTTAAGATTGGACCTAGTGGCCTTGTCTTAGACCCAAATTTGATGTTGGCCATGAAACACTGTCCATATATCAATTTATTTAAGGCAAATTTGACTCCTCTAGAGTTCCCAAAAGTGAACTTAGCAAGGAAACATTCTGACCAAATATCAAGCCATTTGGGGCATAAATGTGGCCTCTTGTGTGCATACAAAGTTTTGACCTAGTGACCTATAGTATTTCACACCAAGTGTCAAAATACTTAACTTGTCTAAGGTTTCATGGATACACATTCTGACCAAGTTTCAAGACATTTGAGGCAAAATTGTGGCCTCTAGAGCTCATGAAAGATGTTTACACATGATGTACAATGGACGACAGACACAGCTAGATCACAAAAGCTCAACCTTGAGTACATCAATACTTCATTTTCAGCTGAGCTAAAAATCTTAAGGATAGGCTGAAGCTTCATATCATCATGGAGCACAAAGCTTGCCAAATATATCCATAGCCAAAACTCTACAAAACTCTAATATCTTTAAATGTTTCTAATCCTGTATGGTGTAGCAATTATACTGGATTTCTACCTTTTACAAAGGTTTCACTATTCTATTTCTCTGATTTGATACCTGAATAAGGGTGTATCTCTAGGCAAAGTAATATTTTCAAAGTCCTGTCATAGGTTACTGCTAACCTGTTCAGCATTTTTTACCATAAAAAATTACAAAAATTTGCTCCTACTCAAAATATATGAACAAAATTTATTACAGACATATAAAATCAGTGAAGCTTAAAACATTTATATGTAACAATGGACGTCAGTGTAGTTTATGAGGAAATGTCAGCGCACTGAGAGTTTGCATGTTGACATGTGTATAAAAGTCACAAAACAACAAATATCATAAATCAAATTCGGACGCAATTCTCTTTAACATAGCCCATTTATTTCATGACTAAAGCCTTTTCCTGTTCTTGACAGCAAAACTAACATATAAACAAACCACATATAATCATGTCACATGGTGTTGCACTCGCCGCTTGTCATCTTGACATGTAATGAATGATGCACTATCTTGCAAACTCTTTATGACATTAAGCGATGCAACTGAATATTATCTGTTGGCTCCTAATAATTGTGATCTGTTTATTGTCAAGTTTTTAAAATCATTGGTAGTTTTAGGACAAAAACTGAATGTACAATATTGATCAAAGCCTGAAACTGCACAACTGCCAAAAGCTAATTATTCAACCCATTACCACCTAAAAAAATTTAAGACTAGTCCAAATTCAAAGAACTTGAAGATAAAAATTTCAAGTTGATGAAATTTCTAAAACCTTTGTCTTTCTGGGTAGAAAACATTGTGGATAATGACAAAATCGAGTGTTACAAGCAATTTCTTCATTTTCCAAAAAAAAAAATCCAACGTTTTTTTTTTTTTTGGGGGGGGGGGGCGTCTAAAAGCATCATTGTGTGGGAATGGGTTAATAATATCAACCAGAGGACAAAATTATTAACTAGACCAAATTCAGGTAACAAAACAAAGAGTATTTAGGAAAGTGATAAGAGGCTTTCAGTGTAAAAAACATTGTTGGGAAAAAGGAAATTACTAGACTCTGAAAATATTTTGCAATTTTTGTTTTATTTTGTGCATTAGAAGGTGGTCACAAATGGTAACAAGAGCCATGTTGGACATGGCCATCCCCCGCCGTAAAAGCTTGATAATAAACTGAAGCCAGTTAGATTTAGGCTTCTTGTGCACTGCATTTCTTCTCAATGAGTTTGATAATAGCTATTATACTTTCAGAGATATGCTCATTACAAAATCTTATGTTTTTAAAACAAGAAAGGGCAATAACTCCAAAATTATGCAAGCAAGAGTTGTGGTTCTTGTGCACTGCACTTCTCCTCAATGAGATCTATAGACCAATGAAGTTTCAAGTTGTAGTAATTATACTTTCAGAGATATGCTCCGGACAAGTTAAGTGACAGAAGGACAGAATGATGGAAGGACGGAATGACGGACGGAGACCATTACTATATACCCTTTGCCGAAACGGCGGGGGATAATAAATATCATACTATCCAACACATTAGGATCATCAACAACTTTAACCCATTCTCAGGGGAAAAAAATTTAGACTAATATTATTTTCCAGTGTTTTTCAAAGCTTGTATTCTTTTGAGCATCAAAAAAGGCTCACTGTGTCAGGAAATGGATTAATAGTCTCATAAGGCAGATTCTAAATACTGTATGATTTTTTGGTTTCTTTTTTCTTTTCTTTATAAATGATATATTACTTTGAGATGACAGTGGTTGTGACATAACTTCATTTAAATGCTAGAAAAAAGTTTTTTGTTTCATTAACATTATTTGTTCACATTCTCATCACATCAAAACATGTTTTTTGGGGGAGGGGAGGTGGTGTTCTTTAACCCATTCCCAAACCATGACTCTTTTGGACACCCCTTTAGAAAAGCAATTGGGAAAACATTGTGTAAAATAAAGAAATTGCTTGTAACAAGCAATTTCTTCATCTTACACAATGTTTTCTATCCAGAAAGATGAAAAAATCTAAAATTTAGTAATCTTTAAATTGTCGTCTGCAACTCCTTTCAATTTGGACCAGTCTAAAATTTCGTCCAGTGGAAATGGGTTAAACCCCATTCTATCCAGGCAAACTATGTTTGTTCATTGCAATCATGACTCAACCAGCAAAAAAATGCAAGTTTACCCATTCTAATTAAAGCATGCTTTTAGATGCCTCCTAAAAAAAGTTTTGTAAAACATTGTGGAAATTGAAGACATTACTTGTTACAAGAAATTTCTTCATTTTTCGACAAATACAAATTCACCCAATAGGGCAGGATCTTTAAAGTTTCATCAATAAAAAAATTGAACATCTTTAAATTTGGACCAGTCTAAAATTAGGTCATCTGGTCATTGGGTTATGTCTAAATGATTCAGGCTTATTATGCTAAAGTATCTCAAGGAATGAGCAGTCTACCTCTGTGACAATAAAGCATTAAAAGCAAACATGAGGTTTTGAAAATACCCCAATAATATGGCTTAACCCATTCCCACACGATAAAATTTTAGACCAGTCCAAATTCAAAGAAGTTGCAGACAACAATTAAAAGTTGATGAAATCTTTAAAATCTTTTTCTACTGTGATAGAAAAACTTGTGGATAATTGTGACAAGCAATTTCTTCATTTTCCACAATTTTTTCCAAAACTTTTATGTTGAGAGGCGTTTAAAAGCGTCACTGTGTGGGAATGGTCTAACAAGCAATTATTGAAAAGACATGAGAATTAACAACTATAAGTATTTTCTAAATCTCCACATGTGGTGTTTTCATGAGAAAAAATCTATTAATCAATTATTTCAATGACCTTGAACTTCATTAAATTAATTTGCATTTTGAAAAACAAAATTGTGCTTAAAACAATATGTGAAAGAACCTCAACATATTTCAGTCCTTGTTTGAGAATTGTTCAAGACAGTAATGGTTCATTTGAAACTTTGACCTTGAATTCATGTATAAGTATTAAGCTCATTCAAGCCTCTTTTACGACATGCGACATGACAAAATTGACCAAATTTGGCTGTCAATTCATTTAGAAACAATTGATAAATTAAAGTATTCAATTAGACCTGAAATGAATATTGAACTTTCATATTGGGTGACATTCATATGATGTATTTTCTGTTGATTTCACAACCTTAACACAATCCCTCTTTTTGACGTACCCAGAAAAAAGGTCTGGAAAACATTGTGGAAAATAAAGAAATTGTTTGTCACAAGCAATTTTTTCATTTTCCACAATGTTTTCCACCACAAAAGTAAAGAAAATCCAAAATTTCATCAAGTGAAATTTGCCATCTACATCATCTTTGAATTTGGACCAGTCTAAAAGTTTGATGTCTGGTAATGGGTTAAGTCCATACAAAATTAATATTGTTTAAAGGACCCCTTTTGATATGCTGTAGGTAGATGAGTCTACAGTTCTTTAAACCATTAGCATTTATTTTCCATTAACCATTATAATTAATTACATACTCTTGCTAATGTAAAATGAATCAATTTAACTGAATTTAAATGTAAATTACATAATAATTGGTAGACTAGATGGTTCTAAACAGATAAAATGATGTTTATTCTCCAATGATGTAATTCAACCTCATGCTGCAATCAACAGTTTGCTGGTCATACTTGGTTTCATATGTCATTATTCAGAATAGCAATGTACCTGCTTACAGGCTTTTGGGAACACTGAAATAAAGTTCAGAACAAGAGGGCCATGATGGACCTTTATTGTTCACTTGAGTAACTTGTTAAATTCCAGAAGGTAGGGTTCACTAGTAACATAGTGGTGAATCAACTGTATTTGATGATGTTATTGCTAAGTTACAAGACAAAAATAATCATAACTAAACAATAATAAGAGTCGTCAGAGATGGATTATGCTCCCCAAATATAACCTTGTCACAATAAGTATAATAAACAGGGAAAAAGGTTAGGTGGGAATGATAGACACAGATGAGAGTATATGCTCGCTATATTCTAGACATGCTAAATCTTAATGTACATCCTTGAGCTTTGACCTTGACCTTGGAGCTATCTGAAAATTTGTTTTGAATGGCACATCTACTCACGGTAGAGAACAAGTGTGAAAAGTATTTCGAAATAAATTGATAATTTTAGGAGCTTTACTCCAAACATGCTTAATTTCAATATTTGACCTTGAGCTGTGACCTTGACCTTTGAGCTATCTGATTTTTTTTCAAATTGCTCATGACTGGGAACAATTGTGATAAGTTCCTATATTGAAATCCATCTTAAACCCTTACCGCATGATAAAATATAAAACTGGTCCTAATTGAAGGAAGTTAAAGACCACAATTCAAAGTTTATGAAAATTTAGATTTTTTGGGTAGAAAATTGTAGAAAATGAAGATATTGTTACAAGTTATTTCCACAATGTTTTTCACAACTTGTTTTCAAATGACACATATACTCATGATAGATATTAATTGTGTAAAGTCATTTTGAAATCCATCCATAATTGAAGGATTTATGATCTGGAAATGCTAAATTCTAACGTTTGACCTTGAGCTGTGTCCTTGACCTTGGTGTTATCTGAAAATTTGTTCAAATTGCCCAGCTACTGTTGATAGAGAACAACTATGTATATAAAGTCATTTTGAATTTGATCCATAAATTTAGAAGCCATGCTCAACATTTGACCATGAACTATGACCTTGACTTCAATCAGATTTTTTTCCAAATGGCACATCTTCCCACGACTGAGAACAATTGTATCAAGTTATATTGAAATCATTCTATAATTGAAGGGGCTATGCTCTGGACATGCTTAATTCTAACTATTTCCTTGGGAATTGACCTTAACCTGTGAGCTATCTGAAGATTAGTTTCAAATTGCATATCTATTCATGCTAGAGAAAAATTACATAAAGTTATTTTGAAATCAATCCATGATTGAAGGAGCTATACTTGAAGTGCTTAATTTTAACCTTTGACCTTGGCACAATATCACATGAAATTCACATGAGAAGTTTCATCCAATTTTGCCAAAGGGTTGTAGAGATATCAGGGCAGATGGCAGGAGGGAGGGATGGAAAATGGAAGGACGGACAAACATATGCTCTTCAGGGAGCATAAAAATATTTTTATAGTAGTTGGGTGGCTTCCTCACATGAAATTGTACTACTCCTGATTGACTTCAAACTTCCATGAACCATTACTGTCTTGAACAATTCTACAACATTTCTAATTTTGAGATAACAAGTGTAGATTATGATGTAATTAGAGAAAAAAACTTTTTTGGTAAGAATTTCATGTCAGAAAAGCTTACATCATAGAAATATAACTAACATTTTTTCTAATAACTGAACAGCAATAGACATTTTTCATCTCCAATCCAAGTACTTTGATCTTTCCAGGACATTTGCCTGATGAGAGTCCAAAAATTCAATTACCTAATATGAGAGTTATGCTGATTCCATTACCAATGTCACACCCTTACAAATTCACTTATAGCTAAATCAATGCAGGACTCATTGGACTTGAGTTATGAGCTGTTTTGTAATGTTATTATATAGTCTGGCCACCAGAGTCTTCTTCAAGTGAATTAAATCTTTTCAGGGTTGGACAGGGATGGCAATTAAGTCCCTTATCTAAATATTGATTGATTGAATAGGGTTTAACATCCCTTTTAACAGTATTTCAGTCATATTGCAAGCTGGAGCACCTAACAATGAATTCTTGGTATTTCTCACACCATTACTACCACAACATCCTTTCCTAGCCTCCGGCTACTATCCCACTTAGGTTTATGTTTATCCACCCATTGGTGAGAGACAAATGTCGGAAAGTATATGTGCCGCCGCCGCAGATCGAACCCATGACATCCCATGATTGAAGATTAGGAGTCTGATGCGCTACTACTGCACTAGGATGACGGCCCCCCTTATCTAAAGAAGATTTTTTTCAGCACTAGCCACAACATGTAAGGTCCCAACAAAACCTACAGCTGCAGCAAGACTAATTTTAATCTACGTCAAATTGAGTCTTCCACACAATATAGTTAATCAAAGGGTAGTCTAATCTTTTCCCACACAATGAGGCTTTTTGATGTCCCTAAGGGAAAAAAAGCTTTGGAAAACCTTGTGGAAAATGAATAAATTGCTTGTTGCAAGCAATTTCTTAATTTCCACAATGTTTTCTACCCAAAAAGGCAAAAAAAAAAAAAAAAAAAAAAAGAAATAAGATTTGATCAAATTTAAATTGTCCTCTGCAACTTCTTTGAATTTGGAAAAGTCTAAAATTTTGTTGTGTAGTATGGTTTCCAGTTATTTATAGACTTTCACAAGAAACTCAAAATTCAGCATACTGTAATTAGAACCTAATATTGAAATATAGTCTGTGGATTGACAACCAAAATGTCCAAAATTTATAACTTGTCAAAATTCAAAGAAGTTGTAAATAACAATATTAAGCTGGTTTCAAATTTGAAGAATAATTGTCTTTTGGGGAAGAAAGCCTAAAGTGTAATGTAGAAAACCTTGTGTATAATGAAAGAATTGCTTGTTACAACAAGCAGTTTCTTCATTTTCCACAATGTTTTCCAAAGTTTGTTTCATGAGGGATGTCAAAAAGCTGAATTGTATGGGAATGGGTTAAGTATTATGACAGCTAATACAAGTAGAATCCTCTTAACCCTTGTCATGCTGTATAAATTACCTTACTTAATTGTCGTAAAATCAAAGGGCTGAAGGCACTGACAAAACTTCATTTTCCACAATGTTTTCCAAAGCTTTCATGTTGAGGGGCAGTACGTTAAAAGCGCCACTGATGGGAAAGGGTGAAACAATTCTGGCTTGATCTGGACAAACAGAATGTGTAGACTAAGATCAGACTGTACCTAATTTATGCAAAAACAGGAATATTCCAGGTTCAGCATGACAAGGGTTCATTACAACCCTGATAATTGCAATTAACTGCTTGATTGCAACCAACTTAGTGCACAAACGTTAGCTTTAAAGAACAAAAAGCTCCTTTTAATAGCAACTACTAGTTAATTGCAACAAAAATGATGACAAATTGGTGTTACAATTAACAGGATTCAACTGTATATGGAGGAAGGCGATAGGAAAACCTAGAATGGTTTGATATGACTGTCGACAGCTAGACATTATTGTAGGGATTTATGAGTTCTTGTAGAGATCTATGGAAGATCTACAACATACACCATACAGTATGGTCATTAGCTCTCCTTTATTGCCATATGCTCTCCTTTACTGCCATATTCATTAACTCTTGTGATACCAAACCTGTGATAATTCTGCTTTTTGCACAGTATAGACTAAGATCAGCCTGCTCAAATATGCCATCTGATCTAAGTCTATATCACAAGTTTGACTTTTTAAGCAGAATTTGTTTATCCAATTAATTCACAAATAAAGCATTGTCCCACAATAAGGGCCTTCAGTACTTTCAACCTTCTGATTTCAAGGCAATTCTGAACAAAGATTTTATTCAGCATTACAAAGATTAAGTTTTAGTTATCTCTTATCAATGAATACTATTACCCTTCTTGCCATTTAAGTATATATGAAAAGATGAGCAATGTTATTGTAAAGTAGTAAACAAGTCAACAGAGTATGTAATACAAACATTTTGACACCACTCTCGATCCAAGAATAATGTTATGAACTCTACCATATTACAGCAATATGGTGCAGCTTCACTTTACCTGATACATTGATAAATTGAAGCACAGTTGTACTATACCTATTACATTGATAAATAGCTCCTGCACTAAACCTGTTACATTGATAAAATGCTCCTAGACTATACCTGTTACACTGATAAAGCAAATGGTAACATTGATAAAGTGCACCTGCACTATACCTGTTGCACAGAAAAAGTGTGCCTCTATATCTGTTACATTGATAAAGTGCCCCTGCACAGTACCTGTTGCAAAGAAAAAGTGTGGCTCTATACCTGTTACATTGATAAAGTGCCCCTGCACAGTACCTGTTGCACAGAAAAAGTGTGCCTCTATACCTGTTACATTGATAAAGTGCCCCTGCACTATACCTGTTGCACAGAAAAAGTGTGGCTCTATACCTGTTACATTGATAAAGTGCACCTGCACTATACCTGTTGCACAGAAAAAGTGTGCCTCTATACCTGTTACATTGATAAAGTGCCCCTGCACTGTACCTGTTGCACAGAAAAAGTGTGCCTCTATACCTGTTACATAGATAAAGTGCCCCTGCACAGTACCTGTTGCACAGAAAAAGTGTGCCTCTATACCTGTTACATTGATAAAGTGCACCTGCACTATACCTGTTGCACAGAAAAAGTGTGCCTCTATATCTGTTACATTGATAAAGTGCCCCTGCACAGTACCTGTTGCACAGAAAAAGTGTGGCTCTATACCTGTTACATTGATAAAGTGCCCCTGCACAGTACCTGTTGCACAGAAAAAGTGTGCCTCTATACCTGTTACATTGATAAAGTGCCCCTGCACAGTACCTGTTGCTTGTTTGTTTGTTTGAATGGGGTTTAACGCCGCTTTTAACAATCTTTCAGTTATATCGCGGCGGCTGGAGCACCTAACAATGGATTCCTGGTATTTCTCGCACCAGTACTACCACTACACCCTTTCCTAGCCTCCAGCTGCTATCCCACATAGGCTTACGATTATCTGCCCATTGGTGAGAGACAAATGTCGGAAAGAGTTTTGCCGCCGTCGGGGATCGAACCCGGGACCCTTTGAATGATAGTCCGACGCGCTACCAACTGCGCTATGACGGCGGCCCAGTACCTGTTGCACAGAAAAAGTGTGGCTCTATACCTGTTACATTGATAAAGTGCACCTGCACAGTACCTGTTGCACAGAAAAAGTGTGGCTCTATACCTGTTACATTGATAAAGTGCCCCTGCACAGTACCTGTTGCACAGAAAAAGTGTGCCTCTATACCTGTTACATTGATAAAGAGCACCTGCACTATACCTGTTGCACACAAAAGGTGTGCCTCTATACCTGTTACATTGACAAAGTGCACCTGCACAGTACCTGTTGCACAGAAAAAGTGTGCCTCTATACCTGTTACATTGATAAAGTGCCCCTGCACAGTACCTGTTGCACAGAAAAAGTGTGCCTCTATATCTGTTACATTGATAAAGTGCACCTGCACTATGCCTGTTACACAGTAAAAGTGTGACTCTATACCAGTTACATTGATAAAGTGAACCTGCACTATACCTGTTGCACAGAAAAAGTGTGCCTCTATACCTGTTACATTGATAAAGTGCACCTGCACTATACCTGTTGCACAGAAAAAGTGTGGCTCTATACCTGTTACATTGATAAAGTGACCCTGCACAGTACCTGTTGCACAGAAAAAGTGTGCCTCTATACCTGTTACATAGATAAAGTGCTCCTGCACAGTACCTGTTGCACAGAAAACGTGTGCCTCTATACCTGTTACATTGATAAAGTGCCCCTGCACTATACCTGTTGCACAGAAAAAGTGTGCCTCTATATCTGTTACATTGATAAAGTGCCCCTGCACAGTACCTGTTGCACAGAAAAAGTGTGCCTCTATATCTGTTACATTGATAAAGTTCCCCTACACAGTACCTGTTGCACAGAAAAAGTGTGCCTCTATACCTGTTACATTGATAAAGTGCACCTGCACAGTACCTGTTGCACAGAAAAAGTGTGCCTCTAATCCTGTTACATTGATAAAGTGCCCCTGCACAGTACCTGTTGCACAGAAAAAGTGTGCCTCTATACCTGTTACATTGATAAAGTGCACCTGCACAGAACCTGTTGCACAGAAAAAGTGAGCCTCTATACCTGTTACATTGATAAAGTGCCCCTGCACTATACCTGTTGCACAGAAAAAGTGTGGCTCTATACCTGTTACATTGATAAAGTGCCCCTGCACAGTACCTGTTGCACAGAAAAAGTGTGCCTCTATACCTGTTACATTGATAAAGTGCCCCTGCACTATACCTGTTGCACAGAAAAAGTGTGGCTCTATACCTGTTACATTGATAAAGTGCCCCTGCACAGAACCTGTTGCACAGAAAAAGTGTGCCTCTATACCTGTTACATTGATAAAGTGCCCCTGCACAGTACCTGTTGCACAGAAAAAGTGTGCCTCTATACCTGTTACATTGATAAAGTGCCCCTGCACAGTACCTGTTGCACAGAAAAAGTGTGCCTCTATACCTGTTACATTGATAAAGTGCCCCTGCACAGTACCTGTTGCACAGAAAAAGTGTGCCTCTATACCTGTTACATAGATAAAGTGCCCCTGCACAGTACCTGTTGCACAGAAAAAGTGTGGCTCTATACCTGTTACATTGATAAAGTGCCCCTGCACAGTACCTGTTGCACAGAAAAAGTGTGCCTCTATACCTGTTACATAGATAAAGTGCCCCTGCACAGTACCTGTTGCACAGAAAAAGTGTGGCTCTATACCTGTTACATAGATAAAGTGCCCCTGCACAGTACCTGTTGCACAGAAAATGTGTGCCTCTATACCTGTTACATTGATAAAGTGCCCCTGCACAGTACCTGTTGCACAGAAAAAGTGTGGCTCTATACCTGTTACATTGACAAAGTGCACCTGCACTATACCTGTTGCACAGAAAAAGTGTGCCTCTACACCTGTTACATTGATAAAATGTGCCTGCACTTAGCCTGTTACATTGATAAGGTGTATCTGCCATATACTTTTACATAGGCAAAACCTCTATGAAAACTAGAGGACCATGATGGTACTAAATCTCTCACCTGAGTCATCTGCTAAATATAGAATTTTTTTGTATAAAAGAAAGAACTGGAGCACAATAATATTAACAAATATAAGATTTCTAACTTAGTACAAAACCATTTAGTGATGCTACATACTAAGTATGAATGCTTTAGGCTTTATAATTTAATCCATTAGCAAAAATCCGGCATGCTAACTCCCTCAAGGAAAAGGGTTTTGGAAAATATAAGAGAAAGAGAACTTGCTAGTTACATGCAATTTCTCCAATTCCAATGATGCAACTTAGCCTAAAAGCTACTTATATTTTAATTTCAACCAAATTTGAATTGCACCTTCTTTCAGTTTGGACAAGTCTTAAATTTTGCATCTGGTCATGGGAGTAGAGGAGAAGAATATAAAATCCAGTCTTTTTCTAAACTTTGGACTTCTGATAGAGGGCAATTTTTGACCCATTGGCTACAATTTTTGCTACCAGCTGGATATACTATATACAGAGTTTGAATGCATTATTGAAGGCTGTTTTTTACCCGAAGGGGCATAAACCCTACAAACATGGTAGATAACTATTGGCCTATGCTACATTCCAAATATCAATGCTGAAGGCCTCACAATTTAGAGAATATTTCATTTTAACATGCTCTAATTGAGCATTTTTCCCCAACTTTGGACCTTACAACAAGCAATTTCTTCATTTTACAAAATGTTCCCTGACCATCAAGTTGAAAAAACCCAAAATTTCTAAAACTTTAATTTGTTGTCTGCAACTCCTTTCAATCAGGACCAGTTTAAAATTTTGTCTTTGGGTAATGTGTTAATAAATTCAGTATTCCATTACAACTTATTATATAACCTCTTTCTATCAAACACATTGTGAAGACTGGGATTAGGTTGAGTGGATGCACTGGCTGATATGAATCTTTTACTTGCTGTGCACATGTGTATAAGAAATTCATTTAAATGTCAATTAGGCAGGCTCGAGCCTCGAAATTTTTAAGGATAAGAACTCACTTTACCGAATACCAGACCACAAAATTTTAGACTGGCCAAGTTTAAAGATGTTCCAGACAACAATTTTAGTGGATCAAATTTTAAATTTGTTTGTCTTTTTGGGTTAAAAACATTGTGGATAATTAAAAAAAATTGCTTGTAACAAGCAATTAGTTCATTTTCTATGTTTTCAAAAAAAATTAAAAATTGGGGCATCAAAAAGCTTCATTGTTTGGTAATGGTTTGAATTTGATATTGTGTAACACAAATCGCATTCATTGAATACAGATCAAGTTTTTACAAAAAATCCTTTAACCTATTCCCACACAGTGACACTTTTAAATGCCCCTAAGAAAAAAAAGCTTTGGAAAACATTGTAGAAAATGAAGAAATTGCTTGTTATAAGCAATTTCTTAATTATCCACAATGTTTTCTATCCCAAAGGTAAAAAAAACCCCAATATTTCATGAGCTTTAAATTGTGGTCTGCAACTCAATTTCAATTTCAACCAGTCTATTTTTTTTCAGTCTGGTAATGGGTAAATCTACAGGCTTATAGTACAGCAATGATTGGTGAACCATACTTGAAGTCTTGAAGACAAAAACCTGATTCTCCTATTAATATGATCAAAATGGTCCATCATATTACAATAAATAAAGATATACAAAGCTGTTAGAAATGAGGAACATTTTCGGAGAGAAAACTGTCAATAATTGCCCCAATGATTAACAAGATGGGTTCTGGCATTTTGGACCCGTGTCACTAATGGCGTCAGAGTTCTTCCAAATGGAGAGAGACAATTTCCTGCGGGTTTTATGATGGTTATTATAGATAATCTCTGCCCTTCTTTAAGTCCTTCTGGCATACTTTGTTCTTTAGAGATTGCTTGTCCAAAATATATAACCAATATGGACAAGGAAAAATCTCCATATATTACAGTAATGATTACACAAAAGAGTTGATCCACCTAGAGTGTCCTTATTTGCACATATAAGTTATTTTTATTCTTTTTCTCTTTAAACAATATTCCTTAATAATATGTTATGCTAATCAAGTATTCTAAAAGTATATATTACATTGCAATACTAAGACCATACCAATAAAATTAGTATTTCTGTGCATTTGTCTGAGCTAAATAAAGATCACTATTTTTGTGATCTGATAACTTAATCATTATCAATTTGCCATGCAGAGTGCTAAAATTGCCAAAGAGTTATAGTATAAGTTATTGCATGTTCTAAATTGTCTTAACCAGACTTGCGATTCCTATCAAAGCTACCCAATAAGAGGAGATTTGAAGCGATCTACCAACACACAGAGATTGCCATAGACCCTTGCCTATAGTTAAGAGGGGATGTAAGCTTTTGTTCTGATTAGTGTCACTAGGGACATGAGAATCCCAGAATACAGCAGTAAACTTATGAAGCTTAATGATATGATTTTTTCCTATACGAATGAATTTATTGTTGGAAAGTTCTATAAGATTCCATTTACAAAAAGGAGGTTTATCTAAAATGCATACTAAATTAGATATATCTCTAATGTTACCCTATCATTTTATTACAACCACAAACAATGTCTATGGAAACAATTCAGTATCTTGGTAGAGGGTCAATAGGTGATATTTACCAAATATCAAAGCTCTAGGCCTTATGGTTTAGGAGGAGAAGATTTTTAAATAATTGTTTACGGCCAGACAGACGGATGCCGGACAATTCTCAATCACAATAGCTCACCTTGAGCACGTTGTGCTCAGGTGAGCTAAAAATCATAAACTTTAAATTGTTGTCTACAACTCCTTTTAATTTTGACCCATCTTAAAGTTTGCAATCTGGCAATGGGTTAAACAAGCCATTCAAAACTTCAGCCTAGTACTGCAGGAACAGGAGAACTTTGCCATGATATAACTGATAGATTATTCAAAATGGCATATTTCCCCAATCAACGAATTTACCTTTACTTTTCTGGTAGACCAAAAATATAAAACAGAGTTTTAACAATTAAGGGATTTTTAAAATCTTCTCCCAATACACTGAAAATATTGAAGGAGTCAATTTTTCAATATTGTCAGGGTTTCCAAACAACATTTGATTTATGGCATAATTTCATTTCTATTGTAAACTCGCTGCACAATAAGGCAATCAGAGCATATTGATCAGATTCAAATCTCAATTTTATTCTTTTCACATAAATCAAGTATTTCATTTGTGTCGAATTATTTGTGCCTGATACTAAGTCCTAATCCAGCCACAACTCTGAGGCTTTATGAACATTGTTCAAGTTTATATGAGGAAAAAGAAAACAGCATCTTGATGGCTTTTAATCTTTTTTTTGAAACTACCCTTACTTTTCATGTTAGTCCCATCAGAAATAAAATTAATCCATTCCCATACAATGACTCTTTTAAACACCACTCAACATGAAAGATTTGAAAAACATTGTGCAAAATGAAGAAATTGTTTGGCATATGCGATTTCTACATTATCAACAAGGTTTTCTTCTATAAAAGACAAAGATTTTAAAGATTTAATCGACTTAAATTTGTTGTCTTCAACTTTTTTGAATTTGGACTGGTCTAAAACTTCATAGTGTAGGAATGGGTTAACCGCACAGTGATGCTATTGGACACCCCTCGAGAAAAAACAATTAGGAAAACATTGTGTAAAATGAAGAAATTGCTTGTAACAAGCAATTTCTTCATTTTACACAATGTCTTCCATCCAGAAAGCATTAACTTAAAATTGTCATCTAAGACTTTTTTCAATTTGGACGAGCCTAAAATTTTGTTGTGTGGTAATTGGTTAGGTATACCACAGGTTGGTGCAAACACCTGACTGGAGCAGCAGGATAACATAGAAATCCCTGGCAAAGAAGGGATGTAATTCTTACAAAATACTCTTGGAGTTAGCTCACTTGATAATATTGATTGATCTTGCGATAGGGAAAACATACCAAATTTCAAGAAAAAGTATTTAATAATAACAGAAGTATTACTTAAAATTAATGTTGGACAACAACCTGAGTCCAAAGAGAACAAAAACAAATAAAAGTCCACAAGATTATGCTACATACTAAATATCAAAGCTCTAAGCCTTTTAGTTTGGGAGAAGAAGAGTTTTAAATTTTCATTATATAAACCATATGTAAAATTCATGATGTCTGGGAATGGGCTAATTATAACCCTAGGGACATCCACTAGATAATGCTACATACCAAAAACCAAAGCTCTAGGCCTATCTGTTTGAGAGAAGAAGATTTTTAAAGTTATCACTATATAAGCCTATGTTTAATTTGTGTCATCCAGGAATGGGTTGGTTTTAATCCCAAGGCAATAATTTTTACAATCATGATAGAGGTCAACAAGACGATGCTGTATACCAAATATCAAAGTTCTAGGCCCTCCTGTTTGGGAGAAGAAGATTTCTTACAAATTTCACTAAATAAGCCCATGTTAAATTTGTGACATCCAGGAATGGGCTAATTTTAATCCTGAGGCAATAATTTTTACAATCATGATAGAAGTCCACCATATGATGCTGTATACCAAATACCAAAATTCTAGGCCCTCTAGTTTGGGAGAAGAAGATTTTTACAAATTTCACTATATAAGCCCTTTGTGAAACTTGTGACATCCGGGAATGGGCTAATTATGTCTCTTGGGCCATGATTTATATACTTTCTTGATTGAAATTCACCAGATGATGCTACATACCAAATATACAAGCTCTAGGCCCTCTAGTTTGGGAGAAGAAGATTTTTTAAATTTTCACAATATAAGCCTATGTTAAACTTGTGACGTCTGGGAACGGGCTAATTTTGACACTGGGGTTATAATTTATACAATATTAATAAGGTCCACTAGATGATGCCACATACCAAATATCAGAGCTGTAGGTCTTTTGGTTTGGTAGAAAAAGATTTTCAAAGTTGTAAGCTTATGTCACCCCCAAACCCCCACCCCCCTAGCACAGCCTTTTCTTGACAGATTTATTTTTCTTGTACAAACTTGATAGTCCTTGCCCTAAAGAATCTAAATACCACATGAGAATCTAATCTGACAGCCAGTTCATGACAAGAAGATTTTCAAAGATGTACCCTTTTTGGCGCCTTATGGAGCCCCAAGGGGAGATAACTCCATGATGTGTACAAATCTGAAGCGCCTTCCCATAAGGATGCTTCCTGCCAAGTTAACACACGACGTACAGCGCACGACGACCAACAAAACACGATCGCAATAGGTCACCAAATCCATTGACAACACAAAGATGATGATTAAATGGGGTTTAACACCAGTTTTAACAGTATTTTAGTCATATAATGTTGGCTGGAGCACCTAACAATGGATTCCTGGTATTTCTCACACCAATACCATCACAACATCCTTTCCAAGCCTCCAGCTGCTCATCCCACTTGGGTTTATAATTATCTACCAATCGGTGGGAGACAAATGTCAGAAGGGATAAATGCCACAGCTGGGGATCGAAACCTGGACCTCATGATTAAGAATTCATTATGTTGCCTACTGCACTATGGCCACAGCATTCCTTCTTTTTTTCCCTAAACAGCCATTCTAACAAGCAATTCATGCTGAGTGTTAAATATGGCTGTTTGTGCTTGATTAACCCTTTCCCATACAACAAAATTTTAGACTGCTCAAATTTGGAAGAGGCTGCAGACAACAAATCAAAGTTCATTTAAATTGAAAAATAACCTCTGTAAAAGGTAGAAAACATTGTGGGGAAAGAAGAAATTGCTAGTAACAAGCAATGTTTTCTCCAATACAAAACCTATTGGTCCTGAAAACAAGTGATTGTATGGGAAAGGGTTAAAAATGGACATAGTTTGAGTCATAACAGGTCATATTTCTTACTTGAATAGGTAGAGTTCTCCCTTACATGAAAGTCTGATGAACTCGGAATCGGGATATAGGTCTTTTGAAATTAGACTAAGATTTTCAAGTTTCAGTCGACTTGGACCAAGATGTAAAAGAGATATTACTAAAATGTCTGCTTAATTCACATGAAGATTAACCTATGCTATAGTAATGTAAACTGAAAATATGACATTCAAATACATTTAGATGTTAGTTTGAACATTTTATAACAAATAACATAATTATACTTTCTTGATTCACACCATAATTGGTTTCATAAAAGCAGGTCAACAGCAAAAATTTAGACTGCTCCAAATTGAAAGAAGTTGCAGTGGACAATTTACACTTTATTGAATTTGAGTGGTTTTTTTCACTTTCATAGTAAAAAAGAGGGCCAGAATGGCCCTAAAATTGCTCACCTGACTAATGTAAGATGATTCAAAATTGAAATTGACCCAATGGTTACTGAGGAGAAGATGTTTAAAGATTTCAAAGTAAAAACTGCCCTACCCTTCCAAGCCCTTATTTGGTCATCAATCAAAATTCTAGAACAACTTTTGAAAAGGGTCACTCAAGGAACATTCATACCAAATTTGGTTGAAATTGGCCCAATAGTTACTGAGGTGTAGATGTTTAAAGATTTCAAAGTCAAAAAAGTGCCTGACCCTGCCACGCCCATATTTGGGCATAAATCAAAATTCCAGAAACAACTTTTGAAAAGGGTCACCAAAGGAACATTCATGCAAAATTTGGTTGAAATTGATCCAATGGTTACTGAGGATAAGATGTTTAAAGATTTCAAAGTTAAAAAAACTGCCACGCCCATATTTGGGCATAAATCAAAATTCTGCGAACAACTTTTGAAAAGGGTCACCCAAGGAACATTCATACCAAATTTGGTTGTAATTGGCCCAATAGTTACTGAGGAGAAGATGTTTAAAGATTTCAAAGTCAAAAACTGCCACGCCCATATTTGGGCGTGAAACGAAATTCTGCCAAACAACTTTTGAAAAGGGTCACCCAAGGAACATTCATACCAAGTTTGGTTGAAAATGGCCCAATGGTTCCTGAGGTGTAGATGTTTAAAGATTTCAAAGTCAAAAATTGCCTGACCCTGCCACGCCCATATTTGGGCATAAATCAAAATTCCAGGAACAACTTTTGAAAAGGGTCACCAAAGGAACATTCATGCAAAGTTTGGTTGAAATTGACCCAATGGTTACTGAGGATAAGATGTTTAAAGATTTCAAAGTTAAAAAAACTGCCACGCCCATATTTGGGCATAAATCAAAATTCTGCGAACAACTTTTGAAAAGGGTCACCCAAGGAACATTCATACCAAATTTGGTTGTAATTGGCCAAATAGTTACTGAGGAGAAGATGTTTAAAGATTTCAAAGTCAAAAACTGCCACGCCCATATTTGGGCGTGAAACGAAATTCTGCCAAACAACTTTTGAAAAGGGTCACCCAAGGAACATTCATACCAAGTTTGGTTGAAATTGGCCCAATGGTTCCTGAGGTGTAGATGTTTAAAGATTTCAAAGTCAAAAACTGCCACGCCCGGCCACGCCCATATTTGGGCATAAATCAAAATTCTGCGAACAACTTTTAAAAAGGGTCATCAAAGGAACATTCATGCCAAGTTTGGATGAAATTGGCCCAATGGTTACTGAGGAGAAGATGTTTAAAGATTTCTAAGTCAAAAACTGCCACGCCCTGCCACGCCCATATTTGGGCATAAATCAAAATTCTGCGAACAACTTTTAAAAAGGGTCATCCAAGGAACATTCATGCCAAGTTTGGATGAAATTGGCCCAATGGTTACTGAGGAGAAGATGTTTAAAGATTTCTAAGTCAAAAACTGCCACGCCCTGCCACGCCCATATTTGGGCGTAAATCAAAATTCCACGAACAACTTTTGACAAGGGGCACCAAAGGAACATTCATGCCAAATTTGGTTGAAATTGGCCCAATGGTTACTGAGGAGAAGATGTTTAAAGATTCCTAAGTCAAAAACTGCCACGCCCTGCCACGCCTATATTTGGGCATAAATCAAAAATCCGCGAACAACTTTTGAAAAGGGTGACCCAAGGAACATTCAAACCAAATTTGGTTGAAATTGGCCCAATGGTTACTGAGGAGAAGATGTTTAAAGATTTCTAAGTTAAAAACTGCCACGCCCTGCCACGCCCATATTTGGGGGTCAATCAAAATTCCGCGAACAACTTTTGAGAAGGGTCACCCAAGGAACATTCCTACCAAGTTTGGTTGAATTCCGCCCAGTGGTTACTGAGGAAAAGATGTTTAAAGAATTGTTGACGACTTCCGACGCACGACATGACGCAAAAAGGTGATACCAAAAGCTCACCTTGAGCACGTTGTGCTCAGGTGAGCTAAAAACATTGTGGAAATGAAGAAAGTGCTTGTTACAAGCAACTTCTTCATTTTCCACAATGTTTTCTCAGTTGTTATTCTTGAGAGTCATCAAAAAGCATCACTGTGTGGGAAGGGGTTAATGTATTGTACACAGAGATGAAATGATCTGCAAGGGATTACAAGATACCAATGACTCTTTCATGGACAATGCCTTCTTATTGCAATGTTAAAAAGACATTCTGCTTTAATTTTGTTTTGAATTCAATAGTGTGGCATGAAAATTGATAGCAGTGCATTTTTTTAAAGACCACATAATTATCTTGTATGATTTATTACACTGCCAAATGGTGCAATTATATCTTGGTGTATTTTGAGTCTTTAACCCATTCCAAGCCCTCCTTTTTACGCCCCGCAATTAAAGAGCTTTGGAAAACATTGTGGAAAATGAAGAAATTGCTTGTATAAAGCAATTTCTTCATTATCCACAATGTTTTCTACCCCAAAAGACGAAAAATATTAAAATTGCATCAACTTGAAATTATCGTCTGCAGCTCCTTTCAATTTGGACTGGTCTAAAATTTTGTTGTGTGGGAATGGGTTAAAATAGAAGAGAAGCTTAATGGGAGGTAACAAGTTTTTATATCAATTCCTAATCTTTCTTTTTTTTACAGCGTTCAGTTAAGATATTATAGAATCAAAGGATGTAAGGACTTCCATAAAGTTTCATTCTTCCTAATTTTTGACACTTTTTCTACAGTTTGTACAAATAAAATAAATTCAAGTTCAAATCATAAGGTCAAATCAAACAAATACAAATTCAAATCAAATCTAATTCAATACAAATTCAAACAAAAGGATACCTATTTTCAAAATCAAAATTAATCCACAATCAAAATCAAATCTCAAATCAACTCTATAATCTCAGATTCAAATAATCTCAAATCAAGTTGATCTCAAATAAAATCAAGTATTAATTCAAATTAAATCAAAATCACAACTTCATGGCCATTTAAATAACAATCAATCAAAAATCACAATTTGATCAAATCTCAAATCAAATATCAAATCAAGTCTCAAAAGTAAAATCAAATCATTTCAAATCAAATCATACTTCAAACCCGATCAAAATCTGATCCAAATTAAAATCAAATCAGCCCTAACTTGAAATCAATTCAACTTCAAATTCACAATCAAATTCAAAACAAAATAAAATCCTTAATTAGCTTCAGACAAGAATTCTAACAAAAAAAATGAACTTCTCTGTATTTTCTGAATGCAATTTTGTCTATGTCAGTCTGCAGAATCAAATCTAATTCAAATCAAATCATAAATACAAATAAAATACAAATTCAAATCAACACATTTCAATTCAAATACAAATCATGTCAAACCAATATTCAAATAAAAAATAAATTCACAATAAAATCTCAATTCAAAACAAGTCTCAGATCTAAGGTTCAAATCATCTTAAATCAAATCATGAACTTCTCTGTATTTTCTGAATGAAAAAAAAAAAAAAAAAGTGCCTATGTTTCTGAAGTTGGCATGAACCAGATCAAAATCAAATCACATAATAAATTCAAATAGTTACAATTCAATCCAAATACAACTCACATCAAACCAATATTCAACACAAAAATAAATTCATATTCACAACTAAATCTCAATTCAAATCAAGTCTCTGATTCAAACCATCTTAACTCAAATCAAATCAAATCTCGAATCAAATTACATCACAATCATCTCTAATCACTTAATGGCAATCAAAATCACGGTCAATCAAAAATTATATTTAAATCAAATCTCAAATCAAGTCTCAAGTCCAAGGTAAAATAATCTCAATTAAAATCAAATCTCAAATCAAATTAAATCAAAATCACAATCAACTCTAATCACAACTTAATTGCAATCAAATCTTAAATCAATTTATGAAATCAAGTCTTAAATCTCAAATCAATCATCTCAAATCAATCATTTCTCATACCAAATCAAAACTCAAATCAAAATCGAATCAGCTAAAATCTCAAATCATAATCAAATCTCAAATCAAAATCGAATCAGCTAAAATCTCCAATCAAAATCAAATTAACTCAAATCAAATCAGCCCTCATCTCAAATCAAATCCAAATTCAAATTCCCAAATAAAAATCATGATCAAATTAAGGAGAAAAAAAAAAAAAAAAAATACATGTAAAATCCTTGATTGGCCAAAAACAAGTATTCTTAAATTTTTTCACTTTTGGATGCTCTTACAATTTAATCTTAACATGTCTTCTCTATTTGGAAAAGTGGCATTAAGGTGATACTTTCCAATTTGGTATGAAATGAGAGCCTGTAAATGGGGAGTTTCATTTAAAGTTTAATGGTCCTTGGTGTAAAAAAAATGAAAAATTATGAGAATAATTAACTTTTTTGAAAAGAAGGTCAACTTAGGTCAAGGGTCATGGTGCTTGATCTTCAAGGACAGAATATCACTTTCTCCATGCATATATAGAATATGGTATTGCTATGTGTGCAGAATCAGACAACATGAGCAAGGCTAAAGTTTTTGAAAAGGAGGTCAAAGGTCATAGCAAAAGGTCATGGTACTTTCTTTTAAAGAAGTCAACTACCTGGTGAGTATGTATCAAAATTGATAGTCTCAGGATAGTGGGGTCAAATCTTTTAATCAGTAGGTCAAAAATTGAGGTCACGGGTTTGTTGTTCTTGAACTATGAGTTCACATGTGCAATATGATTGCCTTAAGAGAATGTATTTATGGATCAGCAACCAGCACTGAAAACAAAATCTAAGGGTATGACTATAGCTCTGACTTTCACGCTGGATAAGCTAAAATGGAGAAAAGTCACATTTCTTGAAGATGGATAGAAGGATAAAAAAGCACTGGCTATACGCTTGGCTTTCTCTTGACATATTTAATCTAATGTTTGGCCTTGAGCTGTGACATGACCTTGAAGATATCTCAAAATCTATTTAAAAGCAATTGTGCAAAGTTATTTCAAAATCCATCTGTTATTTTAGGAGCTATGCTCCAGACATGTTAATATTTGACCTTGAGATGTAACCTTGGAGCTATCCAAATATTTCTTTCAAATGGTTCATCTAATCATGATAGAGAACAATTGTCTCAAGTTATATTTAGCACCAACAATAAATGAATGAACTATGCTCTGGACATTGGTAGCTCAATTCTAAGATTTGACCTTGAACTGTGATTTTGACCTTGGAGCTATCCACAACAAACATAAAACGTCCATGCAATATCATAAGGTATTCACATGAGAATTGTCATCTAATTTGGCCCCAGACTGACAGACAGACAGAGTGAGGGACAGACAGAAGAAGCAGCAACTATATGCCGCTCTTCTGGGAGCATAAAAAACTAACAAATAAGTAGGGCACTGATTGTAGTATCCTTGAATTCTTGCATGCAAGGAACAAATTAATCTTTTTGATAATTATTTTAGGAAGGGTCTAATTGATTCAATATCAATTTTCTTTTTCATTCAATATCAATTCTTCTTTTTGGCCCATTTACATTTCTTTTCTTTTTTTTTTTTCTTTTTTTTTTTTGTTAAGACTAGTCTATCAAGGTTTTAGAAAGACATCAAGAAATGGGGGTCTCAGGGACTGTTTGAACAGTCAGGGCCATAAGGGTCCTAACTGAGGATCTGAAAGTCCCTGATATAAACATTTACATGGAACTTCAAACATGTACTTAACCCATTCCAACCCAATGATGCTTTTAAGTGCCTCTCAATATGATAGCTTTGAAAACATTGAGTAAAATGAAAAAATGCTTTTAACAAGCAATTTCTTTGTTATCAAAAATGATTTCTAGTCCAAAAGACAAGAATTTTAAAGATTTCATCATCTTACAACTGTTGTTGGCAACTTCTTTGGACTGGTCTAAAAATTTATTGTGTGGAAATGGGTTAATAGATTCAAATTTCTTGCATTTAAGGTCAACTAAGTATTTGACAGCTATGACTCTCTCGGAAGCTCAACTACAACTTGAAGTTGAACTCAAAAGGTCAACAGGACTCAAATCAGATATTATTGAGAGCCCTGTCAGTTTATTTGGGAGTCACAGACTATAGCAAATTTGAATCCAACTAAAACCCATTGTAAGACTGCAAAAATTTAAACTGGTCCACAATTTAAGGTTTATGAAAGCACTTTTCTGGGTATAAAACCTTGTGGAATTTGAACATACTACTTGTCACATGTAATTTCTTCATTTTATATGTTTTCAATCGTTTTTCTTGAGGGGTGTCAAAAAGCGTCATTGTGTTGGAATTGGTTGAATAGTTAAAAAGCAAAAATTTTTCTTTAGCCATGTCAAGGTTTTTCTATAAGAAATTTCTAAATTTGCATTTTCTTGAAATTTAAGACTGGTCAAAATTGAATGGAGATGCAGAGAACAATAAAAATTGGATGCTATTTGAAATGAAACCATCCTTTGTGGTAGAAAATATTGTAGAAAAAGGAGATATTGCTTGTTACAAGCAATTTCTTCTTTTTTCACAATGTTTTCTCAAGTATAAAATCACAGAAATGTAAAATCCAGGGTTTGTAACAGAAAGGGTTAAAATCAAAGGTATGAAAGCACTGAAAGTACTAGTTAATATGAAAATTAATTTAAAGGAGACAAACAGGAGGTTTAGACTAAGATCAGACTGCACTTATGTGCAGGCTGATCTTTGTCTATACCTCCTGCCAAACAGGAATATTACAGGTTCAGCATTACAAGGGTTAATTGAGACAATAGTTTTAAGGTTAGGATACCATAAACAGACAGAATGGATTCGCATATATCGATAGTTCAGCGCGAAACAGTTGTAACTGCCTACAAACATATAGGCAGCTACAACTGTTTCACACTAAGCCATCGTTATATCTGGCAGACAGACAAACCCACAACTATAACAAAATATACTCAACACCTTACAATTGGAGTGGGTTGGGCATAAAATGTAAGTTATCATTTTTTTAGCTAGCAAAGCATCAGCTTTGATAGCTAAAGTTAGCAGACAAAATTTTGAGGTCTTCTCAGAGTTCAACGAGTGCAAACTGCCACTGGAGGCTAAACTACTAAATCCATTGAATGCCTATGCCATTAAAGTAGTTCCCATGTATCTCAGCAATATTGAAACTCTGCAAATTGTAGAAAACTCCTTCAAAAGCATGCTATATATCCCATTCTCACTCAGTCTCCCGTTTTAAGTATCTTAACAATGAAGCTTTGGAAAACATTGTGGACAATGAAGAAATTGCTTGTTAGATAGAATTTCTTGAGTCCACAATATTTTCTACCGAACAAGGTAAAACTTTACTATAATTCTACCAACTTTAAATTGTTGTCTGCAACTTCTTTCAAATTGAACCGTCTAAGATTTTGTCATGTTCTAATGGGTTAACTCCTGGGTTACTTTAAACTTGTTTATTTATCATGATTACAAAACCATGGTTTGCTAGCTAACAGTACTTTCAGTACTTTGATTATTACAATGCAATATGCCTTGAACTCCAGATAACAAGTGTTGTGTGCACCAAGAATTTGTGAAAGAGGTAAATACAGTAGTTTGGGATTTGGATGTCATTTTAACAAAGCAGCTATCTTTCTGTGTATAATTAAACCCCAATTTTTTAAACCAAGGTTAATTATCTTGTCCTGAAAAACCCATCAATTAAATCCATCATCTCCTTAATCCTTTTGAATTTTTTCTTCAAACTTGCACCCAAGACAATAAAGTGTACTGTGACATGATATAAGGCTTTTAATTTGCTTTTCACAATTATTAGTTAAATTTCCACAATTAGATCATAGTAATGAATTGTTCAAATCTCATTACAACCATTTATGCATTTATATTTTCTTCTCATAAAAACATACATAGAATGTGGAAGTTGTCACAGAATTCACAAAAACTAGATCATCACTTAAAGTGATTGATTGCCCCAAATGGCTCCATGTCTCAGAAAAAATATTCTGTCCCTAGAATAAAGCCTTTTTCTAAATTTTGCCAAGGCCAATAACTATTAAAAAGTAAATGGACTGTAACCAAAATATAAATGCATATCGTTTCTTGATACTGAATGCACATATAGTATTTAAATCAAATTCATTTTGTAGTTGAACAGAAAATGAGAAGACAAGGTTTTTAAACAAAGGGCCATAACTCTAAGAATAATGAATGGAACATAACCTGAGTACAAGTGCGAAATTCTAATACAACTCATTCAATAGTTGAACAGAAAATGAGTGGACAACATTTCTAAACAAAGGGCCAAAACTCTAAGAGAAATGAATGGACCACAACAATGGCAACAAGACTTCTCCATTGATTCCAATCTTTTGAAACAGTGTTGAAAATTATGATCTCTGCTAGAGAAAGATAACAACAAAATAAAGGAGCAGTAAACAAGAAAATAATTGTTACTATTCCATTGGACTCCAATTTGAAATCTGAAACGTTTGGGAAAATATTAAACTGGAAAATTTCCATACTTAAAACAATTTAGATTCTATTAAACTGGAGACTTCTTGATTAAAGCAGATGATAGATTCACAGTGGCTTCATTACCCGATTACCGTTTTCGTCTAGATAGGCTATCCGATGTCTATGATGAAATCCTGCCTGCTATCTTCAAAGCAGACGATAAATGGAACGGCTCCCTAGTTTCTGCAGACGATTCAAGTAGCAGTGGTATTTCAAAGTGCATCTGATTCCGAGTGATTAATTATGACAAGAACTTGAGGGTTTTATTAGGAAAATTCAAATTAATGGGCATTAAAAGATTTCACAGATTCCTTGGAACAAGCTTATCTTTTTACAGATTTAGTAGTATGATCTTTATCATACTTTCTTGTAAGAAAACCCATGACTTGTCAATGTAATTGATCAACTTTTTATATAGTAAACTAATAAACAGTCAATAATATTAATGCTCTACCAGATGACACAATTTTAGACTGATCCAAGTTCAAAAGAAGTTGTAGACATCAATTTGTAGCTGATGAATTCTTGAATTGTTTTGTCTTTTGAGGTTAAAAATATTGTGCACATGACAGTATCAAGTTTATGAAATGTTCAAAAATCTGTCTTTTTGAACAGAAAGCATTGTTGATAATGAAGAAATTTATTCATTTTCTACAATGCTTTTTGAAGCTTATTTTGAGGGGTATAAGTAACAAAACAGGATTGTATGGGAATGGGTTAAATATTTTTTAGGGATTCAAAATATGGTAACTTTTATAACTATACAATTGCTGTCCAAGGACAAATTCAGCTAAGAGCCAATGAAAATTTAACATATAATTTTGACCTTGGACTTTGGTGTTTCAACCTACTAGGCAAATCTTGATGGAGAGCAACAGCTCTGCAAATGAATTTACATTGAATTCTCATATTGACCCATTCCTGCACAATCCTACTTTTTACACCCTTCTAGGAAAAAAATATTGCTGGAAGTGAAGAAACTGTCTCATTTTGAAGTTTTGTTGTCTGATAATTGGTAAGGCTTAACAACAAAGTGTGGGGGAACTACTTTCAGGGAGGGAGCTGACACTTATCGGAAGAAATATGACTACAAATCTGTTTAACCCATTCCAACTCAATCCCTCCTTTTTACACCCCTCGAGAAAAAAGCTCTGGAAAACATTGTGGAAAATGAAGAAATTGCTTGTATCAAGCAATTTCTTCATTATCCACAATGTTTTCTATCCAAAAACATGAAAAAATTCAAAATTCCATCTATTGAAATTGTCGTCTGCAGCTTCTTTCAATTTGGACCAGTCTAAAATTTTGTTGTGTTGGAATGGGTTAAGGTTGAGGAGTCAATGGAGAAATAAGTTCATTACAGAGATATAATCTCACCTGATAAGCCTCCCCTGATTTTGTTTGGATTGTTTCTGGTTCTATAAGATCCTCTCAAATTATTCTTATTGATGTAACCTTGCGTAAAAATACTTCCAACTGATGAAAGACTAATGGGAGATTATATCTGAATGTGTTTTTTTTTTTTAATGTTTAAGGCATTGGAAACTACTCAGTATGGTAAATCTTGTTTTAAGCAACCAGTCAAGGGATGGTCAAAATGTTGTCACTTAACCCTTTCCTGTTTTTCACAAGTTTAGACTAGTCCAAATTCAAAGAAGTTGCAGACGACAATAAAAAGTGAGTGCAATTTGAAAAGTAACCAGCCTACAGGGTAAAAAATATTGTGGGAAAAGAAGAAATTGCTTGTTTCAAGCAATTTCTTCTTTTCCAAAAAATTTTTTCTCAAGTATAAAATCACAAGGACGTAAAAACCAGGGATTGTACAGGAAAGGAGTAGAGAATGGTCGGTTAATATATTTTTTGTGGAGGGATATAGGAGGGATTGCTTCCACTGCATACATAAATCATTGCAGGATTGTAATTAATCCTATGTTGATGGAAAACATTAGGATCGTCTCATTGAGACAATTCTAATGAGATCCACCTTTATAGGATTCAAATTTGATCTATAGCAAAAAAAAAGATGATTATGAAATTTGAATCCTATGTCTGGTATGATAATAATTGATCTTCATAATTTTTGGAAAGGGAATTTTGATGATAGTCTTTTAACCCTTTCCTGTATAAATCCTTGTTTTTATGTCCCTGTGAATTCATACATGAGAAAACATTGTGGGAAAAGAAGAAATTTCTTCTTTTTCCACAATATTTTCTAACCTGTAAGTTTGTTACTTTTCAAATTGCACCCACTTTTGATTGTTTTCTGCAACTTCTTCCAATTTGGACTGGTCTAAAATTTGAAAATTGGAAAGGGTTAATGAAAGTCGGCGCCTGATAGAGGTGGTTGCTTGAGCAAGATTGACTTATAATCTTATGACCTAAGTGAGACTGTGGAATTGTTTTCTACAACCTGAGACTATTAGCCTTATTAGCTTATCTCCTAGGCTGTCAGTTAATGTGGGTTTGAAATCAACCCTTTACCAGTCAGCAAAAACAATTTAGAGGTTATGAAATTCAGATTTTTTAATTTTCTGTACAGAAAACATTGTGGGAACTGGAGAATTTTCTTGTCATAAGTAATTTCTTCATTATCCATAATGTTTCTCAATTGTTTTTCTTGAGGGGCGTCAAAAAATGGTCATGTTTCAGAATGTGTTAAACAAGTTACATCACTCATACTTTACATTTCATTACCCGAAATAACCTCCCTTATGTCTCACAAAGAGATAACAGCTTAAGACTAGAAACTTTCAATCTACGTTCATATCTAACAAATCAATATGGAAGCCAGTGTACCATCTCTATAACTGGCTATTAACCCATTCCCACACAACAAAATTTTAGACTGGTCCAAATCGAAAGAAGTTGCAGACAACAATTTCATGTTGATTGAATTTGATTTTTTTTCCTTCTTTTTGGATAGAAAACATTATGGATAATGAAGAAATTGCTTTATACAAGCAGTTTCTTCATTCTCCACAATGTTTTCCAAAGCATTTTCCTTCAGGTGCGCCCAAAGGTAGGATTGTGTGGGAATGGGTTAAAGCAAAATGTCTTTCTGATAGTGGCATAAGGCAGATAAACGGCACTGCAATGAAGTTCTTATCGGTTAATAGAGGCCACAATACCATTTTTTTAAACATGTCAAATATAAACAGCTTTGGAAAATATTGCAGAAAATGAAGAAATTGATTGTTTTCTACCCAGAAAGATAAGAATTTTAAATTTCCATCAACTTGAAATTCTTGTCTGCTACTTCTTTCAATTTCAACTATAGTTCTGAATTATGTTGTTTGGTAATTGTTTAATAGACAACAAACTGTTTTCTTTTTTAGCTAGCAAAGCGACAGCTTTGATAGCTTAAGATAACAGACGGAATTTTGAGGTCGTCTCAAAGTTCAACGAGTGCAAACTGTCATTGAAGGCTTTACCACTAAATCCATTAAATGCCTACGCCATTAAAAGTAGTTCTCATGTATTTCAGGTATATTGCAAACTCTATTCAAATTGTATTGAACTCTCTCAAAAGCACGCTATGTAACCCATTCCCTATCAATTCCGCTTTGGGAAAAAGGCTATGGAAAACATTGTGGACAATGAGGAAATTGCTTAGAGTACTTTCAGTACTTTGATTGTTACATGCTAATGATTAGGAGCTAAGTGGGCACAGCCAGCAATCCATCAATTGTGATAATCAGTGATCAGCTAAATAAAATCATAATTATGACTAAAAATGCAGAGATGTGCAAACTTTTAAAAGCAACTGAGATATTGATTCATTGATTGATTGGGGTTTAACACCACTTTAACAGTATTTCAGTCATATTGTGGCAGCTGGAGCACCTAACAATGGATTCTTGGTATTTCTCACACAGTTACTACCACTACATCCTCACCCAGCGGCCTCCAGCTGCTATCCCACTTAGGTTTACCATTATCCCCCCATTGGTGAGAGACAAATATCGGAAAGGATATGAGCCGCTGGGGATCGAACCAAATGGGATATAGAAATAGTAAGATAGTGAACTTGGTCAGTTAGTTTCTAAGAAAGCTGTAAAACATACTGGACAAGTCCTAGACAACAGAGATGCTGAAATAATTACCAGGGTGATAATCTGAAGAAAAAAAGTCTAGAATTCTGGTCTCCTATTGCAATAAACAGGTAATAATTCTGACACAGATACTTCTACCAGACAGACAGTCAGTAGGCACACCATGTCTGTCCTTGGTCATAAAATTCTACATAAATTCTATATATATATATTTTTTTTTTTCATTTTCCTTTTTTTTCTTCATCTCTACAGGATTTAAATGCATGATACTTGATCAACTTATTATTCAACCCTTGTCATGCTGAATCCGTAATATTCCTGTTCTGGCAGGAGGCATAAACAAAGATCAGCCTGCAAGTATATTTCATTCACAGTACAGTATAATTTGAAAACAAAATTGTCATCAGACAAAGATAATTTTTCCTCTATTGTTCACATAATGTGGGCTAAAAAATTACAGTTTTATAGCTTACAAACCAAGGACATGGAATTGCTGGTTGAAAGATGATTAATCCATTTCCCACACAATGACGCTTTTAAACGCCCCTCAAAAGAAAAGCTTTAGAAAACAGTGTGGAAAATGAAGAAATTGCTTGTAACAAGCAATTACTTCATTTTTCCACAATGTTTTCTACCCCCCAAAAAGAAATAATCTAAAATTCATAAACTTTGCATTGTCATCTGCAACTCCTTTCAATTTGGACCAGTCTAAAATTTTGCCGTGTGGTAATGGGTTAATGGTTAGAACAACACAAATGTTGTGATTTTAAGAGTTTTGTTTATAAACAAGTGGCATTTTGGCTACATTAAAGTATAATCAATTTTTGGTAGGAGAATCATTATCAAGGTATATTACACTACATGATGCACTATGTAACGCTTCCCGAGATTTTGGCCTCAAATTGAGGCAGCGGTAAATACAGATCCATGACAGGTTATCTTCATTCCAATCTATTAAGAGGCTATTAATTACATGGGTCTGTCCATGCTGACTGTTTGACCTGGGTCCCTCTTTATTATTATTAGATTTACTGATAAGCCTGCTAGACTGAAATTCTCATCTCTCTGTTTCTTTCTTTTAATAAGCAACCCATTTATTGTTAAACAAAAGGGAAGACAATCTTTCTACTTTTTCTATTGTATTTGGCACTCGGTGTTCAATAGCAAGAATCTTTGACTTGCAATCTGCACCCTCCTTCAATTTGAACTAGTCTAAAATTAGGTTGCATGGTAGTGGATTAGACACTACATGGTAGTGGAATAAACAGGTTTACATGTACATGTAGATTGCTCATTGACAAATCAAAAACAAAGACATGTTTGAGATAAATACAACTGAACTTTCTCCTTTATTGTGATGTTTTCAAAGAAGTAATATACACCACATATATAGAGAGATATTGACTGCAAGATATATTTGCCATTTACTTATATCTTCTTGTTTGAAGTCCATTTTGTGAGGCGTTATTTACAGAAAAAAGGTTTATTGTAAAATTTTCTCACACTTTTTTTCTTTCATTCAATTGAACGAAGTTTTTGTAATCAGCAAGATTAACCATATTCTCCAGGAGTTGCCATTACAATTCAGTTTCACCTTACATTTAATTTTAACACTATATTAACACGATTTCTTGATTGACAGTCACCATCCGTCATAAGGTAATGCTATTCGAAAATTATTTTCTGTATTATGTAAGAAAGTATGTGATTTATTTACAGACATTATAATGTAACTAAAGATTATTTTTCTTAAAAAAAGATGAATTGTTTCACACAATTCATATCAATGCAAACTTTTTTGAAAAATTCAAAAAAGATTTACACCACTTGTGACTTATGTCTTCATCAATAAATGAAAGCCAGTGGTTGTATTATGAGACTTGCTATCTATATAGATAGAAAATAACACACTTATCCTCTCTGTTTTCCCTAGTTTGATTGTAGAGCATTCTATGCCACTTTAAAACTAGAGGCACTTCAGTGCCTGTATCGCTACACAGGCCTGATTGTACTGATTGAGCAAAATAATGGTGTTTTCAAGATACCATATATGGATATAAGCCACGACCATAGATGGAATGTTTTAAAACTGATGGAATTTGAAAAAGAGTCATCAAATGACTACTCCAGTGAAACTTGATTGAAATCCATCTACTGGTTTCTGAGAAGCAGATTTTTAGCTCACCTGAGCACAAAATACGGGGATGGGCGAGGTGAGCTATCAAGATTGGTCATTGTCCATCCGTCCGTTCAAAATTTATTTAAAATCTTCTCCTCCAAAACCAGTAGGTTAATCAAGCTGAAACTTTGCAGGGATGTTCCTTGAGTGAAGCTCTACAGAAGTTGATAAAAGAATTTCAATCCGTGAAAAACTTTGGTTACCGGGGCATTTGAAAACGGGAAATTTTAGTGAATCTTTGGATTTTTTAGAAACTATAAAGCCAGAGGCATTAATATTTCATATGTAGCGTAATCGCATGATTCTCTGCCAAGTTTAAAAATAATTAATCCCCGGGGTCAAAAATGGCCCTGCCCCTGAGGTCCGAAGTTTGGAAAAATGCTTAATCAGAGCAAGTTTAAAAGACTTTTCCTCGTAAACTATTACGTCTGGGACATTCATATTTCACACTTAAAATTGTGCTCCTAGGGTAAAAAACGGTCCTGCAATAAGTGACCAAAATAGGAAAACGCGCAAAAATTTGATTAAGTTAAATAAAAAAAATCTTCATTTCAAGACAAAGGGCATTTATATTTGAAATGTAGCATAGCCTGACTGTTATCTATCAATTTTGATTAAATTAATCCCGTAGGATAAAAAACCCGACCCTTTCCTTGGTGTCCAAAGTTTGTAAAAATGCTCAATTAGACCATGTTCAACAATCTTCTGCTCCCTATCTGCAAAGTCTAAGGCATTCATTTTGGTATATAACCATAAGGGTTTTCTACCATGGTAGCTAAAATCATGGCCCTGGGATAATACATAGCCCTTCCCCAGAGGTCAAAATTTGGAAAACGCCAAAATTGAGGAACTTCAAAAGTCTTCTCTTTCTGAAATATATGTTGAAGGACATTCATATTTGGTATGTAGCATAACTAAATAATTTTGTACCTTGTTACAGGAAAATTTGCCCTTACGTACAAAAAGGTCTCTTCTCCAGGGATCGAAAAGCATGGGATGTCTTTGGTTCGATCCCCAGCAGCTGCACATATCCTTTCCGAAATTTGTTAAGTTTTGAAAGTACCATCCAAGGAAAATATCTGCCAAGTTTGGTTCAAATTGGTCAAAATTTCATCAACATGTTTTGAAAAGGGTCACCTCAGGAACATCCTTGCAAAGTTAAGTTCAAATTGGCCGAATGCTTTAGGAAAAGAAAATTTTTAAAGAATTATTTCATGATTTGTGTAAGTCTGATAAGTCTAGTCCGATTTTGAAAAGGATGCCTAAAGAGGCATTCCTGCAAAGTTAGGTTGAAATCAGCCTTGTGGTTTAGAAGGAGAAGATTTTTTTAAAGAAATATTCAATTACATCTCTATTGTCTGATAAGCCCGTGTTTACCACGACCCTATATTTTGCAAATAAAAATTTCACGAACAAGTTTTAAAAGGGTCACCCAAGAAACATCTTGCTACGTCGGATTTAAATTTGCCAAATGGTTACAGTCTCGGAAAAGATTTTTAAAGAATTGTTGACAACTACCGAAGGACGATGGACGGCGCGCAACGGACACAGGTTGATCACAAAAGCTCACCTTGAGCTAAAAAGGAAATTGCTTATTGCATAGTTATCAATTTCTTGATTTTTCTATGTGTTTTCAATGCAGAGTTTTTTGGGGGCTGTAAAAAACAAGATTGTGTGGTAATGGGTTAAACAAAATTTCAGGGTTACTTACAAAACTTTTTTTGTATATTGGTAAAAGAATTTCACAGATAATAAAACATTACTGAAAATGATACCGGTTGATACCCTTTTCTATTTCAACAAAAAAATTCCCGAGCTGTATTTATTTTGCATGGAAAATGTATGATATACGCGGTTAAATAAGCTGTAGCTTTTAGGTTTTTGAAGCTCAACAACAATAATGAAGATATTTGATAAGGGATAAACTCCAATTTGGTATAAAAACAGAGGTATGGGTTTTCATAATTTATTGATATTGATACCTGTTTTCAAATCTGACTTTCCATTATAACTATTATTGGCAAAAAAATTTTAATCAATCTTATTTTATGATAAAGTTCATCTGTGCTATGTTCAAATAGCCTTTTTTAAGCAATTTAACAAAAGAAAACACAAGAATCACAATGAAATAAAGTAACAAGAGGGCCGTTGGCCCTGGGGCGCTCACCTGAGATAAAGGCTCTTTTTCTTTCAACAGTCTAATTTCATGTTAAGGTTAGGATTATGAAACAAGTGGGCCACAATTACATATAAAGACTATGAACCTGGGGATCCAAAAGTCTAAATTAAAAATTCCAAGGCTTTAGTGCTGATTTGAAAGAAGGAAAAAACTTTTTCCATGGGTTATAATTTCAGAAATAAGAAAGAAGTCTGTGAACTGATGCTTCATGCCTATACCCCCCCCCCCCCGGGTCCGCCCCTGGAGACCCGAGGATCATGATTATAGCTATTTTGTAAAAGATCAATATACTGATGCTTCATGCAAAATATCAAGGCCTTACGCCTTCTGGGTCAGGAGGAGAAGATTTTTAAAGATTATTTTAAAATTTCACTTTTGTTGCCATGGCAACCAGAGTTTTTAACAGATTTCAATTCTTTTAGCTATTTTTGAAGGGGACCACCTAAGGAACATTTCTGCCAAATTTGGTTCAAATTGGCCCAGTGGAGATGTTGTTTAAAGAAATTGTTGACGGACGACACACGACGCACGACGGACGACAGACGGACGACGGACAAAGGGGGATCACAATAGCTCACTTGAGCACTACGTGCTCAGGTGAGCTTAAAATGGAATTCAATTAAACATTTCAAATCTACAGTGTCCTCAACCAAGCGATATGAATTGAAGGTGGAAAGGAAGACTTGGCCATGACATTAAGCTTCTTTCCCTTTCAAGTATTTTTTTTTATTTTTTGCTGAACTAACCAATTTACAGTCCGAAACGCAGCATTCAAAGGATCCATTATATATATCATTATTAGCTAATGCTTTTCGTATGGAAGCATTTCATTAACCCATTACCAGATGACAAATTTCAGACTTGTCAACGTTTAAAGAGTTTCAGACGACATGCCCAAGTGCATTTGAATTGAGAAATTATTTCAATATACGAGGAAAAAACTTGGGAGAAGGGAGAGTTTACAATTTCTCTTTTTCCATAATGTTTTTTCTCAAGATATATTTCTTCAGTGCACAGTCCAGACAGTGTGGTAATAGGTTAACTTAAAGGTATTGATATTAATGAATAAAGATGTATTTAACATTTTTTAAACTGTCTGCATCTCTCTCTTTGTATTAACCCATTCCCACACAACTTTTTACGCCCCTCAAGAGCTTTGGAAAACAATGTGGATTATTCACAATGTTTGGGGTTTTTTGTTTGTTTTTTTATCCAAAATGACGAAAAAAAAATAAAATTTCATCAACTTATTTCAAGCAGCTTCTTTCAAATTTGACCAGTCTAAAATTTAGTTGTGTGGGAATGGGTTACACTAGCTCATCAAATCTCTAATTTATGTGTCTTTCTACACACAACTGTAAAATTACAGAACTTAGATTTAAAACTCTTTTTAGAAATGGTTGTTTATTGAATGCATGAGCCCTGTTCTCTTGACCACAAATGTGTAACTTACTAAAACAAATTAGTGTTGGTTCATCATAATGCCCATAAACCCAAAATAAATAAACAAATAGGGAATCTGCTGCCAGTGTTATCAGTAATTTGATGTTATCAATCAAATACATGCTGGGCCGTTTGATATTTTAACTGTTAACTCTATCTGGTGGATTTGGCCAAAATCTTACGAATCTCGGGAAGCGTTACATAGTGGATGTACCTTTCTGAGTCTGACAGTATCTTTTCTTTCACCTTTAGTGCTCTTTGCATAGATGGTTTTGTTTTTTGAAGTCAACAAAAAATCTCCTATTTTGTGATCTACCATCATAGTTATATTGGATATCAATACTGGATTGTGCAATCTAAACTAGCTTTAATTTTGTAATCCAGCTTCGAGAAGATAACTTGCGAAAAAACAGGATTAAACTTGTCTGTCACTTAACGGACCAAGACAACACATTTGTACCAAGATTATCACCTTGAAGACTTTCATTCCCTTTCTAAGTAGGATGTTTTCACCACCATCTCAATTATCTAAAATTACTGTAAAATTTCACATAAAATAGCAAAATAAAACAAGACCTATAATTATTCCTTGGTTTATCCCAGTGTGAGTGGGAAAATCCATGGGAAAAGAGCAGCTTGTTAACCTTTGTAATTGTAAAGCTCATAAAAAATTACTTGACATCTAAAGAACTATTTCTTATTCAATAGTAACACGCCCGGTAATCTCGGGCTCCATCTCTTTTTGGAGATCAGTGCAAAATGGAGACAATGATACTTCCGATATGGAGCCAAGGACCGGAACTGAACAGAAAAGGTAAATAAAACTGTGCACCTCGCGTACAATTTGATCTCCTATTAACCTATTATACATTTTCCCTAAACGCCCAGAGTTTCATACCACATAGAAATGATTATATTATCCGTTGGCGGTGATAGATTTCAAAAATAATTCCGTTTGTGAATAGAAACTTGAATCAAAGTTTGGACATCGGACCCGACCAAACACGAAAATGCGTGTTGAAATCGTTCAAATCCATGTAATCAACAGTTCTGAAAGATTTAAGTGGCAATGACTGTGAAATGAATGATAACGTGTTGATAAAGAATAATGTTACCAGAGAGAACTGCGTTTTTCCTACCCCTTTTGCGGATTTTCTCAGATGAGAAGGAGACCAGGATGCGGTGCGGGAGACAAGATTCAGAGGGAGAGGCGATGCATGTATAAATGTACTGTAAAACTTCAAATAGAACCCCATACTCTTATGAAACCGCAGCCCCTCTTTGGACGTCAAAGCCGACCCTTTTTGTATGATTTTCGGAAAACTTAAAACCTGTAATAAACCCCAATCCCAAACAAATCAATGCCACAATGAATTCAATAGAGGGCGAATGTAACTGTTCTCAACCAAATGTCCCCTTTTGTGATGGTTCAATGCTTAGATAATTGGTTTGCTTAAAGTTTTTTTCTTTATATTTAGAAGGCGCTGTATCCTAGATTATGTCAAAAGGTAAAAAACTTCACTGCTTAAGTTAAAACACCGTGAAATTGACAATGTTTGGATGATTTGGGAATGATTTCGGAACGAAATTGAATGAGTGGGAGGAGCGAGTTTTTAATGAAATTAAAAGTATGTAATCCAAGATCGCTAATTTCGTCCAATTTGCGATATTTTTACCTCCTTTTATAAAAATATACATGATTTTGTGTTCGTGTGTCTTCACGGACCAATCAGACGCTTTAAAACCCACAGCTGCCAGTAAAAATTGTGGAAAATTGTTATCGATTTGAATGAAATGCTGCGCATTTTGGACGGTTGTTAAATGTTTTTGAACTATTTTGAGCGTTTTTTTAATGGTTTGAGTGAGTGCTTGGAATGAATGATTGGAGCGCTGTACGAGTGATTTTGAATGGTTTTGATCGATGTAAATGTCAATTGTACGATGTTACTAACTGTATAGTATGTATACTGTACATTCATTCTAGTCATGAACCACCTGCTCTTTGCAGTCAAAGTAAATCTTCGCCCCCCTTTTTTCCGTCTTAACATCTGTAGCCTGTAATTAACACCCACTTTTAAAGAAGTGTGCAAATTCTATTAACCACCGGTGTTGTTATAGAGCTTTTACAACGTATAAGGCACAGAACGTCCGTTTATTGCAGATCTGAACTCCTTCCGCTATACATATTTCTAAGAACCTAGCGTATTTTCAAATTTAAGGATGACCTGAATTCTCAAATTAGCTATTTGTTGGCCCAGTAAGTCAGTTTTGAGAAAGGAGAAAAATGTAGACCAGATATAAATATGGCTGTTCTAGAGAGTCTGAGAGACACATTTACTGTGTAAAAGGGAAAGAAAAAGTGTCCTGTAATATGCATAAAGTTACAATCCTAGAAATTCATTCACTGTATTCTTTTATATGCATCGCCTCTCCCTCTGAATCTTGTCTCCCGCACCGCATCCTGGTCTCCTTCTCATCTAAGAAAATCCGCAAAAGGGGTAGGAAAAACGCAGATCTTTGTGGTAACATTATTGTATATCAACACGTTATCATACATTTCACAGACATTGCCGTTTAAATCTTTCAGAACTGTTGATTACATGGATTTGAACGATTTCAACACGCATTTTCGTGTTTGGTCGGGTCCGATGTCCAAACTTTGATTCAAGTTTCTATTCACAAACGGAATTATTTTTGAAATCTATCACCGTCAACGGATAATATAATCATTTCTATGTGGTATGAAACTCTGGGCGTTTTGGGAAAATGTATAATAGGTTAATAGGAGATCAAATTGTACGCGAGGTGCACAGTTTTATTTACCTTTTCTGTTCAGTTCCAGTCCTTGGCTCCATATCGGAAGTATCATTGTCTCCATTTTGCTCTGTTCTCCAAAAAGAGATGGAGCCCGAGATTACCGGGCGTGAGTAAATTTGAAGTGAAATTACTGGATTAACCACTTCCCACCAAATGAGGCTTTAATCAATAAATGATGCCCTCCCTAGAAAATCAATTTTGAAAACAATTGTTAAAAATAGAGATATTGCTTGCAACAAGCAATTTTCTTCATTTTCCATAATGTTTTCTACCCAGAAAGATGAAACGTAAAATTTCATTAATTTTAAATTGTTGTCTGCAGCTTTTGTCAATTTTGACCGGTCTTAAATTCTGTCATCTGGTAACAGGTTAACTTGTTTGCACAAAATCATGCCTTTTCATGAGTCCCAGACAAAAAACTTCTGAAAGTATTGCTGATAGTGAAGAAATTGCTATCAATAAGCAAGAGACAAAGGTTTTCAAAATTTCATCAACTGAAAAAAAGATAAAAAAAATTTTGCCAACTGCTAGTTTGTTAAATGCTGACTTGTGATCTTGGTTGACATGGTTCCGAGGGTGAGAATGAATAAATAGCTAAAAGTTTGGTTGGTTTCACCCATTCTCATACAAAATTTTTTTAGACCAGTTCAAATTAAAAGAAGCTGCAGACGACAATTTTAAGTTTATGAAATGCTTAAAAGCTTTGTCTTTTAGGTTTGCAAACATTGTGGATAATGAAGAAATTGCTTGTAACAAGCAATTTCTTCATTGTCCTCAATGTTTTCCAAAGATTATGTATTGAGGGGCGTTTAAAAGGGTCATTGTGTGGGAATGGGTTTAACCCATCCCAACACAATCCTTCCTTTTTATGCCACTCATGAAAATATCTTTGGAAAATATTGTGGAAAATGAAGAAATTGCTTACATCAGGCAATTTCTTCCTTATCCACAATGTTTCTATCCAAAAAGAACAAGAAGTAAATTAAATTCAATCAATCTGGAATTTTTGTCTGCAGCTTCTTTCAATTTGGACCAGTCTAAAATTTTGTTGTGTGGGAAAAGGTTAGATAGTGCTGTACTTATAGTGATTGTGCAGCAAGTGACCAGGTTAAACTCTTTCCCCCGCAATCCCTGACTTAAATTTTATGTCCCTGTGATATTATACTTGAGAAAACATTGTGGAAAAATAAGAAATTGCTTGTAACAAGCAATTTCTTCTTTTCCCACAACATTTTCTATCATATAGGATGGTTACTTTTTGAATGGTACTTACTTTATCATATCATCTGTTACACCTTTGAATTTGGATAAGTCTATAATTTTGAAAAAAAAAGAGAAAAAAATAGTAACAGTTTAAGTGTTCAGGTTTGAAGGGTGAAGTTTTATCACTATCAAATGGTAATGAGGTTGGAACCCAAACTCATAAAAATCTATCAATTTGATTAGAAATTTGTTACCACTAAAACAGAACACCGGCTTAAGCCTTCATCCCATTGTCTCTGCACATCATTTAGCCCACGCTGCATTTCAAATTTGTGGATTAAAAAGAGATCAAGAAACAAAATTAATTCTTCTTTATGAATGTATAGACAATGACCAATTAAAGATAAGATATTCTATTAAGCTTCTTTGTTATAGTTTATATGTTTTTATTTCATACCATTCACCAAAGGGGAAAGCCATATTTAGATATCGGCAAAGCGTCACCCTCAATTTACAGATTACTCAGAATAATAAAACGCAAAAAACAGGGATAGAGAGCGAGAAAATGCATTAAAATATCGCCAGATTCCTCATTATTTCACATTATTTTAAATTCTGAGCAGTAAAAGCTAGCAGAGATTCCCATTGTCAGTCAATATTTCATCATCCTTTTCTCGTTATAGACAATGCATGAATGAACACTTCTACTTAGCCTATTAACCAATTATCAGATAAAAAAAAATGGACGGGAAGTTGCTGAAAATGATTCATAGTGAAATTAACATGATAAATAATGACTATATAGGGTAGAAAACCCTGTGAGGACATGAAAAAGAATGATGCTTGCAATGTTTTACTCGATATTAAATAATCCTCTTAGCTGTCTTCCTTTAAAATGAGGGATTGTATGGTAATAGGTTAACACTGTTTGACTGTTTTGAAGTAAGTTTATAACTACTTTCAACAGATTATGGTCATCCTAGCTTAATCATCATTCTTTGCTTTTTTTTTACTTTTTTATCTAGCCTGTATTGAGGCTTCAGGGGCTCTGAAATAATTTGTTAAAAGAATATATTTGAAAACAAGCAATTTTTTTCAGTAAGCAATATGATTTCTAACCAAAAAGACAAAGATTTTTAAAAATTCGTGAACTAGAAATTGTCTGCACATTCGTTGAATTTGAAACAGTCTTAAATATGTTGTCTGTTAATGGTTTAATTTATTACATGACAACAACTTGAGGCGCTTGACCGCCTACATTGCTCCACAGGCCTGATTTTACTAATAAAGTAAATGGTGTTTTCAGGAATTCAATATAAACTCAATCATCATATTCACAATGTGTGGCAAATAAATCTTGTCAATGAAATCTTTTAATATTTCAAACTTTTCATTGTTTAATAAAAGTCATTTCATTTACTAAGTCAGCTAAAAAAGGTATTAACAAATTTTCAACAAAAAAAATTCACTGTAACTATACCATATATGGTCATAAGCCACGATGATAAAAGCCATGTTTTTAACCAATCAATTTCAATTGGTGGAATCTGAAAAAGAGTCACAAGAGGATCATTCCAGTGAAGTTTGGTTGAAATCCATCACCTGGTATCTGAGAAAAAGATTTTCAATGCTTACACCATTTATGGAAATTCGACCCACATATTTGAGCCAATATGCTTTTCATTCGATCAAAATTCATTGAAGGAATCTGATCAAGCATCATCTGAAGATCATGTGAAATTTGGTTGATATCCATTTACTGTAATTCTTTATATTCAAAGCTTTCACCATATATAGAAATTAGCCCCACCCTTTTAAGCAATGCTTTTCAATTTTTTTTTTAAAGAAATCTGATAAAGGGTCACACAATTATCATTTCAGTAAAGTTTGGTTGAAATCAATCAACTGGTATCTGAGAAAAAGATTTTTGAAGCTTTCACAATATATGGAAATTAGCCCTGCCGATTTAACCAACTCCCACGCATTGACACTTTTGGACACCCCTCAAGAAAAACATTTGGAAAACATTGTGCAAAAATAAAGTTTGGTTGAAATCAATCAACTAGTTTCTGAGAAAAAGATTTTTAAAGCTTTTACAATATATGGAAATTAGCCCTGCCCATTAACCCACTCCCACACATTGACACTTTTGGACACCCCCCCCCCCCCCCCCCCGAAGAAAAACATTTGGAAAAACATTGTGTAAAATAAAGAAACTGCTTGTAACAAGCAATTTCTTCATTTTATATAATATTTTCTATCCTGAAAATTGAAAAAAATCTAAAAGTCCATCAGCTTTAAATTGTCGTCTGCAACTCCTTTCAATTTGGACAAAATACTTTGCTTTTTGGTAATCCATGAGTTAAAATTGACCCAAATTTCTAAGAAGCCAATGGTTGTTGGGACAATAATGCTACATATAGCTATGTTTAAGTTGCCTTTTGTTTCTTTGAACCCATTCCCACTCAGCAAAATTTTAGACAGGCTCAAATTCAAAGAAGTTGCAGAAGACAATTTAAAGTTTAATTTTTTTTTTATTTTTTCAACATTTTGGGTAGAAAACAATGTGGAAAAGGAAGAAATTGCTTGTAACAAGCAATTTCTTTATTTTCCACATTGTTTTCCAAAGCTTTTTTTTCCTTGGGGCGTCTAAAAGTGTCACTGAGCAGGAATGGTTTGGTTGCTATGAGCCGCCGTCATAGCGCAGTTGGTAGTGCGTCGGACTGTCAATCTAGAGGTCCCGGGTTCGATCCCTGACAGCGGCACTCATCCTTTCCGACTATTTGTCTCTCACCAATGGGTTGATAATCGTAGACCTAAGTGGAATAGCAGCCTGAGGCTAGGAAGGGATGTAATGGTAGTACTGGTGTGAGAAATACCAGGATTCCATTGTTAGGTGCTCCAGCCGCCGTGATATAACTGAAAGATTGTTAAAAGCGGCGTAAAACCCCATTCAAACCATTCAAGCTGGTTGCTATGGTGTGTCACATCATCTTTTTGTACTTTGGTATCACACCAATAGAAAAGAAAAGTGTGTGGCCATAAAAACATTCTACTGGAAAGTTCAAATGTCTTGTGATCCATAAAATGTTTTATTTAGTGGTTCTGGAAGGAAGTTCTTCTGCAGTGATTGACAAATTAATTGATCTTGATTCCAAAACTTTCCCTCTAATCTGATGCATAAAATACAATTAGTACAAATTTACAGCATGCATGGTTTCGGCCTTCCAGACAATTCCCTCTTTAAAGAATCTTCCTTTATATAGGAAAACATATTACCATGGTCCTTAAGGAATGCTTGATACAAAGATAACACTTAACCCATTCCCACACAATGACGCTTTTTAGTGCCCCTCAATATGTAAGCTTTAGAAAACATTGTGGAAAATGAAGAAATTGCTTGTTAAAAGCAATTTCTTCATTATCTACAATGTTTTCTACTACAAAAGACAAAGATTCTTAGAATCTAATAAACTTTTAATTGTAGCCTGCAACTTCTATCAATTTGGATCAGTCTAAGATTTTGACATCTGGTAATGGGTTAATGATGAATTGAACAAGAGCACCATATATGTAGAGCCAATACTGGGTTACAGGTATTTAGAAATAAACAAGAAATGGGTCATAGAATGTTAAAATTCCAAAAGTAACCTTTGAACATTTCTATGATCTCTAGTTCTCTACCTTTGGAAGAGAAGGCTTGAGTAGGTACAGTGCTATTGAGTTCATGAAGATGTACAAGTGGGTAAAATATTGTGAGAATTGGATCATAGGATCAAGTCTATTGGTGAAGTCAAAATTTGACCTTTGATTATAATGGTTAACCCTTTCCAGTTTTTATAAATTTTAGACTGAAAATTTGATGCAATTTGAAATGAAACTATCCCATATGATCAAAAATATTGTGGGAAAAGGAGAAATTGCTTGTAACAAGCAATGTCTTCTTTTTCCACAATGTTTTCTCAAATATAAACTCATAGTGATATAAAATGTGTCTGTTTTCCTTTTCCTACATTTTAAAACCATCTTTGATTACTTTTGAGATTACTGAAAGAAATTCAAAAGAACTAAAGCAAGGAGAGAGTTTTATGCAACTACATGAAATAAAGCTTGACATTTAATAGAGAAAAAAATTTAAATAAGAATAAAGTTTTTTAGGGCAATTTAATTTTAAAGGAAATATAGAAAATGAGGCAGAAAAAAGAATTCCGATATTTCTTGGCAAAAAAGCACCTATCTCATTCAAAGCATTTCGTAGACTGAATGTAATGGGAAATTAAATTGTGCCTCGATTATACGGAAAGATAATTTTCAAAAGCCTTCTAAAGACTTGGAATTCTATTTTCCAAATCATTTAACCTGTATATCATCCAGTTTTCTTTTCAAGGAAGTAACTGGTGAGATAAAACATTCAAATATCTGCTAGTGCAATAAACATATTTTCCTGTTTAGGACAATTGCATTGGAAATGAAGTATATTATATTGCTAATAATGAGTACAGTATTTTTTTTTCTTTTCAAAGAGATTTCTATGATATATATGCTGGGTATTCAACTGGATTGCAGCTGTCAATCAAACTATTGATTGATCAATAAATCATTCACTCCAACAGGAAATGCAATGTTAATTAAGAATATCAATTGCTGATTTATAGGTCAAGGCAGCAATTTCTTCTTTTCCACACGGTTTCTTCCATATCTGATGCATTATTCAAGATTTTACCTCATTTAAAATATTGTTTGCATATTTCTCTCAATTAGTAATTGACCTAATACCATACAAGCAAAATTTAGACTTGTCCAAATTAAAAGGAGATGCAGACAGCATTTTAAAATTTATGAAATTTTAGATTTTTCAACTTTCAGGGTAGAAAACATAGTGAAAAATGAAGAAATTACTTGTGACGGAATTTGTAAAGTTTTTGCTTTTTTCAAAATGCTATTAACCCATTCCCACTTTGCAAAATTTGAGACTGGTCCAAATTCAGAGGAGTTGCAGACGAAAATATAAAGTTTATGAAATTTGGGATTTTTTCAACTTTCTGGGTAGCAATTTCTTCATTTTCCACAATGTTTTCCAAAACTTTTTCTTTCATGTGGGCATCGAAAAGCGTCACTGAGTGGAAATGGGTTAAAGTATTAGGAATGAAGGGAATATTTTTTGTTTCATGGAGGTATGAACCGAAAAACCTAATCACACTGTATGAATACTCTGTTCATACCTCCATGAAAACAAAAAATATTCTCTTCATCTCTTAGATAAGTTTACTAAAAGAGTGAAATTAATAAAGTGATAAACTTCATTTCATTGTAGGCTTATGATCATTAATTGCAAGCTAGTGAAGGTCATCTACACAGGGTCAAAGAGACTAATGAGATCATCAGGTTGCAATGTAAATGACATGCTTTAGGAGATTATGCCAAAAAAGGTTATGTCTTTTCTCTTTTCATTAAAGAAAAAGAATAATTTTGTTTTTCGTCTCCTACTTGTGAAAATATAGCTTTTGTTGTTCACTCAATCAAAGATAAATCTGTCCTACACTAAATCAGCAGTTATCCTCCATTTAGTACTTTGTTTATCAATAAACCTCATTGTTTGTGTTGTTCTAGGATAAACAGACAATATGGTACCAGAATATCCTTGTTATAATGCATTAGAGCTTTGATATTGTTCCTAGGAGAGTCATAGAGTAATCCTTGTATTGTAATTGATCCCTTTTTACATTTAATTCAATTAATTCCCTGTTGCTGCAGACTGGATGTTATGAACATTAATATGATCAGAATGTCTGGGAATGCAAATCCACAGATTAATTTTTCCCTAGTTACATATAAAGTCATGCAACATATTCCAATGACCAAGTTAGCCTAGAAAACCTCTCTCAAACAAGAAATATATGAGTTCATACCCACAGAACATTATTCCCCTTTCACATTTTTTTAATTGCATATCTCCTCATGACTAAGAACAGTTGTGCCAGGTTAGATTGAAATCCTTCTATAATTGAACGAGCTATGCTCTGGAATGTTTAATCTTAACTTTCGACCATGGTCTGCTGTGACCTTGACCTTGGAACTATCTGAATAAATTTTCAAATTGCACATCTACTCATGACTGAGAACATCTGTGTAAAGTTATTCGAAATCCATCACCAATTGAAATATCTATGCTATGGAAATGCTATATTTTCACATTAGACTTTTAGCTTTGAACTTGGCCTTTGATCTATCGGAAGATTTGTTTTAAGTTGCACATCTACTCATTATAAAGAACAATTGTGTAAAGTTATTTCAAAATCCATCTATAATTGAATGAGCCATACTCTGGAAATGCTTAATTTCAACATTTTACCTTGAGCTGTTACCTTAACCTTGGAGGGTCTGCGAAATAGCATAAGGAATTCACATGTGAAGTTTCATCCAATTTGGCCCAAGTTTGATTTGTTTGAATGGGGTTTTACGCTGCTTTTAGTTATATCTTGGCGGCTGGAGCACTTAACAATGGATTGCTGGTATTTCTCACACCAGTACCGCCATCACATCCTTTCCATTCATCCTTTGGGAGACAAATAGTCGGAAAGGATGAGAGCCGCCGTCGGGGATCGAACCCGGGACCTCTAGATTGACAGTCCGACGCGCTACAAACTGGGCTATGACGGCGGCCCAATTTTGCCCAAGGGTTGTGAAGATATTTGGATGGACTGACAGAAAATGGAAGGATGGATGAACAGGCAAAGTGGCGGCTATAAATAATGCTAGCATTCTGATTTCAAAAAATCAACAAAAAGAGAACCTTTGACCCTGGGTAAACAAGCAGTCTGACCAGGGTCAATACTTTTCAAACTTCCCAGAATTCAAATGATAGGGTGACATATCTCGGTAAAATCTCCAACTTATCACAATTGTTTACAAAAATCAGATAATAATTTGATTTCTGGAACCCCATTTTGATTCTACTACAATCCTGTTATTTAATGAACCTCAAGAATAAACAACTTGGAAAACTGTGTGAAAAATAAAGAAATTGCTTGTTACAAGCAATTTCTTCATTTTTCACCATGTTTTCTACCTAAAGAGACAAAGATTCTTTTAAATTTTACAAATCTAAAATTGTTGTCTGCAAACTCTTTCAACTTTGGGAAGTCATTTTTTCCTCCTAGGAATTGGTTAATGGGTACAGGCTAAACCAATGAAGACAATTATTATCTGCAATTTTGACAGATGTGATGTCTATTAGAAAAACTGAAAGAACTGAAAAGTTCTACCATTAGTAGAGGCCTTTAGTTTCCTTCAAAAATGTAGAAAAATCATTTTCAAATTATAAAAGTAATATATCATTCAAATCCTCTCTAATCCCTATGCAAGTATTTTTGGGAATAAAAGATATTAATTTTTGGCAGTGTAGTGAAATAGTTTATGACTGCATAAAGCATGTAATCTTTTAATTCCTCATCTGTCATAAATTACTCTGCTCTTGAAAATAAGTTTTATTTGCACTTTTTCATCCATACATCATGGAAGATTTTTCCATTTGCTTATCCAAACTATAGGAAGAGTTAGTTGAGCTGTATAAAAAATAACATCACTACGTGTTAACTCTTTCCTGCACAATCCCTTGTTTTCATGTGCCTGTTATTTCATACTAACAAAAACATTATGGGGAAGAAGAAATTGCTTGTAACACGCAATTTCTTCTTTTCCCACCATGTTTCATAACCTGTACATTCACATTGCCTACATTTTCATTTGTCGTCTGCAACTTCTTTCAAATTGGACCAGTCTAGAATTTTGAAAAGGGTTAACCCTTGTCATGCTGTAAAAAAACTCTTTCAAAATTGAATTAAAATCAAGGGGCTGAAAGCACTGGTAGTACTTGTTGTTTGATTTTTTTTTGAAAATTGATTTCATAAATACCTCTCACAAGAAAAGTACAAACAGGAGGTGTAGATTGCACTTATGTGCCGGCTGATTTTGGTCTTTTCCTCCTACCAAAACTGTTTATATTCAGGTTTTAGCATGACAAAGGTTAATTTCATTTTTAGGAAAAAAATATGTGAAATGTCCAGTGTAACAGCAGATTTTTCAAACCCTGATATTGAATACCCAAATCATACCTTCGTCTTTTTCAGCAACAAATTTTAATGTGGTTAGTCTTTTTCAGCAACAAACGTGTATGGATAAAAGGATTCTTAACCCATTCCCACATGGTGACGCTTTTAGACGCCCCAAGAAAAACCTTTGGGAAAACATTGTGTAAAATGAAGAAATTGCTTGTTACAAACAATTTCTTCATTTACACAATTTTTTCAACCCAGAAAGTTGAAAAAAATCTAAAATTTCATCATTTTGAAATTGTCCTCTGCAACTCCTTTGAAATTGGACTAGTCTAAAATTTTTCCATCTGGTTATGGGCTAACCTTTTTTCAGACAGAAAATTTAAGACTTGTCCAAATTGATAGAATTTACAGAGAACAATTTTTTCAAATTGATGAAAGGTTAAAAATGTTTGTCTTTTTGGATGGAGATAAATCATTATGGATAATGAATATATTGCTTGTAACAAGAAATTTTCAGTTTCCACAATACTTGTGTAAGCTTTTTTCCTGGGAGGGGGGGGATTGTGTTGGAAAGGATTAATTTCTTTAGGTATCAAAACACAGGGTCATGTGGTAATAAGTTCAAAAGATAGAAAGATGGACCAAAATTTAAACAGCTCAGCCATAAGCCCATGATAAGTTTTAGAAACAAGAGGACCATGATGGTCCTAAATCGCTCACCTGAGGCATCTGCAAATTACAGTACTTTTTTTGTATAAAAAAAGACACATCTTGAGCAAAATAAATAAAACAAATATAAGATTTTGGGCTTTGTACAAAACAATCCAGTAATGATTTAAAATGAAAATGAATGCCTTTGGCTTCATAGTTTAATTGATTACCAAACTATCCCAGAATTTGTCACCCTAAGGGAAAAAGGTTTTAAAAAAAGCATTGTGAGAAAGCAAGCAATTTCTCCATTTCTATTTAAGAAGAATCCTTTCAATGCGATTTATGCAATTTTCAATCCCAGGAGCAGACATTTTTTATCCTAAGAGCATATTTTCCTGTAACATAGTACAAAATTATTTAGTCATGCTACATACCAATATGAAAGCCCTTCATCTTATATTTCAGAAGGAGAAGACTTCTGAAGTTGCTCTAATTGGGTGTTTTCCAAAATGTTGGACCTCTGGGGCAGTGCCATGTTTTATCCCAGGGCTAAGATTTTAGCTAACATAGTAGAGAACCATCTGGTTATGCTATAAATCAAATATGAATGCCTTAGACTTTGTAGATTGAGAGGAGAAGACTGTTGAACATGGTCTAATTGAGCATTTTTAGGAACTTTGGACACCCAGGGAAGGGGTGTTTTTTAACCTACAGGCACAATTTAATCAAAATTGATATATAACAGCCAGGATATGCTACACTCAAAATATAAATGCCCTCTGCCTTAAAATGAAGAATTTTTCAACATACTCAAATATTGCGTTTTTCCAAATTTTTGGACCCCTAGTCAGGGCCGTTTTTGACCCTTGGATGAAAACTTTTTGTGATAAAGTACAAAACCATCTAGTTATGCTACATACATGTACCAAATATGAATATCCTAGACCTTATTATTTAAGAGGAGAAGCCTTTTGAAATTGCTCTTATTAAGAATCTTTCAAAACTTCGGACCTCAGGGGAGGGGCCATTTTTGACCCCAGAGATTAGATATTTACAAACTTGGTAGAGAACCATATGATTAAGCTTTTTACAAAATATAAAGGCCTTTGGCCTTGTAGTCTATGAAAAAAACAACATCAAAGATTTACTAAAATTTCTAATTTTCATATGCCGCGGTTACAAGAGTTTTTGACGGAATTAAATTCTTTTAACAACTTTTGAAGAGCTTCACCCAATGAACATCCCTGCAAAGTTTCAGTTGGATTGGCCTACTGGTTTAATAGGAGAAGATTTTTAAAGATATTTGAAGAATTACTTAAGATTCCCATTTTCAAATGCCGCGGTTACAAGAGTTTTTGACGGAATTAAATTCTTTTAACAACTTTTGAAGAGCTTCACCCAATGAACATCCCTGCAAAGTTTCAGCTTGATTGGCCTACTGGTTTAGGAGAAGAAGATTTTTAAAGATATTTAAAGAATTACTAAAGATTCCCATTTTCAAATGCCGCGGCAACCAGAGTTTATGACAAAATTAATTTCTTTTAACAACTTTTGAAGAGCTTCACCCAATGAACATCCCTGCAAAGTTTCAGCTTGATTGGCCTTCTGGTTTAGGAGGAGAAGATTTTTAAAGATATTTAAAGAATTACTAAAGATTCCCATTTTCAAATGCCGCGGCAACCAGAGTTTTTGACAGAATTAAATTCTTTTAACAACTTTTGAAGATCTTCACCCAAGGAACATCCCTGCAAAGTTTCAGCTTGATTGGCCAACTGGTTTAGGAGGAGAAGATTTTTAAAGATATTGTGGATGGACGGACAGACGGACAGACGAGCAGACAGATGGACGGACGGAAGGACAATGACCAATCACAATAGCTCACCTCGCACTTTGTGCTCAGGTGAGCTAAAAATAGCCAGCATTGGAAAATGAAGAGATGACAGAGACAAAAGTATTTAAGGAAAAGGACTCCTTCTTAAATGGCCTAGTTCATTCCTGTTTGTCTGTAGATATTTGATAAATTGGAGAGATTTCTTATCTACACCATGCAACAAAGACATAATTCTTTCTGGAGACATGCAATATGCTCATAATGATGCCAGATATCTACCTGTAATCACGGAATAGTATGAAATATAATTTCAATATGTACGAAATTATGGATTTTTAATCCATTGCAAGGATACAAATTTTCAGACAAGTACAAATTAAAAGAAGTTTGAGATAATGATTCAAAGCTTGAGCAAATCAAGAAAAAAATGCCAGATAGGATAGAAAATATTGTGAGAAAAGAAGAAATTGCTTGTTACAAGCAATTTCTACATTTCTCATAGTGCTTTCTACATATTTATTTAAGAGCATAAATACATTGGATAGTGTGGTAATGGGTTAAAGGAACTTATTGAAAATCTTTCTTATATCTTAACCCATTACCACGAAACAAAATTTTTTAGACCAGTCTAAATTGAAAGAAGTGTCATATGACAATTTCATTTTGATGGAATTTCAGAAATCTTTGTCTTTTTGGGGCAAAAAACAATTTGGTTAATGGAGAAATTGATTTTCCATAATGTTTTTCAATAATGTTTTCATAAGTATTTTTCTAGCAGAGTATCTAAAAGCATCATTGTTTGGGAATGGGTTAACAAGAGTGATTCAAATACAAACCTGATGCTCAAATGTTGGGTAAAATAATTTACGGTAAGTAAATAACAAGTATACATTACACGTATATATAGTTCTTTTAACCCTTGTTATGCTGAAACCAGAATATTCCTGTTTTGGCAGTAGGTGTAGACACAGATCAGCCTGCACATATGTGCAGTCTGATCTTTGCCTAAACCCTCAGCTTGTCTTATTCAAGCCAGAGTAGTAGTTGAAATCAATTTTCAAAGAAAAATTAACAAACAACTAAAGATTCATTCCTTTGATTATGATGTGTTTCTGAGAAAGGATTTTGTTCAGCATGACAAGGGTTAGGTTAACCCTTGTCATGGTGAATTATAAATCCTCCAAAGATCTTAATTAAAATCAAAGGACTGAAAGCACTGGAAGCAATTGTATGTTAATATTGCTTTTGAAAATTGATCTTTAAAATATTCTGGTTTAAAAGGGACAAGCAATTGGTGTAGTCAAGATCAGACTTCACATATGTGCAGGCTGATCTTTGTCTATACCTCCTGCATAAGCAGGAATGTTCCGGGTTCATCATGACAAGGGTAAATAACCCTCCCACAAATTCTAATCTTCAAGTTATTTTTCAGTAGTAGAAGAGATATTACAAAATGTCATAGTTTGCCAGCAACAAAAATGACTGTAAGAAAGCCGACACAAAGGTAATAGAAATACTTAGGATTTTCAAAAAAAAAAAAAAGGCTAGTTAAGAATTTATCTGAGGAAAGGAGAGAAAAGGATCATTAAACACAAAAATAATCTACAATGGTTCATTTAATTTTTACTCAGGATCAGTTACCCTGCTGGGGTGCTAAACTTTACAACTCAAGTGTTTCCCTTGTTAATGCCTCCAAGAAATAAATAAAACTTTTATTGTTATATGTATGATTAGTATTTATGGTAATTTCTGGTAGCTAAACTATGATTCACCCCACAGATTTATTAGAAACCAGGAGAATTGAAGTCATGACATGATGGTATATAGCCATTTAACCCATTACCAGCCAGCAAAATTTTAGACTGGTCCAAGTTGAAAGGAGTTGCAGACGACAATTAAAAGTTTATGAAATTTTTAATTTTTCAACTTTCTGGGAAGAAAAGATTGTGTAAAATGAAGAAATCGCTTGTTACAAGCAATTTCTTCATTTTACACAATCTTTTTCCTCTTGATTATTTTGAGGGGCGTCCCAAAGCGTCACTGTGTGGGATTGGGTTAACCCTTATCATACGAAGCACAGAATATTCCTGTTTTAGCAGGAGGTACAAAGATGACAGCCTAAACTCAGAAGACAAAATGTATTTACAATCATTTGTCAACCCTTCATATTCTTGTAGAAACTACTGAAGGAAATAGATTCTTAATTGACCCATTCCCACTCAAAGACACTTTTTTAATGCCCTGTCAGAAAAGGCTTTTGAAAACGTAGAAAAATGTAGAAATTGACTGTCAACCCTTTGATTTTAATGCAATTCTGTGGAGGATTTTTTTAAGCAGGATAATGGCTGAATTACACCAACTTTAGATTGTTAATTACAACTTCTTTCAGCAAAGACCAGGTGAGTATCTTATTGTTTGACAATGGGTTAATGTAGCCAAAACACAACAATACATGATATTATTTTCTTCGATCAGCTTGAAGATTCATGAGTTTACTCCTGCTGTGTATATGATGGAAAAAATTAGCAGTGCTCTTCACTTTTTATTAAAACAAATCCTTTTCTTCAGCAGCAGAATTCCTTTGGGTTCATTTATTACATTTTCCCCATTTTTTTGTTGCAGAAATCACCTTACTATGATTATGACAAGAAATATTCATTACTAGTTACATACTTTTATTAATTGGTAAATCCCCTTGTTTAAAAGACCTTTACAAAGTTTTGTACTCAATATCAAATCAAGCGTTTGAGCCCTAGGATGACCCAGCTACCAAACTAATTACCTGTTGGACACAGCTTGAAATTTATCAAGCATGATAACCTATTACAAAACAACTCTGCATGTTAACATGTTACCGAAAAAATTAGCAGGGAAGGGAAAGCAGCTGGAGGCTCGGAAAGGATGTAGTGGTAGTACAGGAATTCATGGTTAGGTACTCCAGCCACAGCAATATGACTGAAATACTGTTATAAGTGGCATTAAACCCCATTATAACAAACAAAAGACTAATCTAAAGAATCTGGACTGAAGTTTTGTTCTACACAGCTCTCTGTTTTTACATGTTGCATGTCATTGATTTGTAAATTCAGAAATAATTACCAAAAAATATTGAAACCTAAAAACAAACAAAATTGACTGAAATAATTCCAGCCTTTCAATAATCTTTTCTTGCAAATAGCTGCAGCCTCAGAGAAAATGCAGAATTGCATGCAAATATGATCTTCACACCCTTATTCTAATATTGCCAGTTTCCAAACAGGAACAGTAAAATATTGTTGTATTAACACTTAGGAAGCTGATAAAAAGCTGAATGTCATTTATATCTGGTGAGATTTCTTACAAAACAAGCCAGAAATGGCCATTACATTTACTTTGTTATGGGGGATTCATCATTGTAAGTGGGACCATATTAACCCATTCCAACTCAAGCCCTCCTTTTTACCCCCCACAAGAAAAAAGCTTTAGAAAACATTGTGGACAATGAAGAAATTGCTTGTAACAAGCCATTTCTTCATTATCCACAATGTTTTCTATCCCAAAAGAAGAAAAAAAAAATTAAAATTCCATCAACTTGAAATTGTCGTCTGCAAATTCTTTCAATTTGGTTGATTGATTGATTGAATGGGGTTTAACGCCGCTTTTAACAGTATTTCAGTCATATCGCGGCGGCTGGAGCACCTAACAATGGAATCCTGGTATTTCTCACACCAGTACTACCATTACATCCCTTGCTAGCCTCCAGCTGCTATCTCACATAGGTCTACGACTATCGACCCATTGGTGAGAGACAAATAGTCGGAAAGGATGAGTGCCACCGTCGAGGATCGAACACGGGACCTTCAGATTGACAGTCCGACGCGCTACCAACTGCGCTATGAAGGCGGCTCTCTTTCAATTTGGACCAGTCTAAAATTTTCTTGTGTTGGAATGGGTTAACCCTTGTCATGCTATATTATAAATCCTCTGCAGATTTTCATCAAAATCAAAGGGCTCAAAGCATTGGAAGCAACAATTGTAGGTTAAAATATCTCTTGAAAATTATAAACAATTATAAAACAATTCTGATTTAAAGCGACAAGCAGGTGGTGTAGACTAAGATCAGACTGCACATTTGTGCTTTTGTGCAGGCTGATCTTTGTTTATACCTCCTGCCAAAGCAGGGATATTTTGGGCTCAGCATGACAAGAGTTAAGCCATTCCAAACAAAATTTTAGGCGGGTCCAAATTCAAAGAAGTTACAGACAACAGTTTTAAGTTGATTGCATTTTAATTTTTTTATCTTTTAGAGTAGAAAAAAACATTGTGGGAAATGAAGAAATTGCCTGTTACAAGCAATTTCTTCATTTTTTTCTTTTTCCTTTATGTTTTTCAAAGGTTGTTTTTTTCAGGGGCATAAAAAAGTTAGATGTTGTGGGAATGGATTAATTGATATCACATCAAAAGTACCCTTTGTATCAATTCATACTTACTTTAATACTTTGTATAAAATAGCCCATTAACAATTGGTTTGTAAATAATGCAGACTTGAGGACAAACAAGATGTGCAGACTAGGATTAGAATGCACATTTCAGCAGTCTGATCTTTGTCTATACTTTCTGCCCAGACAGGTTCACTATGATATGGGTTCACCCATTCCCACACAACAATGCCTTTTGATGCCCTTTAAGAAAAACAATTAAGACTACATTGTAAAAAATAAAGAAATTGCCTAAACCAAGCAATTTCTTTATTTTTCCACAATATTTTCAACCCATAAAGAGCAATTATCTAAAATTTCATAAAATCTTAACTGTTGTCTGCAACTTCTTTCAATTTGGACCAGTCAAAAATCGAGGTCCAATCTATTTTGCAATAAAACAAAACACCGAAATCAAGGGGAAAATGATTAATCTTTAATTCCAATTGGGAACCAAATAGCCTCTTGTTTTCAGGAAGAATAAAAACATTGTCTTAAAGATTAGATTTTAATGAGAATTTTAATCGTTTGAAACCAGAAAACAGAGGAAACGGTTCTCTTTCACAGAGACTAATTTAAATAGCAAGTGTAGCATTTTATTAGAACATGAAACTTGGCCCCCTGGGTCTTACTTTTCAATAGGAAACCACCAGCACATGTTTTTTGTTATTTCTCAGAAAAATTAGACAGTTATCTCTCTCTCTTTCTGTACCTGATGTACAGTTACAATATCCGCTATTTTTTTCAGCAAGATGTGTTTGTGCAACATTTATGACCATGTGTGTATTTCCGTTTATAGTTGCTACTGTAGCACATGCCCATATGAGCAACGCCCCCAGAAGACGGCTAGTTGTTACGGGGGATAGTGCAAGGATACAGGATGAAACTGCTGAGAGCTCCACCTGGTTCTTTAACATGCTTGATGAATAGTACCATAACATTGGGCCTCGGTCTAACCTCTCATTCAAAAGACAATTAGTTTGTTAGTTGATATGGTCAGCCCAGGGCCAGAACCCGTGATCTTGAGGTTTTAAGTCAAGTGCTCTACCAACTGAGCTAATCGGGCTGACTCATTTACGACCCATTACATTTTTGAATTATGACCCTGATAGATGACCTTGACATCATCACATAATCTGAAGTCCTTTTGTCCAAATCACCACAAACTCCTGCATTTCGACGCTCTGAAGAAAAATAGCATTAGAAAAACATTGTAAGAAAGTGAGAAACTGCAGTTATTTTAGAATTATTGTTGGAAACTTCTTTCAATTTGGACCAGCTGAAATTTTATCGTTAAATGATGAGTATAGACCCGTAAATTGATTTACATGACGTTTCCAATAGCTATCGGTTATAACCACCATAAACTGTCATATCTTTTATTTAACCCAGTCCAACACAGTGATGCTTTTTGACGCCCCTCAAGAAAAAGAATTGGGAAAACATTGTGTAAAATGCAGAAATTGCTTGCAGATCTAGAAAATTGAAAAAAAAACTAAAATTTCAAAAACTATAAATTGTAATCTGCAACTCCATTGAAATTTGACCAGTCTAAAATTTGGTTGTCTGGTAATGGGTTAAACCAGTTATATAGAATAAATTCACAGACTTTGAGAGAAAGACTACAAAGAATAAAGATTAGACGGAGTTTGAAATGAAAGATTTTTGCAGTCCTTATCACATTAACCTGTTCACAAACAATCCTGCTTTTATTATGCCCCCCCCCCCTCTCAAGAAAAGAGCTTAGGAAAACATAACTAAGAATTAAGGAAAACATAACTAAGAATTAAGAAACTGCTTGTATCAATCAATTTGTTTATTATCTAAATTATTTTCCTTAATTAACCCTTTCCCGTTTCTGGAAATTTTAGACTAGTCGGAATTCGGAGAAGTTGCAGACGACAATTAAAATTGGATGAAATTTGAAATGAAACCATCCTATGTTGTAGAAAATATTGTGGAAAAAGAAGAAATTGCTTGTCACAAGCAATTTCTTCTTTTACCACAATGTTTTCTCAAGTATAAAAACACAGCCATGTATAAACCTGGGTTTGTACAGGAAAGGGTTAGAAGGCAAAAAAAAAATTCATACTAAAACTTGTTGTCTGCAGGTTCTTGGATCAGTCCAAAATTTTGATGTCTAATAATGATTTAAAAGGGAGACTACCAGGTAGGTATTTCTTACATACTTTCATGGACTGTTTCCCTTTTAACCCATTTCCACACGGTCACGCTTTTTTACACACTCCAAGAAAAGAATTCAGGAAAAACATTGTTGGAAATGAACAAATTGCTTGTCCCAAGCAATTTGATTTTCCTCTATGTTTTCTGCCCTAAAAGACAAATATTGTTAGAATTCCACCAATTTAAAATTGTTGTCTACAACTTCTTTGAATTTTGACCAGTATAATTTTTTGTCATGTGGGTTAATCCCTTACCAGACCACATCCAAAATGGAGTCAAAATATTCCATCACTCTCTGATACAATTACCAGTTTTCATAATCCTGAAATTTTTTTAAGAAAACATCAAGGGATAATGATGAAATTGGTGTCAAGACACTTTTCCCTTCCATACTTTGTTCTATTCTATGCTTTAGTTTAATAAATTATGTAGTCTTCAACTCCAATGAATCTTCTGTCAAAGGGATGAAAATGTTAACATTGTAGTTGGTTAACAAAGTTTTTGGCTTACAACCTGTAACATCTATGTCATCTACTTTCCTTGGTTTGCCCACTTCAATGTAATAATTACAACTTATTCAAGTTGCAGTTACGACATTCAGGTCGCTCACCATCAATTTGCTTTTGTTTAATGTTTAATGTTATTGACTAATAACTTTTCACACTTACAAATTTTCACACTTACATTTGAACTGCCTTTTTGGTGTTCACAAAAAGAGGACAACCATCCATCAATAATCATCTTTGGAGTTTTCCATAAAAATCAAACAAGGCAAACATTAGAGGGATTGATGGATCTTTAGCTATGCCCATTAATCTTTCACTGAGATATCAAACAACATAGATTGTAAAATATATTGTCTAACCGTTAAACCATGACCAGACGACAAAATTTTAGACTGGTCCAAATTGAAAGATGTTGCAGACAACAATTTAAGGTTAAATCCACTTTTAATTCTCGTTTGCAAAACCTTTAAATTTAGAAAGGTCTTGAATTTTCCAATAAAAGATAAAACAAAAAGTGAATTCTTGATTGGCAACTGAAACATCATAACTACAGCTTATTTGTTATAGTTGAATCAAATGAGTTGCCAATAAACCAAAATATTTTAAATCAGTGTCAGAGGCTGGTACTCAGTCTAAATGAAAGGCTTGATTCGTCTATCAATATTTCTATGACAGCAGTGATTAGTCAACTGACCAATGGCTGGCCCCGCCCACTTACTCCTTTGGCCATGCTCATTGATCCTGACAGCAAGTCCTGCTTTGATTTTAAACAATGTTAAACAATGTTATTTAGTTGCCAGTAGTATGTAACAAAAAAGCAGAATGGTTGGTTTTAGACCTAAACGTTGTAACTAGCCTGAATAACCTGTAGTTACAGCATTTAAGTTGCCAAACCAACAAAAGTTTTCACAAAAATGGCGGCCAATGTCAGAGTTCAAATCTCAATTCCGGGTGGAATGAATTATTTGATTGGTTGATATATTCCTTGATTGGTGAATTGTGGACAACCAAAGTCGATAAAGTTTAGTTGACTTACTTGTAATTTTCTACAGGCTGTTCTATAGTCTTGAGTGTCTTGGCCTTCCAAGTTTCTAATTCTTCAGCTTCCATGGTGGCTTCAAGTGCAGCTAGGGCTTGTTCTGGGTGGATCTAAAACACAGATTTGTTACCCTAACAAAACATGTGTTATGCCTTATCATTTTAACCCTTTCTTGTTCAATCCCTGGTTTTAACGTCCTGTGATTTTATAATTGAAAAAACATTGTAGAAATAGAAGAAATTGTTTGTAACAAGCAATTCATTCTTTTTCAACAATATTTTCTGACCCACTAAATGGTTATTTTTCACATTAAATTCACTTTAAATTTTTGTATGCAAAATCTTTGAATTTGGACAGGTCTAAAATTTTGCATCCAGGAATGGGTTAATCAATCTGAACCCCCTAACCCCTAGACAGAAATTTCAATTTTAGAGTGTTCAAAATTAAAAGACATTACAGGCTTTAACTCATTACTTTCAATATTTCCTTCACTCTGCCTCAGAACCTTTAATTATTTCTAGGGTAATCTCAATTCACAAACATAAATATGATACAAAATAAGAACAAAGCCTATGGGTGCCTGATGCTTTACTGTTGGATGCTATATAGTGAAAGATAAGATAAAATCAAAGGACTGAAGGTCCTGAAAGTCGCACTAAAGATGTAGCCTGAAGGCCCTTAATTTTGCCATCTACTCATGATGGAGAATAATTTGGCCAAGTTATTTTGAAATCCATCCATGATGTACGAGTAATTGTCTGGACGAATTCGGACTGACAGACTAAAACCTATGCACCTTTTTGTTATATTGACAACTATGTCTTGCTAACCACATGAGGCTCGACAAAAGTCTTTGCCAAGAAGGGTAGAAAACATTATCGACATCGAACAAATTTCAACCAATTTCTTCATTGTCCACAATGTTTTCCATAGCTTGATTCTTGAGATGCTTAAAAAGTGGGATTGAAAGGAAATGGTAATAAGAAAATGCAGATGCTTGTACTTCATTTGACATGCTTACTTTCAAGTCCCTTAACAAATCAATTAAACCCAACATTGCAACAAAATTTAATGTGATTTTTATGCTTTTAAGCCCATTTCAACACAATGACGCTCTTTGAACCCCTTCCTTGATATGGTCACTATCTCTGCAGACATTTAATTTGAGTTAATGTCAAATCAGCAAGCATGATCTATAAAGGGTTCCACATATATTGTTAAGTCTAAAATTTAACTAAGCTGCAATTACAATGTTTTAGAATTAAACAGAGGTATTTTGATTATAGGCCTTCGTGATTTGAATAGGAAATGTCATAACCTAGAAAAATGTGTTTGTCAGACTATTTGTCTTGTCACAGGAATTACACAAGAAAAAACAATTCCTTTTTAAAATATATTTATTTAGAAAATTTAAACTTTCAACATTAAAATTTGAACACATTTGTAAATAATGCACAAAAAATAAGGTGATAATATTCTTATGTACCGAGTTTAAGAGAAAGATTTTACATTAGCATTTTATATAAATTTACAATATTATTGCTCTATCTTGTAGTTTTATTTCAACCCATTCCCACAGTAATGCTTTTGGACACTCCTCCAGAAAAAGAATTGGGAAAACATTCTGTAAAAAAAAGCATTTGCTTGGGACAAGCAATTTCTTCAATTTCCACAATATTTTCTACTTGGAAAGTTAGAAATATCCAAAATTTCATCCACTTCAAACTGTCATCTACAGTCTAAAATTTTTCTGTATGGGAATTGGTTAAGAGATAGTTTCAAATATACATGTATAGTCATCTAAATCTTTGATCTACAAAATTTTGTAAAAGGAAATTACTTATATCAAGGAATTTCTCCAGTTTACAGTGTTACTTTAAATACTCAATAAAAACATTATCACGTGCAGTGTAAAGAGATCAAAAAGGCTAAATTCGTGAAAACTAGTTCTTAAAACAAGGTATGGCATGATTGTTAAAGAAAATAAAAAATCAAAAACTTTATCACATATATACATTATGCATAAAAATGGAAGGTGAACATTTTTTGATACTTTTGCACAGGAAATCTAAACTCAGTTAGTTTTCCAATGTAAAGTTCTGAATTGTAGCATCTTGTGAAAGGAAATTATCTATATCAAGCAATTTCTCCTTTTCAAAGAGTTATAAACAATCTTGAAAAACATGATCACCTTCGATCTATGGCGATCAGAAGATTATATTCATATCAACTTGTATCCACAAGAAATGACATGATTGATAAAACAAGAGGACCATGATGGTCCTAGATCGCTCACCTGAACTGTATGCTGTTAAAAAAAATGCAATTAGAGACAAATAACTATAATCAGTTTCATGAATATAGAGGCAAAACTGTGACTTCTATATTATAAAGGCAAAACTGTGACTTCTATATTATAAACAAAGAAAATGTCATTATGGCCCCTTTTCCTGTGCTATCCTATAGAACCTTCCCATAATCTAAAAGGATCATCTTTATGACCTTAAGAGTATGCTGGCCAAGTAACATGACAATTGAGCCAAAATGATGACCTCTAGACAATTAACAAAGAAATCGTCATTAAGGCCCCTTTTCCTGTGTTTTCAAAAAAGTACCAGGGTCATCCTTGTGACTAAAAAATTGTTCTGGCCAATTTTATGAAAATTGAGCCAAAATTGTGGCCTCTAGAGGGTAAACATGGAAAAAGTCATTAAGGCACCCTTTCCTGTGTTTTCCAATAGAAGCTTCCAATAATCGATAGGGTACATCCTCATGCCCTAATAATTATTCTGGCCTAGTTTCATTAAGGTTGAGCCTAAATTGTGGCCTCTAGACTTTAAACAAAGAAAATGTCATTAAGGCCCCTTTTCCTGTGATTTCAAATAGAACCTTTCTATAATCCATAGGGTTCATCCTTATGACCTAATAAATATTCTGACCAAGTTTCATGAAGATTGAGCCAAAATTGTGGCCTCTAGAGATTAAACAAAGAAATTGGCATTAAGGCCCCTTTTCCTGTGTTTTCCAATAGAATCCTCCAATAATCGATAAGATTCATCCTCATGATCAAACAATATTGACCAAGTTTCATGAAGAATGGACCAAAATTGTGGCCTCTAAAGTGTAAACAAAGAAATTGTCATTAAGGCCCCTTTTCCCGTTTCGGAAAGATCCTTCTTATAATCAATAGGGTTCATCTCTATGACCTAATAATTATTCTGGCACAGTTTCATGAAGATGGAGCCATATTTGTGACCTCTAGAGTGTAAACAAAGAAATTGTCATTAAGGCCCCTTTTCCTGTGTTTTCAAATTGAACCCTCCCATAATCAATAGGGTTCATCCTCATGACCTAACAATTATTCTGACCAAGTTTCATGAAGATTGGGTCAAAACTGTGGCCTCTAGAGTGTAAACACTTCAATTGTTGACGCCCCACGACAGACATTTGACGGTCACAAAAGCTCACCATGAGCACGTTTTGTTCAGGTGAGCTAAAAAAAAATAAAGCCCCATCATGGACTGAGACACTGTTCTGGCTTTAAAAAATCCCCTGAGTGTATTCAAAAGAATACATTTCAAAACAATCGAAATTATTAAAGTTGATAAAAGTCATACTTTGAAAATAAACTTTGAACTTGTATATCACTTATGCATGAAAATTAGGTAAGGTAATATTGTAGTTATGAACTTGTGGGCATTAAATTCAAACTCAATCAGGTTTAGGACAAGAATATAGAATAACATTACAAATGAACTTACAATATTTTTGCTCGGAATTTTAGTTCTATTTAAGGGATGGTTTAAAATAAAGCCTTGATTAATGGCAATAATGTGATAGGAAATCACCAAACAATTTCTCCTTTTCACTGAATTACAAAGATTCATGAAATACATCAACACCTTCAGTACAAAGAGATAGTGAGAGGTTTATATACAAGGATAACATCAAAAAACTTAACCCTTTCCTGCTTTTTAAAAATTCTAGACCTGACCAATTCAAAGGTTTTGCAGGCCACAATTTAAAGTGGATTTATTTTAGAAATAACCATTCAGTAGGATAAAAAATTATTGTGTTAGAAGCAATTTATTCTCTTTCTACAATGTGTTCTCAATTGTAAAATCATACGGACATAAAAACAGAGATTGAACAGGAAAGGGTTAATTACATTAAGATAACTAACTCAATAAGTATGCTAAAACAACAACAAAAAAACAACAAGGACCAGAGGAAACACATAATAATTGAAAAAAAAACAAGATGTGTTTGTGAAACACTATGTCCCCAAAACAGGAATTCTTTAGAAACAGGTGATTTTTCTTGTTGTTTTTCTTCTTTGTTTAGGGAAAAGGGTTATCATTTAATTTAACCCTAAATGCCACTTTTAACAATTGCCAATCTTTTTACTGCGGCTGGAGCTCCTAACAATGGATTCATGGTATATCTTGCATCAGTACTACCATTACATACTTTCCTAGTCTCCAGCTGCTATCCAACTTAAGTTTACGATTATCCACCCATTGGTGGTCTCTGATTTTATACGGGAGAAAACAAGCAATGTAACAAGCAATTTCTCCTTTTCCAACAAGTTTTCATCAAATAGAATGGTTTCATTTCAAATTACATCCAATTTTCTTTTTTGTCTGCAAACTCTTTCAATTTTGACCCGACTAAAATTCAAAAAGGAAAGGGTTAAATGGTCCCAAATATATATGCATTTTATATAGATTATTAACATGACAACAAGGTTATAAATAAAATAAAATAACTCAAAGATTCAATTCAGTTAGATAAATCTACATAGAATATATACACAAAACAGAGTTGACTAGCTAAACAAGAGGACCATGATGGTCCTTTATTGCTCACCCGAGTATGATGGCTCAGGGCTCTAAGATATACAAAATATCGAGGCTTCGTGCTCAACAGTCTTAGAAAAAAGATTTTTTCAAAGGATTTTCTCCTATGATCTTATGTAATTCTATGATCCCACAGCATAGAGCTAATTTTCAGAGTTGAGTTATTCTACAAACTACAAACAGGTAGAGGCAAAATAAGCAATTTAGCCTTATGGTTCAGGAGAAGAAAATATTCTTTCTTTATTCTAATGGTAATCCCAGATCATGCAATATAGGGCTAATTCTTAGTGTTGAGTCATTCTTTAAGGTACATGTAATTCATTGATTCACATGAAAAATCAAAGCTTTATGCCTTATGGTTTGACAGAAGAAGATTGTCAGGTTTCCTTATTCAACCAATGTGAAATCTTGAATGGCACAAAAGAGCTTATTTTCCGAGTACAACGATTCTTTGAAGTATTTTGTTAGAGGGTCAATAAGCATTGATACATACCAAATATCAAATTTTAAAGCCTTATGGTTTTGGAGAAAAAGATCTTCAGAGATTTTCTTCTTTATCTCTATATAAAATCAGGGACCACACAGAAAACAGCTAATTTTCAGAGTACAGTAATTTTATTTGAAGTGTTTTGGTAACAGATCAATAGGTGACGAAGTATACCAAATATAAAAGCTCCTAACTTTGTGGTTTGCTGTATTCCTTTAAGTTTCTTCACTTGGTTGCTAAATAAACCAGAGTTCTTGATGAAATTCAATTCTTGTATTTTAAAAGAGCATGAACTAAGGACAATTTCTGTTATGTTTGGTTGAAATTCTATGGTTAGTTTAGGAGGAGAAGACTTTTTGAAAATGTGAACAGACAGATGGACAGACAATGACTGGTCGTTATAGCTCAATCCTAGCAATGTGTACCCAAGTGAGCTAATCAAGTAAGCACCATCTCATTTTGCAATAGCAGTTAGAATTTTCTTTGGAAATAATACACCATATAATGTATTTCCTTGTAGCACTAACCTAAATTTGTAAGGTATTGGTTAACAAATAACAAAAGGCATCAATATTGCCAAAAATTTAAGTAACCAAAGGGGTTCAAAATAAAATGTTTTCAATAAAAGTAATTATTTGAAGCAAAGAATCCCCCCAATAACCTTGTAGCATCCTGTAATTACATCTTATTTTTGATTTTCTTTCCAATACATATTATTTGAAATGAGTTCATTCCTTTGGTTAAAAATTATATAATTTGATGTAATAAGTTTTGAGAAAAGTAGATTAATTCCTGTTTACAAATTGGCCATTTCTATTGGATAAAATATAGAAGTTTCAGTATTTTACGGAAAGATGCATGACCCAAAGAAATCATTGACAGTATCAAACTTGTTTCTGGCAAATGGGGCTTAGACTAATTAATCACATGACAGAATACCACAAAAGGCAAATTCCACTTAGTGATTTTTCCCTCAAAGATGATGATTAGTATCAGAAAAAAACTTCCTGGTAGTTCATTCAATATCGTTAAATGAAATAATCGTCTGAGAACTTGCTGTAAATACAGCCTCTAATGGAAGTTGAATAGGTATGTTTTCTATATCACAACCAAATCTAGCTTTAAGCATTTCATTACTGGCAGTAAAGATGCCATTCTCCTCCGTAAGTATTGAGGAGTCTGTATCACCAACTTCAACTCCAAGTATTTTGGCAGTTACTGCTTCATTTGGCATCTCTGTCACCTGAAAAAGACCAGCAAGTGTCTGAGAAACTAAATACCTGAAAGGAAAAGATGCAGACAATTACAGTCAAACCCCGTTATAACGACATACTTTGTCCCCACACAATTCCTGTCGGTAACTGAGTCAGTCGTTGTAATGGAGCAGGAGATTTTGGGTAACGGGAGATTTTTTGGGATGTCGGCGAGAAATGATGGACTTGACAGGAAGTGAAAGTTTTATACAAGAACAGGCTAAAAGCCGTGAAGTTTAGGTATTACGTTACGGATTGGGACAATGACAAAAGAAATTACGAAGAAAATTGTTTCTCGCATTTATTAAGGACACTTTTCAAAATTCTCAGATTTCTCAAACTTCTCAATTGCTCAAACATCCCAAATAAAGACAACCGAATTCAATAAAACATACAACACCGGTATTTAAGTGTGAAAAACTTGCCAAAGTTATTTTATTTACATTAAACACTATTAATTAGAAGGTGTAAAAAATCGATAATCGAGTCTATTGTGTAACCTATATTGTTAACGACAACTGCAGATAAAGGCTTTTACGACACCCTTTACGGCATGTCAACAACCGTAAAAGATGGGCTGAGAAAATTCCGATAAACTGAAGAAAATTCATTGAATTTCGAAGATTTGTTCCGACAAATGTCCGTCGATGTCGGTACTTGAATATGCCGTTCAAACGGGTCAAAATTACGTTAGGTGAGGTTTGTTCCCAGTGTTTTTTTGTCGTTAACTGAGTTTGCCGATATAAAGATGGTCGGTGTATCGCGGCCTGACTGTATATTCAAAGAGCTTGGGGCATCCTTTTTTTTCAATGTTGTCAATACTGAGTTCTCTTCTAGATCAGGGAAAAAGACTCTTAATTTCAACCTAGGGCCTAGTCTGCCAAAATTCAATATTCAATATTAGAGGTATAGGCATTTTCTCAAAAGGTCTAGGGGGCCAGCCCAAATGAAAAAGTTGACAAATAATTCAAGTTGGACAAGTGATAGCCAGGTAGAAGTGAAAAATATCGAACTGCAACTTCAATCATAGTGCTGTACGCACTGTAATTGGTCGTCACTGAGAAATTGGACATATCCTTGCATTTCAACTTTAGAATTATGGTAAAACAACTTTAATTTCTATTTCTTTCACAACACGTAGGTTCTATCCTAGAGTATATTTCCACATTGTTAATTAGAACTGATATTTTTTTACAGGAACTATTACCTTGATGCAACATAGGTCCCGACAAATTAACAACTTTTTGTGAAAACTAGATTTATAAAAATTCTCAATTGTTATATAGTCATGGTTAGATCATCCCTGCAAGCTTTTTTATAAAGCCAAAACAAAAATTATGGAAATATGATAACTTTAGTTTAATCAAGTTCAATATCAATTTCAATATCCAATACACCTGAATCAAGTTCACGTCAAGAAAGTAAATTGATTTTCTAGATTGTTCAGACTAAGAAGGGCCGAACGCAAAAAGCCGAAAATAAATGGGACTGACTTTTAAACTTTCCGCTCTTATCAAAACGGAGGCTTGCAAAACGACGAGTCGTAGATTGTTTAGTTTCCGCTTGTTTTCCACTTGTTTTGTACGTCGATATTCTGGAAACTCATAGAACAACACAATCCGAGCAAAAATAAAAAGCCTCAAAATGTTGAAACAAGTATGTAAAATCGTCCGAAGTGTATTCTGGTCATATTGTTTTTTTTTCCCCAAAGATGGCGACCCTCGCTAAATAATTCTCCTGACCTACTTTACGAAGTAAACTAATTAATCTACTTAAATAATACTACTGCAACAATCTGATTCATGGGACGAAATTCGATGTGATAGGGAGGCAAAATATACTGACGATTCAAAGTTTTGATACTTACTTTGAGTAATGATGGCTTTAATTCTTTGTTATTTGAAACACGACTTCTTCTTCTCCAACAAAGGCGCGCTATGACGTCACATCGAAAAGCGTCTCCGTATAATCATACGCAAATTTAACAAATAAGAAAGGAAATCGAAAAATTGTGCAAATAATACAAATTTACTTCAACAATAAAAAAATTTTTATAAATAAGAAAAGAAAGTCAGGTTATGTGGTTTAATTACAACAAAATAATGGAAAAGCACACGGACTAATTTTTTCAGTAATTTATGTGATAAGGTCGGGGGAACAAGAAACCTTCGTCTTTCTTGAGTAAGACCGGGTTCAGTTAAAGTAAATATTAATACATGAACTAAGTTTTTACATACAACAAGCATTTGTTTAGAGGGAAAAGAAATGTCTTTAATTAACCCTTTAAAGAACATGAAAGTTAAAAATTTCATCCGATATGATCAAATATCTTAATATTTCATATGGGCTATTCACTACTTTTATGGCGCATGCAGACGAGTTACCGGGTCAGGCCCTTAGAGAAAGAAGGTTTTACGAAAATTCCAAACAAATTTCAAGCAAATGTAGTTCTCTCACGATTTTCAGCTATAGACATCCCTCATCCATACAGTACAGACATCGGTAGACATCACCGTGCTGATCGCTATAAGCCGAACGTTTTCACAAACGTGCGACTTAAAAAAGAGACATAACTCTTACAGTAGCATTCATAGTAACATCCCTAAACAGTGAACATTAATTTTTTGATAGTAACATATATATTCTAAGTTTTACATTATATTTCAGCTAATGACAAAAACATCACAGTATAAGTATATTCTTTAGCAGGATCACAACAACAAGGACATGCTGAATGTCAATGAAAAATAAAACTTCAAACAATGGGCCACAACTCCACGAAAAAGAATGCAACATAACCAAAGTTAAATGTGCACATCTTTGATTGATACTGAGTGTGTGCATGGAATATGAATCAAGTCTGTCAACTTGTTTAGTAGAAAATGTGTGAACAAGAAAAAACTACCGCTATTAGTCAATTGCGGGCAATGTCCAAAAATAACCTATTGGCTGAATATAAACTAAGTCAGAAAGTAGATAACATGCAGGGAAATGAAGGGCCCCAAGATGAACCTCGACAAAAAGTCGATGCTATGAATGGTTGCTGAAGAAAATGCGATGAAAGTATACCACTATACCAGGCAATTTGGGAGAATAAACAGTTGTAAAACAGGAAGTATTTAACTTGCACACCTCAATTCGGTAAGCAACATGTAGGACCCCTACCTCCAAACAGGACAAACCTCCACACCATGATTAATGTCAATGCTATGGAAAGTTACTGAGAAAAGTGCAACATAAATATATCGCTATACAATCAATGTCTGAGAATAAAAAGAGTCATGTAACAGGAAGCAGTTAACTTGCAGACCTAAATTTATTAAGTGCCATGTACGGCCCCTAGATTAACCTCCTCACCAAGTTTCAAGTCAATGCTGTGAATTGTTGCTGAAATAAGTGCAAAGTAAATCTACCACTATACCATCAATGTCCGAATATAAACAAAGTCGTAAAACAGGAAGTAGTTAACTTGCGTACCTTAATTCGGTAAGCACCATATAGGATCCCTATATAAATATCCACATGAAGTTTCAAGTCATTGCTATGAATAGTTGCTGAGAAAAGTGTGACGAAAATATTCCACTTTACCACTCAATGTCAGTATATAAACTAAGTCTTAATACAGGAAGTAGATAAGTTACACCCCTAAACTCAGAAACTGCAATTTAGAGCTCCTATGTGAACCTGTTCATCAAATTTCAAGTTGATGCTATGAATAGTTGCTGAGAAAAGTGCAAAGAAAATAATAGCTACAGAAGGATGCATGGAAAGGGAAAGAAGGACAGACATGGGTAAACCATTTTACCCCCACCCCCACCCCTTCTTTGAAGTGGGAGTGTGATAAAACATTAATACAGACCATACCTTGGCTATAGTAATATATGGCTTTTCTTAAAAAACAGCCACTGTGACAATCTAAAATCAGTGAATAAGCAAAAAATACAGATTTCACTATTTTGTTTTCTTTCTTTTTTATTTGTACTAGGTACTGTTTGTATCACTTCTTTTACCTTACAACAACCAAATAGTTAATTACATAAGTATTTCTTCCTTTCCTAAATTGACATGCATGTGATTGGCAAGCAAAAACAGACCTCCAGGGAAAAAAATAAGAAGTATTGACTCCAGTCAGACAGTTCACACTGCACAGCCTGACCTGGGACCTGAGCTCTTTGACATTTTTTCAACAAACAATGACCATTCTACCTTTATGTTGGAATGCAACCTCTGCTGGAATCAGCCTTTATTTTTCAAATATTCTATTGAGGGAACATCTTTAACCCTTTCCCGTTCAAATACGGGATTTTACGTTCCTGTGATTTTATACTCGAGAAAACATTGTGGAAAAAGAAGAAATTGCTTGTAACAAGCAATTTCTCCTTTTTCCACAATAGTTTCTACCAAATAGGATGGTTTCATTTCATATGGCATCCAGTTTTCATTGTCGTCTGCAACCTCTTTCAATTTGGACTAGTCTAAAATTTCCAAAAACGGGAAAGGGTTAATTGTAATACTGTTCTAAGAGTCTATACAATGTATGCACACTTAGAATAGTATTGCATTTAACCCATTCAAACACTGTCCCTTCTTTTTACACCCCTCAAGAAAAAAGCTTTGGAAAAAATTGTGGATAATGAAGAAATTGCTTGTATCAAGCAATTTCTTCATTATCCACAATGTTTTCTATCCAAAAAGATGAAACAGCTTAAAATTCCATCAACTTGAAAGTGTCATCTGAAGCTTCCTTTAATTTGGACAAGTCTAAAATTTTGTTGTTTGGGAATGGGTTACCCAATGACCTAAGATGTCCCTTTTCACCTGACAGTCACATAATGTATAAAAATCTTCACTACCTGTAGGAAGTAGTTTGAAGCTAGCCCTGGTCCAGCTATTCTCCTGGCTAGAAAACTGTCATTTGCAGGTATACGGGATCGAGGTTTGACAATAGAGTAATACATAAATGTATCCCAGAGTCCTCTGAAACCTCGTCGAGTAATTCCAACTGAAATTTTAATTACAAGCTTAAAAACAGAAAAATTAAAAGTAAAGTTGGTACTTATAAAAGTATGGCAAATAACTATCATAACGGCTTTTGGTAAGAAATTATTTTTGTTTGTACCATACATAAATATTATTTTTTTTCAAAAATGACCTTAAAATTTTCTCAATGAGGAATAAATACTCAAACAATTTAAAAAAATAAGAAGTAAAAAACCCTTCCAGTAATCCTATAAAATTCAATGTATCAGCATCCATTGTTAAAGGTCATTCCATTAACAGATGGCAAAATTTTAGACTGTTCAAAATTGAATGAAGTTGCAGACAACAGTAAAATATTCATGAAATTTTAAAAATCTTTCGCTTCTGGGGAAGAAAACAATACAGGGAATGAAGAAATTGCTTACTAACTGCAATTTCCTCATTTTTCACTAGGATTTCCAAAGCTTTTTTGGTTGTAAAAAATTGGGATTATATGGAAATTGGTTACCATAAGAGTTTCATGTTGATTTTGACCTTGAAGATTGTAACTAGTTAAACCTTTCCTTTTTGACCAAATATTATACCTGTCCTAAATCAAAGGTTTTGCATAAGACAATTTAAAGTGGATTTAATTTGAAAATAACCATCCAGTAGGGTAGAAAATACTGTGGAAAAACTGTGGACAATTTCTTCTTTTCCTACAATGTTTTCTCAATTATAAAATTACAAGCACGTTAAAACCAGGGATTGAACAGGAAACAGTAAATTAGCAATTAATAGACATCACAAAATTCTCAAAATTTGCTGCTAGACAAAGATATTATTTGATGACTTACACACAGAAATGGCTAGAGCACCTAGTGGGCAGACCACAAATCCAAAAAGAGAGGCTGTGATTGGCTGTATAATTCCTCCGACTAAGAATCTCCATATTAGAGCTTCACATAAAATTAGGAAACGGTTTGAACTGTCATCTGGAAGACAATATCATGTTCCAAGTCACTAGAATATCTGACACACTAATATGCTTGACATTGGAAAAGAAAAGATAAAAAAGAAGTATTATTCTAACAAAGATACTTTAGAGTTACCCCCTTGATAGTGTACATATATTCTGAGGTATGGGTCAATTCCTACAGTATTAATAAAGATATAAAAAAAGTTTTAGCATAGATGACAAATGCTGCCACGAATGACAAGGCTAAAGCAATACCTGAACACTTTTCCTCATATGAACATTTTAGACTAGTCCAAATTCAAAGAGAATGCAAAAGACAATTTTAAGCTGAAGAAATTCTAAAATTATTTGTCCTTTAGGATAGAAAACATTGTGGATAAAGAAGAAATTGCTTGTTACAAGCACTTTTTCATTATCCATAATGTTTCCAAAGCCTTATTCTTGAGAGGTGTAAAAGCAACTCTGTGTGGGAATGAGTAAAGTTTTCTCCCAGAACAGCCTAGCTATGATTATACGCTGACAAAATTTCTCTGAATATGATGAAATGACATAAAGGCCAACATGAACATAAGAATGATTATTATTAACTTATTACCACACAACACAATTTCAGACTGGTCCAAATTGAAAGATGTTAAAACAATTATTTCAAATTTGTGAAATTTTAAAAATTCTTTTAGGGTAGAAAACATCATATGAAGACAAGGTAGAAATCTCTTGTTGCAAGTCCTCTCTTATTTCAACTGTTTTCTGAAGTTTTTATCTTTAAGATTGTTAAAGGGCTGTGTTTAAATGGGCTTTCCAGAAAAGCTTGATGATAAAGTATGATGACTCAAAATGTTTTCTAATTGTTTTTCTTGAGGGGCTTCAAAAAGCGTAATTGCCCTGCAATGGGTTAAATACCAATTTTCAATATCTATCTTACCTGGACAGTCTATATCATACACCAGTATGGCAAACATGTGAGCCAGTAGTGTAACAAGTGGTGTCCTGAAAATAAAACTCTATTGTTGTCCCAGGACAACTGCTGTCGAGCCCGCAAAGTTTTGACCATCAACTTGACCTTGACCATCAATATAAGTGTTTGACCTTGAGCTTTGACCTTGAACTTGAAGCTATCCAAAAAATTCTTTCAAATGGCACATCTACTCATGATGGAGAAAAATTGTGCCACGTAATTTTGAAATCCATCAATAATTGTAGGAGAAATGACAATCACAATTTTAGTGTTTGACCTTCAGCTGTGACCTTGACATTAGAACTATCCCTAAAATTCTTTCAAATGGCACATCTACTTATGATGGAGAATAGTTGCGGACTAACATACAAACGCACATACACCAACTTGTCATAGTGACAACTATGTTTTGCTCACCAGAAGCAGGCTAGACAACAAGAGACTGTCAGCCTAAACATAAAAAAAGGAATACATTTAATTTTTTTTTAAAACAAAGGTCCAATTTACAAAACAGAAGGATCACCAAATTTAGAAGAAGTACATTAGTCCAGTACCAGATTAAAAAATTTCAAACTGGCCCAAATTTAAAGAAGTTGCAGACAACAATTTTAGTTAATGGAATTTAAAAAAATATGTCACTTTGGGTAAAAATCACTGTGGAAAATAAAGAAATTAGTTGTTTCAAGCAATGTCTTTATTTTCCACAAAATTTCCAAAGCTTTTTGCTTAGGAGCATCAAAAAGTCGGTTTGTGTGGGAATCGGTTAAATGATACCAACTTCTGAACACTACAGCAACAAGAAACTTTGTGAAAAAATTACTTTATATATTTTTAAAAAAAAATCAAACTTGTGACTTTTTGGCCTTATTGCTTATTGGTGTGATAGAATTATATTCTAGTGTTAACTCATATAATGCCACAGTCTTTTTCTTCGAGAAATACCTTGTAAGGAGACACATTCTTATTTCCATCCCTCAAACTAGACATTATTACCACTAGTGAGACAAGCAAATGGATTCTAGACTCCTTCCCATTTGTATAGTTTGGTGGACACTTTTGTAACATGTCTGGTCCATATACACATTCTGCCTATCTTGAGACTCAAACCAAGCACCATTTTTATTTAATTTATACTAATTTGTTTTAGTTCCATTGCGTTGAAAGCTTTGAACTTATAGAGTCACTCTTGAACACTCACAACTCAGATGTTTTCACGTACCTGAAAGAGAGGCAGTGGCTACCGACTTTTACAGCTGGGTAGACTAGGGACAGCTATTAAGTGTCTTGCCTATGAACAAATCCCTGTGAAGGTGAAGCTCGAACCCATGACCTTCAGATCACAAGTCAAGCACCTATACCACTCAGCCATTGAGGCAGAATTTGATTTTGAGTCAAGTGCACTAACGAGTCAGCCAAATCTAGCCACTGACACACTGAAGAGACAATTTCAATGCAATTTGTAAAACTGTAACCAAGCTAGATAAAAAGGGTATCCTATGAAGTGCGAAAAGTATCAACCCTGGTCAGACTTTGCCCTAGGTTAGAAAAAATTGTCGATAATGAAGAAATTGCTTGTAACAAGCAATGTCTTCATTTTTCACAATGTTTTCCACAACTTTTTTCTTGAGGGGCATAAAAAGTGGACTTATATGGAAATGGGTTAAGTTGTTTTGTTTGAATGGGGTTTAATGCCTCTTGTAACAGTATTTCGTCATATTGCAGTGGCCAGGGTACCTAGCCATGGATTCCTGGTATTTCTCACACCAGTACAATCCAAGCCTCAAGCTGCTCAATCACTTAGGTTTAGGATTATCCAACCATTGGTGGAAGACTGGTGTCGGACAGGATATTTGCAAAGACCAGGGGATGGGTTAAATAAATACCACAGAGGGGCTGATACAGCCAACACTAGAGAGAGAGAGGACACTGTTACACACATGGCAGCCAACCATTGGTGTAAGACTGATGTCGGACATGATGTCTGCCAAGACCAGGGGATGGGTTAAATACATACCACAGAGGGGCTGATACAGCCAACACTAGAGAGAGAGAGGACACTGTTACACACATGGCAGCCAACCATTGGTGGAAGCCTGATGTCGGACATGATGTCTGCCAAGACCAGGGGATGGGTTAAATACATACCACAGAGGGGCTGATACAGCCAACACTAGAGATAGAGAGGACACTGTTACACACATGGCAGGGAAGACTAGCAGTAAGAGAAAACTTCCTAAGAATCCTTTTATCACATAGTTCCAAAAACGGTTCAAATGGCGGGTAAAACTCTTTCCTATAAAACCTGGAAATATATACAAAATGGTATTCATTAGTATGATCAATATAAAAATATACTTCCAACATTTTCCAAGAACACAAAAAACACAATTCTTATCAATTTGTGTTTATATACTTCAAGTCTAGTTTGCTGTATTACACAGTAACAGACAATCAATGAGTGAATGTTTCTCAAAGTTTCATGAGATCTATTCTATGAATTATGAAACCCGTAAGAAAAAAAATAACATTAATTATTTTTTCTTCCTTTTTCCATATTGTATTTTAACAGTGATAGAGAGTGAGAAAACCTTAAAATAAGAGCATCTTATGCTGTTGCCATGCTCAGGTAAGAGATGTGTAAGTGAAGAAAAGGTTAAAAAGGAAAGGGGCATAAATCTTACAACCATGCATTCAGAGCTATGTCCCTTGATTGTATTGAATGCTCTTTTGATATTGCACATACATCCCAAGTTTCCATATGTTTTGTAGTAATATAGAAATATCTAACCCATTCCTACACAATGTTGATTTTGGTTGCCCCGAGAAAAACAGTTGGGAAAACATTGTTTTCTTCCCAGAAAGTTGAAAAAACCTAAAATTCCATAATTTTTAAATTTTCATCTGCAAATCCTTTCAATATGGCCCAGTCTATAATTTTGTTGAGTGGGAATGGCTTAATGTTTGTTACGCAACCTACGAGTAGGTCTTAAACTACAACAGCAGGGTGAAAAGGCTACCTAAACTTTTTGTTTAGATTTGTTTGTTTGAAAATATATCAGTCATATCCCGGTGGCTGGAGCACCTAACCATAGATTCCTGGTATTTCTCACACCAGCGCCAAGACTATATCCTTTTAAAGCCTCTTTCAACATGTCCCACTATAGTTTATGACAGGGCTCCGGAAATCCGATAAATTGCCGGTCTGGACCTAATTTTGAACTGCCAGACCGATTGGAATCCCAAAAATTACACCAAAATCGGTCCGAAATTTTTATCAAATTTCACGTCGAAATACTTATAAACTCGCCCACCATCTATCAAAATTCACTTGAAACCGAAATAATCGAAGGGTTTCACATGTTACCTGATGATTAAGAGATAAACAAGTGTCAAAAATCGATAACTAGTTTACAAGCCGGTCACTCAAATGCCCATCTGCACGTGGACCTAATTTGCAGTTTCACGCTTGACCGAACTTCGGGTATCGAGTTTTGCAATAGAGAATCGGTTTGACTTACACACGGTCGAAGTCTTATAAAAATGGATATCTAATACTGCGTCGATTTAGATTGCCGTTACTCGCGAAACTAATTTCTTTTACTATAACATGAAATGCGTATATAAATCGAGACACGAACAGGCTTCAGTTGTCGTTCGTACAAAGTCGGAATAGCTCAGCACAACGCTTTTATGAAATTAATTTATCACAAGAAAGCGCGTGAAACTGGGTTTGAAATTTGTAAAAAAAAAAAGTCACGTCGTTAATACATGTTTTATAGTTTTTCATTCATGGTAAGAAACACAGCCGATGGAATTCAAACAATAATTGGAAATCCACAGAATACAAACAATTTAAGTATAAACGAAAACGGTAGCTTAATAACATCGCTAGTTCCGTCAATAAAATTAAATCTTACTTCAGGGGTGGAAAATGTCCGAAAAATAAATCGGAAATCAACTACAATAAATAAATGACCGAGATTTGTGCACAAATTCTACTCAAAGAAAATAGTGCAACACGTGGGCGACCCACTGGAGTCTGTCTCGTCGGTCTTTTTGATGTACGTCACGACTCTGCGATCCCTTGGGGTAGAATGGACTGACCCGACATTTTTGTGACGTCAACTGTGTTTTTCCATCAACAGAGGCTCGTGTTGAAAGAAAGTCAACATGACTGTGTTAAATTAACAGAACTTTGGGTAACTAGCTTATGAAAATGGAAAAGTATATCAATACTATGATTAAATCGGCGGTACTCGGGAGGGGGCAACTACTGAATGAATGATGAACCCTTTTACGTACAGGAAAGGTGAAAAAAGACGGGGGTATTCGTTTTTGTCGGAGGAGGGGGGGGCGGTTTTGCCGGCAGGGGTGGGGGGGGGCAATTCCCGGACCGATTTAAATTTCCAAATTTCCGGAGCCCTGGTTTATGATTATCCACTCATTGGTGGAACTGTTGAGTATATGCTTCACAAGTTTAACCCAATACCAGGCAAAGAGTTCCACATCTAAGTCAAATTGTTAAAAGTGATTTCCTCATTTTTTTTTTTAGATGGGCCTTAATAAGCAGGATTGTGTAAGAATAGGTTAATCTTGATACATGACCTTATCCTAATCAGCTGTATATGAATAAAGGCTAACACATACAAAATATGAGGACTGTAATTATAATAATCTAAATAACAGAGAATTTATCTCTAGTTAAATTTTGACAGAGGCAAATACAAATAGACACACAATCTTGTAAACAATACTCCCCCTATTTTATTTATGCATGGGCATAAAAAACAAACGAGAGCACCACATGCAAATACCAATGTTTCGCTTGGCTGTCCAAGTGCCTGTTGAAAAGGGGCATCATTTATTTAAACAAGATGAGTTTGTGAAACACCATGCCCCCGAAACAGGAATTCTTTAAAAACGGGTGATTTTATTGTTTTTTTATTCTTTGTTTTAGAGAAAAGGGTTAAATTTTAACCTTGACGAAAAGACCTTCCCAAGTTGCGCCTTGTTGAGACCTATCTACAAACCAAATATTAGCATTGTAACTTAATAAGTGATGAAGTTATAGGAAAAAATGTTTAGTTGGCAGGTTAAGTTTTTGAGTAATGTTTTAGGAAAAAGGGTTAAAATTTTGACCTTGACCTTGATGAAATGACCTTCCCCAGTTGTGCCTTGTTGAGACCTATCTACATACCAAATATTAGCATTGTAACTTAATTAGGGATGAAGTTATAGGAAAATGTTTAGTTGGCAGGTTATGTTTTTGAGTAATGTTTTAGGGAAAAGGGTTAAAATTTTGACCTTGACCTTGAAGAAATATACTTCCCCAGTTGCGCCTTGTTGAGATCTATGTGCATACCAAATATTAGCATTGTAACTTAATTAGGGATGAAGTTATAGAAAAATGTTTAGTTGGCAGGTTTAGTTTTTGAGTAATGTTTTAGGGAAAAGGGTTAAAATTTTGACCTTGACCCTGAAAAATGAACTTCCCCAGTTGCGCCTTGTTGAGATGTATTTACCAAATATTAGCAGTGTAACTTAATCAGGGTTGAAGTTGTAGGAAAATTGGCAGGTTAACTTTTGCAGTCAGACAGACAGACGGACACCGGTAAAACAATATGCCCCCGATCTATCGATGCGGGGGCATAAAAATGCATTTAGAGTTATGTGATTGACCTGGCTATAGCAATACTCTGGTTTCTCCAAAAATAACAAACTAACAAACAAACACAATAAATGATAATGCCTTTACCTCTATCAGGAGTGGTTTCAAAAGTTTTCCTAGATTTCCTCACACTGACCCATATAGCTGTAAGTCGGGATATCAGTGTTTGTGTAGTAGAACTCTCATCCGGGTATAACACACCCTAAATATATAAAATAAGTAAGATAGCCTTTCTTAATTAAGTTCCTAGGAAATCAATAGAGAAGATACTATAGCATCCTACAAAAACTTCTTGTCATTTTCTAACACAAATACATCTACAACAATACTGAGATATCTAGAAATACAAGAATTAGAGTCAGAAGGTTAACCCTTTCATGTACAATGCCAGGGATTTAAGGTCGCTGTGATTTTATACTTGAGGAAACATTGTGGAAAATTACATTTCTAACCATTACACAAGTATGCAAAGTAAAGACTTGGATCAGCCTATTCATCTGTGCAGTTTTAACATAGTCTTCACTGTGTGCTCTATTGATAGATACTAACTCAAAGCTTCTTTACTCAATCAGCGATTAATCTAAATGCCCTAAGTTGCTGTCCAGGCTGCTTAATGTTTACACTTCATCCACATGTGAAATGTAAAACAAGGGCTAAAATTGACTATGTTGGAACTATATGCCCTTTAATGTTTAGGTGAGGCATAACCACCTGCTCATTGCCGAACAAACTATACTTACATCTGCCTGTGATATTGCCAAATCAGGCATAAATTTTCTGGTATAAATTAAGGCCCTGATACTGAGTGGACTGCACCATGGAATCACAACCTGTAAATATATAAATTTATGTATGTATTATTACCCCTGAAAGCTCAGGACCTAGCAAATAGAGGCTAATTGCCATCACGACACCGTGATAAAATATAACTCCATCTATAACCATACTCTGGGGTACAGATACCATGACCTTTAACTTAATTTTATGTAAAAATGAAAACTTTTATAAAATGACAAGAGCACCGCCTAAGGGTGCCTCCACTCGGCTTCTGGGTGCTGGATAGTGGACAAAATGCATCTAGAGTTATCCCCCTTGAAAGTATAGGTTGCTCTTTTGATGGTGAGCAAGTGTGCCAAGTTTCAAAAGAATGCCCTTAGTAGAACCAGAGATATCATAAAATGTCAAATTTTTCACACGACGACGATCTAATGAGTTAGATGTAAGAGCTTACTGGATTACATTCTAGAGATATATTGATCCTCTATTCCAAAACTGAACAATTGCTGACTCCGTCCACTTACTCCCTAGGCCTTGCCCTTTAACTCTGAGAGGAAGGTCTGCTTCAGTTTTTAACAGTGTTATTTTTGAAAATTTATGGTCAGTAACATGTAACAAAGAAGTAAAATGGTTTGTTGGTGATCTAAACATTGTAACTACAGTTTGAATGTAGTTATGATGTTTAAGCCGCAAAAAAATAGTGGCTAATGGCAGAGTTGAAAGCTCTGGGTCGGGCTTAATAAATAATTTGATTGGTTGGTTGATTCCTTGACTGACAGCCGTGATTGGTCAATTAACATATCACTCGCCATGCCCACTGAACTCTAACATAGCATTTCAACTGAGGTAAATATTTAAGGTTTTTTTATGTGGCTGGGGACATAAATTAAAAGGCACATTGTTGCCTGGTGACGTAAATGTTGTAACTACAGCTTAAATGAATCGCCATATCAATGAAATTGCTTCATAAAAATGTTGGCCCGATGTCATAGCAAAGCTCACTTCAGGTCTAAATGAAAGATGATTGACAGCCTCGATCAGCCAAATCGAATTTATATATTCAACATAGATAGCTTTACAGTCAACCTCAATTGACAAATCGCTGGCGTCGCCTACTTATTCCTTTGGTAACGTCAACTGACTACAACAGGAAGTCCCACTTCGATTTTAAACAAAGTTATTTTTTCAAAATTTATGGCCAGCAGCATGTAACTAAAAAGTAAAATGGTTGGTTGGTGACCTGAACATTGTAAATACAGCTTGAATAAGCTGTAGTTGCAACCTTTAAGTTGCCAACCCAACAATAATGTGTCACAAAAATGGAGGCCAAATATCGGAGTTCACATATGAATTCTGGGCTTGAATGAATCATTTGATTGGTTGATATATTCCTTATACAGCCGCAATTGGTCGATTGCCTACCTGATTTGCCATGAAATGTCTTGAAACATTGTTTTGGCAAATATTTTGAGACTCAAAAGCTTATGACTCATTTTGTAAATTTATTGATTAAAACCAATTGCCAGACAAACAAATTTTGGACTGGTCCAAATTGAAAGGAGTTGTAGACAAGGTTTTAAATGTGGCCAAACCTTTGAATTTTTTATCAGTTAAGGTAGAATTTATTGTGGAAAAGAAGAAATGCTGGTTATCAGCATTTTCTTCTCTGTCAACCATATTTTCTCTGTTATTTTTTCTTGAGTGTGTGAAAACCCACGAATGTGTTATGATGGGTTAAAGAGAATCTAAAACTTACCCCAAATAGAAATACAGAGTTCCACATCCAAGTCCAAGTTCTTTGTATATAGTTATACCATCTCCATAGAGGATATCTTGTACTAGTTTTACGACTCTTGTATTTGTTAACATGGTAAAATATACCCTGAAAATTCATAAAAACTTGTTGAAAAATACCTGTCACCTTTGTTATGTCATCTACATTTAAATAAGAGACTAAATATTTTATCCATTCATGAGTGGAGAACTATTTTTCTTGATTCCCCTAATGTTGTTGATCTTACCAATAGGAATGAAACTGTCTGTTTGTGTTTTTCTTTCTCCATGAATAACTTTCACTTTTGATACAATAATGAAAACAATCCAATGAAGCTGATTTTATAATAACAAAACAAGAAAGAAATACACTAAAATACAAGCATATGTGTAGGAATCATGTCCTTGAACAAGAGGCCCAAAGGGCCTTATTGGTCACCTGAGTCCAAAGAGCACAAAAACAAATAAAAGTTCACCAGATTATGCTACATACTAAATATCAAAGCTCTAAGGCTTTCAGTTTGAGAGAAGAAAAAGTTTCACTAAACAAGCCTATGTTAAACTTGGGACATCTTGAAACGGGCTAATTCTGACCCTGGGGCCATAATTTATGCAATCTTGATGGAGGTCCACCAGGTGATGCTACATACAAAATATTAAAGCTCTAGGACCTCCTGTTTGGGAGAAGAAGAGTTCTAAATTTTCACTTTATAAGCCCTATGTAAAATTCGTGATGTCTGGGAATGGGCTAATTATGACCCTATGGCCATAATTCATACAAAATTGATAGAGATCAACCAGATGATGCTACATACCAAATATCAAAGCTCTAGGCCTAACTGTTTGAGAGAAGATTTTTAAAGTTTTGACTATATAAGCCTATGTTAAATTTGTGACATCCAGGAATGGGTTAATTTCAATCCTGAGGCAATAATTTGTACAATCTTGATAGAAGTCACCAGATGATTCTGTATACCAAATATCAAAGTTCTAGGCCCTCCTGTTTGGGAGAAGAAGATTTTTAAAAATTTCACTATATAAGCCCTTGTAAAACTTGTGACGTCCAGGAATGGGCTAATTCTATCTCTGGGGCCATGATTTATACAATCTTGATAGAAATTCACCAGATGATGCTACATACCAAATATAAAAGCTCTAGGCCCTCTAGTTTGGGAGAAGAAGATTTGTTAAATTTTCAGTATATAAGCCTTAACACTTGTGACGTCCGGACCAATTTTGACCCTGGGGTTATAATTTATACAATATTGATAGAGGTCCACTAGATGATGCCACATACCAAATAACACAGCTGTAGGTCTTCTGGTTTGGTAGAAAAAGATTTAAAAAGTTGTCACTATATAAGCTTATGTGCCCCCCCCACACACACACACCTCCCCCCCCCCACCACCACCACTGCCATTTCTTGGCAGATTTTTTTTTTGTACAAACTTGAAAGTCCTTGCCCTAAAGACTCTAAATACCAAATGTGAATCTAATCTGACAGCCAGTTCATGACAAGAAGATTTTTAAAGATGTACCTTTTTTGGCCCCTTATGGAGCCCCAAGGGGAGATAACTACATGACTTGAACAAATCTGAAGCGCCATCCCATAAGGATGCTTCCTGCTAAGTTTGGTTGAAATCCATCCAAGGGTTCTTAAGAAGATGTCGAAAATGTAAAAGTTAACACACGACGCACAGTGTGCGATGAAGAACAAAACACAATTGCACTAGGTCACCATGACCTTCGGTCAGGTGACCTAAAAATCTAATACACTGCAACTCCATTATAGTGCTACTTGCTACACCGCTTAATCCATTATAACATGGGGTCTGCTTGGCTACCAACATTTTGGGGGAATGACATTATTTGGTTGCTGATTTATCCGTGATTTTTACTATCTAATTGAAAAAGATGGGAGCCATATAAGAATCGATAATTACCTTAACCCTTTCCTGATTTTCAAAATTTTAGACTTGTCCAATTTGAAAGAAGTTGCAGATGACAACTAAAAGTGAGTGAATTTTGAAAAGTAACCAACCTACAGGATAGAAGATATTGTGGGAAAAGATGAAATTGCTTGTTACAAGCAATTTCTTCTTTTCCCACAAGAATTTCTCGTGTATAAAATTACAGGGACGTAAAAACCAGGGATTGAACAGGAAAGGGTTAAAGCAGGTCAGTAAAAGCCAGCTAAGTATTTCACACCTAAGAGTGGATGGTAGTGGTGATTTATGCCTTAGGTCATAGTTAATTACTTTAAGTTTAAATCAATTATTAATATTCATAAATCAAGCGTAGATTTTTTAATCTCGCATCATAAACAGGGTTTTGCCAGAGAAAAATTCTAAAGCCAAAGTACCTTTGATAACATCATGATCAGAATTACGATGAGTGCTCCAAAGTGAAACTAGATATCCCACAATCTCCGAATTATGTCATTTATTGTGACACATGAAGAATTATAAATAAAATGAGCATGTTTTTTTACCAGTTACATATTTTCAAGTTAAATCCAATTTCCTCCATGGGCAGTTGCTCGGTGTAAATTCTGATTCGTAATGCATAGGTTTAAATAATTAACTGTTATCATACTTTTAATGATGGTAAAGAATTTAGGTGAAGTCCAAGGTTTATCCATGTGCCAAGGTTAATACAAGTGATATTTTCTCAACATGTCACTAACCACAGGTGTTCAATGTGTCATCGGTCTTAGACAAAGTCAAAAGTGTATCAAGACACTATCTCAGATTTTTTACCTTCATTGTCACATTTAAAAGTTATCCATTACATAGTTAAATCCAGTTTTGTACACGTGCAGCTGGTAGGTGAAAATTCCTGACTAGGTTCAGATAGAGTTCTGTTGTCTTATTGTTACCGTATTTTTAACAATGGTAAAGAAATTAGATCAAGTCCATTACCCCAAAAGAGGATCAAAGACATATCCACATGACATTTTCTCAACCCGTCAGTAACCCCGGGTGTTCAACAACTCGTTGGTCTCCAAGGACTTGGATTTTATACATTTTCTCTAAGGATGGAAACCAAATACGTTCATGTAAATCTAAATTTAATTAATATAAATGCTAAGGAGTATCAATAATAAAACATGCCTCAGGTGAAAATTCTAGCTTTTTAATATTCTGGGATGGAAAGAGAAACATAATAGATCTTTTCACGCAAAGCGCCAGATGACTAAAAAGTCTGTATCCGCTAGACGCTTTCAAAGAAAAACAACAATAACAAATTTCCACTGCGGGGAGGTTTTACTTTCGGTTTTGTTTTTCGAAAGCTTTATAATTGCGTCTAGTCGTTTTAACTTTATTTTTTGACGTTTTACAATGAAAGCATGGGCTAAAAAATATTTTTGGAATTTTAACATCTGTTTGTTACAATATTTCTTTCGCCTTTGTTCAAGTAATGTTTCTTCAGAAGCATTAAAAGTACTCTATATTATCGGCCTTAAGCAATGACTGATGGCTTATTTGTTTCGTGATCTATGTTTCACAATATACAATAAAATGTATCATACCTGGTATAAAGTATATGTTGAAACAAACACCTGTAATGAATGAAGGGGAATGCACCATGGAAAGGTCATTAATCCATTTTGTTTCCGTCAAACATCAGAATCACCAAAATCATATTCTTTGCCTCCGGAAGTATTAAAGAATTAAAGTTTGTGTGAGAAAATTAAAGCTCAATATGGTAAAGACATTATATCGTCGGGTTGGCAACCAAAATTTTGAAAACAGGTTTTATCTCAAATTGTATTTACAACCTTTTGTTAGCCCATCCATGATATTCTGGTTATAATATTCACTTTGGCCCCTTGATCTAATATATCCTGCAACGGAAAAAAATTTTTTAAATCCATTCAATGAAAATAAGCGTATTCACCTCATTTGATTTTGGAAAAATGCTGAAAAAATAAACACCATGTTATGATATTACTGTGCAGATTCAAACTACGCCCTGTCGCATCCTTTAATCAATTGACAATAAATCAGTATTTGGCGGCATATCGGTTCGAACATAAAAAGATCAAGTTTGTCTCATCAAATCATTAATTTTACTAATCAAATGTTAGAGTGGTTATCGGATTGCTGGTTACATAATAACCCCATATGTATCGTGATATACCGAAGGGAACCCTTAACATCAAGGCTTAACAGATCATTCTTCTGATCTGCTCTTTCTAATCATTATTGTTACTTTAATAATTTCTTTGCACTATAACATCGTCATCATCAATATGGTTTATGTCATTCATTCATTCGTCGTCAAAATAATGCTCATTGTATGGCACTTTTTTAAGAAAAGATGATTATTTATATAAAAAATGCCTTCTTCTTTTCTGCAACATTTCTATTGTTACAATGATGCGAATACTTAAAATATGTCATGCTGTTCTGCGGGCGCGTTTGATATTTATAAAAGAAAAGAATGGAGAGAGAGAGAGAGAGAGAGAGAGAGAGAGAGAGAGAGAGAGAGAGAGAGAGAGAGAGAGAGAGAGAGAGAGAGAGAGAGAGAGAGAGAGAGAGAGAGAGAGAGGGGGGGATATCTACATTGATTTGTGGACACACAGACAGAAACAAATATTTCAAAAATAGCATGCTTGCTTTGTTCTTTATTTTCATAATATTTAAGTTTAAAAGCCTATACTATGTAACAAGGAAACTTTTAAAAAAAAGAAACATAAATTATGCTTTTTGGTGAAGACTTATGGAGATTGGTATCAGCATGGGCCACTTTTACTGCATATCTTAGGCAATATTTATAGAAATCTTCCAAAGAGTGGTAAATAGTATTACACTAAAAATTAAACAAATTAATTCAACCAATCATGTCAATCAGGATTATTGTCACTTGTTAGTTTGATCAGGCCTGCCATGCAAAGGGCGGGTTTTGCCATGATTGACACATATTCGCAAATTTCACCATCAGTGTGCTGGAAAAATTGGGAAGTGATATTGTTTTGTGTAGAGTCGATAGTTGTATATATTATAAAACCATTGATTTCTGGCAAGAATAACTTATAGTAATTTGTTTGATATTAAAAATAATTAAAGTAACCATTCAGTGATTGTACCGAGTGTTAAATTGTTACTCTATATTTTTTCCGTTCTTATATGTATGTGAGGGGTGGTGGGTGTTTAAAAAAAAATAAAAAATCTTATTGCATTGGAAATATTATTGTATGAAAAGATGATTATTTCCAAATTCAAGGTACGTTATATTTCATTAGGCCTAGATACCAGGCCGTTTTAAACTTAGTTTGATTGCAAATTCACGATAATATCATTAAAATTACTCGCTACAATTGGCCTGCACATGTTTGCTCACAGATTGAAACTCTTTTTTTACCAATATTTTTATCTTTAGTCTTTATTTTTGCTCGTTCAAAATAGCGAATTTATATAGGTTTATATAGTGACAAGTTATCGACTCCACAATCGATCACATGACATAGTCTTGGGTAGATATCGCATTTAATGAGATTTGGTTTGACGCATGCGCTGTGAGAGCGTGAAAAGGTCTATTTGTGGACTTGTAGAAATTTACTGATGATTACGTCTCGATAGACTGGGAAGGTATGGGTTGAATTTAGTAATTTTCATTAAACTGAATTCCATTGGTTTCTGCTAAAATCTCATAACTACAGTTGTTGTTTTTCATTTACCAACTAGTAACATCTATATAATCAAACTTGTTACATTTTAGTCAATGTGGAAGTGTTATCACGATTAACTGTGTAAATTATTCATTTATCGTGGGGTGGAGGGGGGAACAGTGTTATAGCATAATGATTCCACCTCTTCCTCTATTTCATTTCTTGGACCCCACCAACAGCGTTATAGAGGAGTTGCAGTGTAGTTTCTTATTTGACCTTGCATGTGGAAATGTAGAAATATGGTCAAGAACTTTATCTTTTGACCATCCACCATATCAATAAGATATGAAAAATTACCTGACTAGTATTAGGTCCATGTTGTAATTTCTTCTTCCCTATCACAGTAGGCATTATGGTCTCCTCACCTTCAACTGTTTTCACAGTTACCCAGTTGCTAGGAAACCAAATTCGCATAGAAAATGTGAAAATTCTGTTCGGTATTCTGACATGACCTAGCTCCTTTAATAGGATCTCTTCTCTCTGGAAAAAAGTAGGAATGAAGGTACTGGTAGATACATTAGGAACACATGATGGTTTTAAGGCTGGTCTAAATTTAAAGTATTTGAAGAGCATAAATACACATGAAATATATATGTACAGGGTTTATAAGTCCATTAGATGACTTGAAAATAATAGTTTGCTGTATAGATATTGATTAAACTACATGTATTACCAAACAACAAAATCATAGGCTAGTCCAAAATGGAAAGATATAGACAACAATTTAAAATCTGTGGGGTTCTTGATATCCCCATCTTTTCTAGCATTTTCTTCATTTACCACATTGATTTCTCAAACTCTCCTCTTGGGGTATCTAAAAAGAGGAATTATGGGTTAAGATGTCTTTATCAGTTTTACAAAAGATTTAATAAATTTTCATTTTCTTCTTGGAAGGTTACATTTTAAGTCCCTTTTTTATGAAAAACAGTCTCATAATGAGAATCTGAGAGACAAATATCTAGGAAATGTTCCATTGACTTCTCATATAAAGCTTCACCAACTTAGATCCAGACTTTGTGGACTTTTTACACTGATGGATGGATGAACGAATAAAAGTCTGTACACGCTGTGTAGCGAAATTAAAAAGTTAACCCATCACCAGATGACAAAATTTAAGACTGATCCATGGGTTAAAGAAAATAAGAGCCATGTCGGACATGGCCTTCCCCGCCTTAAAAGCTTGATAGTAAACTGAAGCCAGTTAGATTTACGCTTCTTGTGCACTGTATTTCTTGTCAATGAGATCGATAATAGCTATTATACTTTCAGAGATATGCTCAGGACAAAATCTAAGTCTTTACAACAAACAAGAGGGCCAGAATGGCCCTAAAATCGCTCACCTGACTAATGTAAGATGATTCAAAATTGAAATTGGCCCAATGGTTACTGAGGAGAAGATGTTTAAAGATTTCAAAGTCAAAAACTGCCCTACCCTTCCAAGCCCTTATTTGGTCATCAATCAAAATTCTAGAACAACTTTTGAAAAGGGTCACTCAAGGAACATTCATACCAAATTTGGTTGAAATTGGCCCAATAGTTACTGAGGAGAAGATGTTTAAAGATTTCAAAGTCAAAAAAGTGCCTGACCCTGCCACGCCCATATTTTGGCATAAATCAAAATTCCAGGAACAACTTTTGAAAAGGATCACCAAAGGAACATTCATGCAAAGTTTGGTTGAAATTGACCCAACTGTTACTGAGGAGAAGATGTTTAAAGATTTCAAAGTTAAAAAAACTGCCACGCCCATATTTGGGCATAAATCAAAATTCTGCGAACAACTTTTGAAAAGGGTCACCCAAGGAACATTCATACCAAATTTGGTTGTAATTGGCCCAATAGTTACTGAGGAGAAGATGTTTAAAGATTTCAAAGTCAAAAACTGCCACGCCCATATTTGGGCGTGAAACGAAATTCTGCCAAACAACTTTTGAAAAGGGTCACCCAAGGAACATTCATACCAAGTTTGGTTGAAATTGGCCCAATGGTTCCTGAGGTGTAGATGTTTAAAGATTTCAAAGTCAAAATCTGCCACGCCCGGCCACGCCCATATTTGGGCATAAATCAAAATTCTGCGAACAACTTTTAAAAAGGGTCATCCAAGGAACATTCATGCCAAGTTTGGATGAAATTGGCCCAATGGTTACTGAGGAGAAGATCTTTCAAGATTTCTTAGTCAAAAACTGCCACGCCCTGCCACGCCCATATTTGGGCATAAATCAAAATTCCATGAACAACTTTTGAAAAGGGTCACCCAAGGAACATTCATGCCAAGTTTGGTTGAAATTGGCCCAATGGTTACTGAGGAGAAGATGTTTAAAGATTTCTAAGTCAGAAACTGCCACGCCCTGCCACGCCCATATTTGGGCGTAAATCAAAATTCCACGAACAACTTTTGAAAAGGGTCACCAAAGGAACATTCATGCCAAATTTGGTTGAAATTGGCCCAATGGTTACTGAGGAGAAGATGTTTAAAGATTCCTAAGTCAAAAACTGCCACGCCCTGCCACGCCCATATTTGGGGGTCAATCAAAAATCCGCGAAAACTTTTGAAAAAGGGAGACCCAAGGAACATTCATACCAAATTTGGTTGAAATTGGCCCAATGGTTACTGAGGAGAAGATGTTTAAAGATTTCTTAGTCAAAAACTGCCACGCCCTGCCACGCCCATATTTGGGGGTCAATCAAAAATCCGCGAACAACTTTTGAGAAGGGTCACCCAAGGAACATTCCTACCAAGTTTTGTTGAATTCCGCCCAGTGGTTACTGAGGAGAAGATGTTTAAAGAATTGTTGACGACTTCCGACGCACGACGCACAACGCACGACGGACAAAAGGTGATACCAAAAGCTCACCTTGAGCACGTTGTGCTCAGGTTAGCTAAAAAGGGCAATAACTCCAAAATTATGCAAGCAAGAGTTAAGGTTCTTGTGCACTGCACTTCTCCTCAACAGGATCTATCCACCTATGAAGTTTAAAGTTAATAGCTATTATACTTTCAGAGATATGCCCCAGACAAAATCTTAGCCTTTAAAACAACAAATGACAATTACTTCAAAATTATTCAAGCAAGAGTTGTGGTTCTTGTGCAATGCACTTCTCCTTAATTAGATCTATCCACCTGTGAAGTTTCAAGTTGATAGCAATTATACATTCAGAGATATGCTCTGGAAAAGTTTAGTGACGTTTGCCAAAACAGTGGGGGATAACAAACAGTATTTGTCCGATGTCTTGGTTGAGATGACAATGAATGACATTAGAAAATAATTGGTACTAGCATACCTTTAGGCTTAAACCTATTAATTTTACATTCCCACTTAGATTTATCCTTCTTGATTCGACTTCCTGGAGAATATGCCAGTACTCAAGCAGAATATGTGGGCCAATGACAGAACCAAGATCAATAGCTACCCAGGAAATCAAGCTTGGGCCTCTTGATTGGGAAGCTGATGCTCTATCACCATACTAGCATACCTCTTTGATAAAGTTGAGATCTCTCTTCAAGAAGTATATAGCTTGGTACAGATTATCTTCTTCACAAAGACTGATGGCTTCCTCATGGGCTGACCAGTAATTCTGTTTTATAAACTCCCTCTGTAATGAAACAGTTTATAACATTACTAGACAACCAAATTTGAGACTGGTTCAAATTCACACAAGTTGCAGATGCATTTTCAAATTTATAGAATTTTAATTATCTCTGTCGTTCTGGGTAGAAAACTATGTATATAATGTAGAAATTGCATGTAACAAGCAAATTATTATTTCTGATTTTACATTCATTTTTTTCCAAAGCAACTATTAAAGGGTCACTGAAGGACAATCTCTGTGAAAGTTACTTAAAATAAAGTAATTTAGTTTCAGACATGGATTTTTTCAAACAACCAATTTTTTATAAGGTATCTGATAAAGGATCAAGCAAGGATCATTCCAATGCAATTTACTTGAAATCCATTTGATAGTTTCAGTGAAGAGTTTTCACAAGATACCATATGTAGAAATTAGCAAGGCCCATAAAAGCCACAGGATCTCTACGAAACCTGATTTAGGATCACCTAAGGATTCATTTACATGAAATAAGGTTGAAATCCATACAGCAATCTCAGGAGGCGATTTTGAAATGAAAATTTATGGATACACAGATAGATGGACTGATGACCTAACAGATGCACAGATGGATGGACACATGTACAATGGCATTAGCCTAGCTGAACTTTGTTTGTTTGGTGGTAACATACTTTAAAGAAAAACAGTTATATCAAAGAGAAATTTATTCAATAATATGCTGAATAAGGTTGTATCTCTGAAATATCGACATTACTCACAAACTAGGTTAAGAATGGGACAATCTCTTGTTACAAGCAATTTCTTGATTCTTTTCTCAAATATTTTTCGGGGGGGGGGGGGGGGTCAAAAGCGTCATGTTGTGGAAATGGGTTAAAATCTCAATAGTATGAAACAGACTATGTAAGCCAAAGTTTACTTTACCTCAAAAGCTCTTGTCTGTGTAGAAATCCAACCTGATATTCTAGATTTGACTGGATAAGCCGATTGTAGATGAGATAAAAGCTGAAAATATATGTCAAAATATGCCCTAAATATTGTATCTATGATGCATAAAAAGCCAACATAATGGTATATTACATAAAAAAATTATCATGATGGTATATTCCATAAAAAATCTATCATTTTAATAAATTTCTTGTACACCTAGTAGTGCAGAGTCAGGTGCAGTTGAATTGTGGATTAGTAATATTAGAGCTGCAATTAAGAAGATTCCACTTAACAACATTTGATAATATCACAAGTGATTTATCACTTTTATGAAGTCATTGCACACAAACTTGAGAAAATATAACATGGCTATTTCCTGCCTCTCTTATTGATATTATGATATTTTTACCATTTTTTAGAAAACAAAAACTGCATCTATTTGGTTATGATTTAACCCTTTCCCACACAATCCCCCTCAAGAAAAAGCTTTGAAAAACATTGTGGATAATGAAGAAATTGCTTGTAACAAGCAATTTCTTTGTTGTCCACAATGTTTTCTACCCTAAATGACAAAGAATTTTGAAATTCCACCAATTTAAAATTGCCATGTGCAACTCCTAGCAATTTGGACGAGTCAATAATTTAAAAAAAACTGGAAAGAATTAAAATGGATCTTAAATGAATCTTCATTGATCGTTATTTCTTATGTAAATTGTCATTCTTAACCCAAGCCCAAATGACAAAATTTTAGATTGGTCCAAATTGAAAGAGGTTGCAGACAACAAATCAGAGTCTGTTTGAATAGAAAAATATATGCCATATGAAGTTGAAAACATTGTTGGAAAAGAAAAATGCTTGTTATAAGCAATTTCTTTTTTCCAAGAATGTTTTGCATATCTGTATTTCCTTGGCGCATAAAAATTTGGGATTGTGTGGGAATAGGTAAAAGAGAAAAAAACTTAGCAATGTCTTGTTTTTATCACTTCTAGAATGACTTGTTAGATATTAGTAGCAAACAATAAATACTCTTACTAACACCCTATATATCTATTCACTTACATCAGTTTTATGTTTTTCCATCTTCTGATGTAAGTTGTTTATTGCTTTTTGCATAGCTATCACAGACTTGGCCTGGGCTACCAGTAATGATGCTGGAAAGATATAAACAAAATTAATGAATTTCAAGTATAAAACAAGATGTGTTTGTGAAACACCATACCCCAGTAAAAGCCTTTTTACAAAAATGTTACCTTGACAAGTGACCTTGACCTTGATGGATGCTTTTGACTTTACAACAAACTGATGTTTATCAATGTAAGGCACCTATGTCCAAAATATGAGCCGTGTATCTGCAACAATTTTTTAATAACAACAAAATGTCGTTTTTGTTAAGTTTACTGCTAATAATCAAGATGCCTAAAACAATAGATGTTATGAAAGTAATATTTCTAAACCAAGGTCCCTACCGATTCCAGGTTCTACACTCTCCAGTTCTGCATTGTTCAAAACAGCTTTAAATACTCTTCTTAAATACTCCTCCTTCACAGCATCATTTACAGCCTGTAGATGGTAAAAATAGACATACAGAAACTGTCAAGGGATTTTCTTTGAGACAAGCTGATCTTAGCCCATTACCACAGGACAAATTTTTTAACTAGTCTCAATTGAAAGATGTTGCAGATGCTAATTTCAAGTTGGTGAAATTTACAGAACCTTTACCTTTTAGAGTAGAAAACATTGTAGACATTGAAGAAATTGCTTGTTACAAGAAATTTCTTTATTGTACATAATGTTTTCTAAAGCTTTTTTCTTAACCCTTTCGGACACAATGACACTTAAAGAAATAGAAAGTGGGAAAGAAGTGTGTCAAATGAAGAAATTTATTTCTAGACATTTTCTACTCAGGAAGTTGAAAAATCTAATATTTCATTAAGTTTAAATAGTCGTCTTCAACTCCTTCAAATTAGTCTAAAATTTTGACGTCTGGTAATGAATTAAGGGGCATAAAAAAAACGGGTTGTGTAAATTGGTTAACCGAGTCTAGAATAGTCTAAGTTATTAATCCTTTTCCTACAGTCCCTAATTTTTACATCCCTGTAAAACATATTATACTGAAAATATTATACTGAAGAACATTTTAGAAAAAGAAGAAAAATTGCTGTTAACAAGCAATTTCTTCTTTTACCACAATATTTTCTATCAATGAGGATGGTTAATTTTTTAATTGATCTTATTTCATAATATCAACTACTATCCCTTTGAATTTACACAAATTGAAAATTATAAAAAAAAGAGCAAAGGAACCTTGGTTAGATTGATATTTTTTCTATCCTCAGTAAAAATCAACTTTTCTCAAAGAAAATGAAGTATCAGATCCCATTTCTCACAAAAGTTAAGCAAGTTACGCCCTTTATTGGAAGCCCAAGGCAAAAATATGCAACAATAGTTTGCATCATGAAGACACCAAGTAATTTCTTCGATTTACACGATGTTTTTAACCCATTCCCACACAATGACGCTTTTGGACACCCATCACGAAAAATTGCTGGAAAAACATTGTATAAAATGAAGAAATTGCTTGTGACAAGCAACTTCTTCATTTTCTACTCAAAAAGTTGATAAATTCTAAAATTTCATTAACTTTAAAATTATTGTCTGCAACTCCTTTCAATTTGGACCAGTCTAAAATTTCGCTGGGTGGTAATGAGTTAACTAAGAAAATTGAAAACAATCTAAAATTCAATAAATTTTAAATTGTCCTCAGCAACTCCTTTAAATTCAGACTAGTCTACAATTTTGTCATGTGTTAAAGGGTTAAAGAATGGATTTAATATTCACTCTACACATAAATAAGGATTTTCACTGTGGCTTTTCACTATAGATTATAGGGTAGCTTTATGAGAAGAAATAAGCATTCTCAAGTATCGCAGTGCAGTACAAAGTCTCCCTAAATTTCACTGAAAATGTTTTTAAAATTTTCAATGTATACCATATATGGCTTTTAGCTATCACCAATAAAGCCTTGTTCTTTAACCAAGCAAAATTCTTTGAAGGATTCTAATCAACCCATTACCAGACAAAATTTGAGACTGGTTCAAATCCAAAGATGTTGTAGATGATAATTTGAAGTTTATGAATTATTAGATTTTTTTCACCTTTCTGGGTAGAAAATATTGTGGAAAATGAAGAAATTGCTTGTGAGTGGCATCAAAAAACCTCATTGTGTTGGAATGGGTTAAGGGTCACCAAAGAATCATTCCTGTGAAATTTGGTTGAATCCCTCAAATAGTTTCTGAGAAAAAGATTATCAAAGTTTTTCACCATTTATGGTAAATAGATGCGCCAATTAAAACAATGTTTTTAATCCAATCAAATTTCTTTGAAGTAATCTGATTAAGGGGCATTCAAGGATCATTCCCTTGAAATTTGATTGAAATCCATCTGCTGGTCTCTGAGAAGAATATTTTCTAAGTTTTCATCATATATGGAAATAAGCTGCATCCTTTAAAGCCATGTTTTTAATCAGATCCATATTCCTTGAAGGAATCTGATAAAGGCTCACCCAAGGATCATTTTTTTTGAAATTTGGTTGAAATCCATCAACTGGTTTCTGAGAAAATTTTCTGAGTTTTCAATATATTTGGAAATTAGATTCACCTATTAAATCCACATTTTTTATTAAATCCAAATTCTTTGAAGGAAATTGATAAAGGGTCACCTAAGGATCATTCTAATGAAATTTGGTTGAATTCTGTTCAATACTTTCTGAGGGAAAGGTTTTAAGTTAAAAACCAGCTGTGTCTTTGTCAAATATCAATATACCGGAATGAGGACCTTAGCACTTGACTTTTTTTTAACAAAAGATTTTGTCAGCTTGGAGGTGACCATGCAGGAATTGAAAATGAAGGTGCTAAACTTGGAGCTTAGTCCATAACAAGGCAAGAAAATTTCAGACCGGTCAAAATAGAAAGAAGTTGCAGACAACAATTTTCATTTAATGAAATTATACAGTCAAACCCTGTTATAACGACATACTTTGTCCCCACACAATTCCTGTCGGTAACTGAGTCAGTCGTTGTAATGGAGCAGGAGATTTTGGGTACCGGGAGATTTTTAGGGATGTCGGCGAGAAATGACGGACTAGACAGGAATTGAAAGTTGTAAATAGGAATAGGCTAAAAGCTGGGAAGTTTACGTATTACGTTACGGATTGGGACAATGATAATAAAAATAACGAAGAAAATTGTTTCTCGCATTTATTAAGGACACTTCTCAAAATTCTCAGATTTCTCAAACTTCTCAAATTGCTCAAACATCTCAAATAAAGACAACCGAATTCAATAAAACATACAATACCGGTAATTTAAGTGTGAAAAACTTGCCAAAGGCATTTTATTTACATTAAACACTATTAATCAGAAGGTGTAAAAATCGATAATCTAGTCTATTGTGTAACCTATATTGTTTACGACAACTGCGGATAAAGGATTTTACGACACCCTTTACGGCATGTCAACAACCGTAAAACATGGGCTGAGAAAATTCCGATAAACTGAAGCAAAATTCATTAAATTTCGAAGATTTGTTCCCACAAATGTCCGTCGGTGTCGGTACTTGAATATGCCGTTCAAACGGGTCAAAATTACGTTAGGTTAGGTTTGTTCCCAGTGTTTTTTTGTCGTTGACTGAGTTTGCCGATATAATGATGGTCGGTGTATCGCGGCCTGACTGTAATTGTTTTGCCTGTCTGGATAGGAAACATTATGGGCAACAGGGCATTACTTGTTACAAGCAATTTCTTCATTTTCCACGTTTTTGCTTTTGTATTTACAACATTTTGTTTTTTTTCAAGAAAACATGACTTTTGTGTTAGATAATTTACTGAAGGAAGATAACTTAGAAATTCAGTACCTTTGTTATATCTTTGGTTGATAGTCCTTGACCTGTATTAAAAAAAACCAAATATATCAATAAAACATCAGTTAGAAATATTCTAATTACAATATAGTTGTGTTTGGGTTTAAAACAACTTTAAGCTATATCGCATCAAATAGACCCTGTCTTTTCTCACACCAGTATAACTGAATATTTGTAATTGAAACACAAACTTGTCAAAATGTTTGTTGAAATAACAGGGAGTTACATTTAAATTAAGCTTGTCGTACAAATCTAAAATTTGTCCACCAAACCATTTGCAATTTCATCAGTGAATTACTATTATTAGGGTTGCAAAAAAGAGGATTCCACTTTACAAGTACCATAGCATTCAACATTTAGGTGATTTTCTCTGGCCTACCAGTGAGAACAGAGAAATTGACTCATAATTGATATTAGAACAAATGATAGCAGATAACTTAAATCCCAGTGATATTACATTTAAGAAAACATTGTGGAAAAGCTTTCTTCTTTTACCACAGGATTTCTATTATATAGGATGGTTACTTTTTTAATTGTACTTACTTTATACTGTTCTCTGCTACCCCTTTCAATTTGGACAAGTATTAAATTTTGACAAGCAATAAAGGATTAAATTATATCTCCAGTATATTACCTAGTAGAAAACGAACAACAATGAGGGTGATTCAAATTTGAAAGAGCTTTGATAACTTAGAGGTTTGTATTGGGTTTAGTTTAAACTTAAACTTATTTGTTTTACATCGATTGGGAAACAAGTTCTTCCAACTTAGATTAATCCCTCTCGATTGTGCTTCCTCTAGATTACACCAGTACTTGTGCCAAATGTGTGGGCCAACAACAGAATCAAGATCGATAGCCGCTCCCGGGAATCGAACTTGGCACCTCTTGATCATGGGGCCGACTCTCTACCTCTGGACCACGGACACCATGTTAAGAGCTTTGTATTGGGTTCCCTACCTTTAAGGTCCTGTATCATTTTCTGTCTAAAATTGATGTACCAGCCTTTAGATTCTCTCTCCAATATGTTACTTAGTATGGGTATACAGTTGTTTATCAGGTCTGTAAACAGAAGATAGCAGAAAGTTGACATTTTACAAAAACATTTTTCAGACTGTGAGCAAGGAAATATGAATCTCACATCTATATGCCTGACTCTTGGATGTTTAACCCATTCCCACACGGTGACACTTTTGGACGCCCCTAAAGAAAAGCATTTGGGAAAACATTGTGTAAAATGAAGAAATTGCTTGTTACAAGCAATTTCTTCATTTTACACAATATTACTACTAATTTAGTGGAAAAAATTTGAAATTCCATAAACTTAAATTGTCGTCTGCGACTCCTTTCAATTTGGACCAGTCTAAAATTTTACCGTCTGGGAATGGGTTAATAATAACATCGCACCAAAAAAAGAGGCATGACTATTACAAATGAATTTAGATTAATTCTTTTAATGCTTTTATGATAGAGAACATAAATTTTAGCTTTCAGATAAATATCTATGATAATCAAAGGACTGAAAGTCCTGAGAGCGGTTTTGCTGGTTTATCAGTAACCACGCTCAATAATTCGAGCATATTTCATCAATATGAGTGAGTAAATCGTACACCTAAGTAGGAGGAGCAGCTGGAGGCTGGATAAGGATGTAGTGGTAGTATTGGTGTGTGAACTACCAGGAATCCATGATTAGGAGCTCCAGCCGCCCTGATATAACTGAAATACTATTAAAAGTTGCGTTAAAGCCTATTCAATCAACCATGACCCATTACTGTTCACCGAAATCGCTATTTAGAATCAATCGCAACGTTTTCTTCTTAAGTGCGTGAAAATTTGTGGTTGTGTGGTAAAAGGTTAAATAATTAAAGGTAAAGAAATCAAAGCTAACATTCATTTTTTTTTTTTCGTTGAGCATAATATTATAACAATTGAAGTACTACATGTCCGTTTCAAAGATTTAGTCGAATTCGAGAGGTGAAAGGTGTTTTATTTGACGGGGTTAAGGGGCTCTTCAATCTACAACAGGGTTGTAACGTGTTACATATACTGTGCATACGGGGTGTAAATTTGCCCAGCCCTGCCAGGTCAATACACCAGCAGGCAGTTTACATGTATTCGTTAACTCCACCAACCACTGGCCTAGATTCTATCTTGAAACGCGAGGAAATTATTTCTCTCATTTTGACAATTCATTAGACAATTTACCAAGGATATATTAAGTTTTAAACCATTTTCCTGGATATTCATGACTAAAAGAAGGTTGTTGGCATTCAGCAAGTAAGTTATTTTCTTCATCAGCGATAAAACAAGATAAAGGCGATCACATAGATTTTCACTTCACGTTTATGAGCATGCGTGGAAATGAGCGGAAATGTGTGAGAACTTGTTTCCGGTTGATCGATATGAAATACCGGTTTTTCCTCAAAAAACCGCTAAAAAGAGAGATATCCCAAAATGTAAATTTTTTGCATACATATCACAATTCCTACAAACGGCCAAGCTCTCTAAATGCTTGCAGGTACATGATGTAGAATAAAAACCTAGCTCAAAATAGGAGATAAATCCTACAAAGCTGGTTTTACAGATTCACCTCATTCGTAAAAAAAGATCACTAGGTAGTAACGGTAAAGTAGAGACAAAATCTCTCATGTGTATGTGTTAACACCTGGAATCGAAGAATTGCTAGCCATACTCACTAAACTCTGGCATGGTAGTTCGACATGAACAACATTATTTTATCAAATGTGTTATCTGGGACATAATATGAAAGGAAAATTATTCATTGGCAACCTAGACAGCAAAACTACTGTTTAACCCATTCCCACACAAGCCCTCCTTTTTACATCCCTCGAGAAAAAAGCTTTGGAAAACATTGCGGAAAATGAAGAAATTGCTTGTTTCAAGCAATTTCTTCATTATCCACAATGTTTTCTATCCAAAAAGACAAAGAAATTTAAATCCCACTAACTTGAAAATATCATCTGCAGCTTCTTTCAATTTGGACCAGTCTTAAATTTTGTAGAGTTGGAATGGGTTAAATAAGCTGTAGATAGGACATTTAAGTCACCAAACCAACAAAAATGCTGAAGATAAATGACAGAGTTCAAATTTCACTTCTAGTATGATAGGGTCATTTAATTGACAAGTTTATTTCTTAATTGACAGCTGCTATCTGTCAGTTAATGTTCAAAGACAAATTTAGATCTAAATGCTTTAAGATTTTGTTCTAAACAGATCTGATTTAAATAATTGTGAACAAAGGTAAAACTATGTGTGACTAACCTCCATTAAACAATCTCAGATCTATGTCCATCCCTTTAGGTGTTTGATATATATATGGTATAGCTGGTGGCCTTAACATGGGATTCTGAAACAAAGTGTAGGAAGCATCCAGGAGATGTTTGATATATATATATATATATATATATATATAAATGGCCTTAAACCATTCCTACACCTCCTTTTTACGCCCCTCAAGATAAAATCTTTGGAAAACATTGTGGAAAACTTTCTTGGGCTGCTGAAATTTTAAGATATTTGTCTTTTTGCATAAAAAATCTAAGAAAGACGAATTTGTTTCCACAATGATCAACAATATATGTTCCCCTTTTCTTAAGGGCCCTAAAAAGCTAGATTGTGTTGGAGTAAGATTTGTACTATTCCATAATAAACATTAAGAAATTAAACAGCTTTGAAAATGCCTTACGTAAAGGCATTACATGTATGTCTAAATTAGGCTTAAATTATGACCCTATGCATTTTCTGCATTAAAACAATTCCAACACTGCAAAATTTTAGACTGGTCCATATTGAAAGAAGCTGTAGACGACAATTTCAAGTTGATGGAATTTTGAACTTTTTCATTGTTTTGGATAGAAAACATTGTGGAAAATGAAGAAATTGCTTGATAAAGCAATTTCTTCATTTTCCACAATGTTTTCAAAAGCTATTTTCTTGAGGGGCGTAAAAAGGAGGGATTGAGTTGGAATGGGTTAAAACAATTCTAGACATCAAAATTTTAGATAGGTCCAAATCGTAAGGGATTGCAGATGGCAATTCAGAGTTTATGAAATTTTAGATTTTTTCAACTTTCAGGAAAAAAAACATTGTGGAAAATGAAGAAATTGCTTGTTCCAAGCAACTTCTTAGTTTTACACAATGATTTCTTAATATCTCTTCTTGCCGGGAGTCAAAAAGTTTCATAGTATGGAAAGGAGTTTAATGTGTATACATGTATTGTGTCTGAAATTTACTCATATTCTCAGTCTTTAACATCTGCACATAGAGAAATATATTAGACAAGCTGAAGAAGTGTCTCTCATTAACCCATTACCAGATTGTAAAACCTTAGACTGGTCCATTGAAAGTAGTTGCAGACAACAATCTTAAGTTTATGAAATTTCTGATTTTTTTCTATTTTCTTGGTAGAAAAAAATGTGTACAATGAAGAAATTGCTTGTTGCAAGCAATTTTTTCATTTCATACAATGTTTTCCATATTGTTTTTCTTGAGGAGCATCAAAAAGTGTCATTGTTTTTTAATAGGTTAACCTCTTAAGTCCAATATCATATACATACCTAAGATTATTCTTACTTACTTTGTTTCTCTCTGCAGTACTAAGTCTGCTCTTTTCCTTCACAAATGAACAAAACTTTGCAAATGCTTGTCTGTAATTAGGCTGAAAGAAAATAGTAAAAGGGACAAGGTTAGCTTGCAAAACAAGGTGAGCTTCAGCACATGTCCCCTTCTTATTTGAAATGAGAACTCAAAAGATGATAGACAGTGACATTAATAACCCTTACTACATGGCTAAAATTTAGACTGGTCCAGAATCAAAGAAGTTGCAGAAGAAAATTTCAAGTTGATAGCATTTTTAATGTATCTGTCTTTTTGGACATAGAAAAAGGTTGAAGATGAAGAAATTGCATTTAAAAAGCAATTACTTCTTTTCCACCTTGTTTTCCTGAACTCTTTTCTTTAGGGTTGTTAGAAAAGGGGATTGTGTTGGAATGGAATTAATGAAGAAAGAGCCGATTCCTAGCAATTTGAAACAGAACAGAACAGAACATTTATTCAAGACGTGCACAAAGTACATTGTCAATACAAAACATATTTACAAACATATTAAACATACATCACGTGGTATGGTTTTTGGTAGAGGACGAGCTATTTTCTATTGTTGGAAAAAAATAAAATAAAAAAATAAACAAAACGTAGATTTGTATACATAGAATATTCTGGGCCAGCAAAGATATGAGTCCGACGGCAAGTGTGTTAAAAATATACCGTTGGATCCCTGCCATAGCTGGGAATTAAATATTTTTGATAACATCTTCGATAACATAGTATTAATTAATAAGAACTCAACAGTTTCTTTCTTTCATTAAATGTTTCTTTAAGGAATAGTGAAAGTCTATGAAGGGTTTTCTTGTCTGATTCGCGCAATAAATTTATGAATTTAAACATACTTGGGTTTTTGATATAAAAATTAGGAATGAATTTCTTTCTAAGATCATTAAATTTTGGACACTGTGTATTTTATATTTTAGATCTTTGAGATGTGTTGATGAATTTTCAACAAACAGCAAAACAAGCATGGTAATAAATAATGGTCCCTGACATATTGATTCAGCAAAATGAAAACGCTATGATTATTCTCATTTAACCCATTCCAACACAACAAATTTTTAGACTGGTCCAAATTGAAAGAAGTTGGATACGACAATTTCAAGTTGATGGAATTTTATTTTTTTTCACCTTTTTAGGTAGAAAAAATTGTGGATAATGAAGAAATTGCTTGATACAAGCAATTTCTTCATTTTCCACAATGTTTTTCCAAAGCTCTATAATTGAGGCGCGTAAAAAGGAGGGCTTGAGTGGGAATGGGTTAATTCAAAATGTGAATGGATTTCACTAGGTGACTTTGGAAAAAAGTGTGGAAAATGAAGAAATTGCTACATCTTGAATAGTCATGTTTAACCCATTACCACACAATCCCTCTTTTTGATGAAAAAATTGCTTATCCACAATGTTTTCTGCGCTCAAGAAGACAAAGGTTTTTTAAAATTTCATTATAGAATTGTTCTCTGCAACATCTTTGAACTGGAACCAGTTTAAAATTTTGTGTCATTGCTTTTGTTTGAATGGGGTTTAAGGCCACTTTTATCAGTATTTCAGTCATATCGCGGCTGCTGAAGCACCTAACCATGGATTCCTGGTATTTTTGACACCAGTACTACCACCTCCAGCTGTTCATCTATCTTAGGTTATAATCCACCCATTGGCAGAAGAAAAACATTGGAAAGGATATTTGCTGTGACTGAAGATCAAACCCAGGACCACATGATTATCGATTAGGAGTCTTTTGCTACCATCTGGTCTATGGCCATGGCCTTTCTCGTGTGGTTATGGTTAACCTCCAAATACTTTATTCAATTGACCTCTACTGTAACTGATCTGTTTTCCAAATATTTGTGTTTAAGTAGGTCCAATCACTGTGCTGGGCAAATCATTTTTGGGCGAAGAATGTTTTACAAATTCACTCCATCATTGCTCATGTACAACGAAGGAGGGTTATCAATACACATACCTTGACATCTAACTCTGCCACTAAATATCTCATATGCTCCATCTGAATTTTAGATTCTAATTCACCTGGACTTGTAGATGGCATACCAAACACAATGTCTGAAAATAATCATAATGTATGTCTAGTTAATGAATCATAGCTTTAAACTACGGTACCATTACCTTTTGTCTAATTTAGATTTTAAGTATCTGTAAGTATTTCAACCTGTTACCACATAATCCCGCTTTTTGGCGCCCTGAAAAAATAATGTTATGGAAAAGTTAGTGGGAAAGGAGAAAAAGAAATTCTACCTTATTTATTACTTATTTTTCAATAGTAGCACATTCTGAAATGTTGTCTGCAACTTCTTTCATCTTTGGCCAGTCTAAGATTTTGTTGTTTGGTAATGGGTTTATAATGAGTTAGTCCATTTTTTTCGACATTGTAATATAACAGTAAAATTGGAGGATACTGTGCTCTACTGCAAGAGCTTGATACAAGATAAGACTGGAAATGTATCACAGACACAGATGCTAACACTTAACCCATTCCCACATAATCCCTCCTTTTTTACGCCTCTCAAGATTTAAGCTTTGGAAAACATTATGGGAAATGAAGAAATTGCTTGATACAAGCAATTTCTTCATTATCCAAAATGTTTTCTATCCAAAAAGACAAAACAAATTAAAATTCCATCAACTTGAAATTGTCGTCTGCAGCTTCTTTCAAATTGGACCAGACTAAAATTTTGTTGTGTGGGAATGGGTTAAGTGTTTTTCACAAGACCTTCATTTGCGACCTGGAGTATCCAATAGAACTTTACACAAGACACTAGTATTTATCAAGGAGGACAACTGTGCCATATTATTTTGAAATCTATCGATTCATGTGGAATAAATTCTCCGGACAAGAAATAGACCCCCCCCACACACACACACACGTACATACATAAACTCACACAGGGACAGAGATAACTCTATATGACCGTCGCTGTTACTTGGTTGGGGCATCAAACGTTTTCAAAATTTTAGACCTGTCCAAATTCAAAGATTTCCAGACGAAAATTTAAAAGGAATTTAATTTGAAAAATGACCATTCAGTTGGGTAGAAAATATTGTGGAAAAAGAAGAAATTGCTTGTTACAAGCAATTTCTTCTTTTTCTACAATGTTTTCTCAATACTGAAATCACAGGGACGTAAAAACCAGGGATTGAACGGGAAAGGGTTAAAGGGGTCATAACCCTAAAATAAGTTCTAACCCTCAAAATAATGCTTTTCTACCCCTGTAAAAAAGTATGGGCAAATGTGAAAAATGAAGAAATTGTATATAATCAGGAATTTCTTCATTTCCAATGATCTTTTCTATCCCAAAAGATATGAATTTATAAAATTTAGCGACTAAAAATTGTGGTATGCAACATCTCTGAGTTTGAATTAGTCTAAAGTGTTGACACCTGGTAATGGGTAAATATACAACTCTATGGTATAGCTGAGCTCCTGATAAATAGGAGTGATAACAATCTTAAATTCTTATTTCTCATTCAAACCCTATGTTGTTGGCCCTCAGAGCAGATGATTCTAATGAGTACGCAGAACATAGAATTTGATGCACAAATCGTGAAATAACACATTTTCACACACTAGAAGTTGGCAATATTTTTGACATGTCCAACTTGAAAGAAGTTTAATACAACAACTTTTAGTTGATGGAATTAAAAAAAAAAAATTCTATCCTTGGTCGGAAAATTCTATATTCAACCCCAGACTTTATAAGTCTTACCCATGAGTTTCCAGAGACCTCTACCCCAACTTTTCACAGACTCTGATAGACTGAAGAAAGGAGAGACAATTCTGTTCCTTGCTGTGATAATCAACAGACGTAAAGCTAAGGCAGAGTCCTGAAAATATTGAACGTCAGTTTATACCATAACATTACACGCAGGATTGGATTAACCAGTTCCCACACAAACATTTTTTGACGCCCCAGAGACAAAAAGCTTTGGAAAACATTGTGGACAATGTAGAAAGTGCTTCTTACAAGCAATTTCTTCATTATCAACAATGCTTTCAACCTCAATATACAAAAAAAAAGTTTCATGAACTAAAGACTTTCCTCTGCAACTTCTTTGAATTTGGACCAGTCTAAATATTTTCATCTGGTAATGGGTTAGACCGCTTGAAAAATATTTGATAATTTCACAAGCAAATTATTGCATTTGGTTCTAACTCTTTCCTGATCAATCCCTGATTCTTATGTCCCTGTGATATAACACTTGAGAAAACATGGTGGGAAAAATGCATGTAACAAGCAATTTCTGTTTTTTCCACAATGTTTTCTATCATATTAAATTGTTTATTACTCAACTTATTTTGAACTGTACTAACTTTATAATATTTACTGCTACCCCTTTGAATCTTTGCAAGTCTTAAGTTTTGAAAAATAGTAAAGGGTTAACATCATTTTATATAAACCACAAAGTGAATGGTATCACTATTTCTTGCTCTGATGGGTGAAGTTGCCTTGTCGATTCTTGAGTTGTCTTTTGTTGTTTTTATTATCTTTATATGAAACAAGAGCCCTCAGAGACATTTGACCTTGAACTGTGACCTTGGCCTTTGAGCCATCCAAAAATTTGTTTCAAATGGCACATCTACTCATGATAAAGAGTTATTTCATCCATCAATAATTGAAGGAGCTATGCTCAAGACATGCTTAATTTCAAGATTTGACCTGGAGCTGTGACCTTGGCCTTGGAGATTTCTAAATATTTCTTTCAAATGGTACATCAACTTATAATAGAGAACAACTGAGCCAAGAACAACTGTGGCAAGTTATATTAAAATCCATCTATAATTGAAGGAGCTATGCTCCGGACATGCTTAATTTTCACGTTTGACCTGGAAGTGTGATCTTGTCCTTGGAGCTATCTAATTGATTGATTGATTGATTGGGGTTTACTGCCGCTTTTTTAGTCATTTAGTATTTCAGTCATATTGCAGGGACTGGACCATCTAACAATGGATTCCTGGTATTCCTCACACCAGTACTACCCCTACATCCTTTCCTAGCCTCCATCTGCTATCCCACTTAGGTTCACTATTATCCACCCATTGGTGAGAGACAAATGTCGGAGAGAATAAGTGCTGCCGCCGAGAATCGAATCCATTGGAGCTTTCTAAATATTTCTTTCAAATGGTACATCTATCAATGATAGAGAACAATTGAGCCAAAACAATATAGCTAATTTATATTGAAATCCATCCATAATTGAAGGAGCAATGCTCCAGACATGCTTAATTTCAATGTTTGACCTTGAGCTGTAACCTTGGCCTTTGAGCCTTCTAAGTATTTCTTTCAAATGGTACACCTATCAATAATGGAGAACAATTGAGCCAAAGGCAATTGTGCCAAGAAATCCATCCATAATTGAAGGAGCTATACTCTGGGCATGCTTAATTTTATATTAATATTAACATTTGCTCCCTAACAGTGACTTGACCTAAGAGCTATCTAAAAATTTGTTTCAATTGGTATATCTACTCATAAAAGAGATCTTTTGAGCAAAGTTATTTTGAAATCCATCAATAACTTAAGGAGTTATGCTCTGGACATGCATAATTTTAACATCTGACTTTGAGCTATGACCTTGACCTTTGGGCTATATGAATATTTCAGATATTTCAAATAGTACATCTACTCATGATAGGGAACAATTGTGCCAAGTTATATTGAAATCTATCCATAACTGAAGGAGTGAGCTCTTGACGAGCTCAATTTCAATGCTTGACCTTGAACCATGACCTTGCATTTGGCAGCTATAAAAAAAAAAAAAAAAAAAACGGGAAAAATTCATAAGGAATTCACATGTCACATTTCATCCAATTTGGCCAATCAGATGGGGAGAAATTGGAGCAGATGGATGTAATGACATAAGAACAGATGGACAGATGGATGAAGTAGCAGCTATATGCTTGTCCTTCATGGAGCATAAAAAACTTATGACGAATATATTCTATAAACTAAAGTATATAATATACAAATGCTTACATCTAGTAAGGAGTCATGGGCCTTCTTTGTTCCTTTTTGCAATAACTGAGAAAGTCTCCATCTGTGAACTTGTCCAGGAAAATTGACACTGGCCACCTGAAACTCTCTACAAAACACAAAGAACTTACAATTGGGTGTTACAATTCTTTTTGCTTGTTTGTTTTATTTCCGTGATAGACTTCTGCAGACCTTTCTACGAAAACTGAATCCTAGGCCATCTTAATCCTTCAGCAAAGATTGAGTTACCATATACATTTGTTTAACCCATTACCAGACGACAAAAATTAGACTGTTCCAAATTGAAAGGAGTTACAGACAACAATTCAAAGCTTGTGAAATTTTAGATTTTTTTTACTTTTGGAGTAGAACACGTTATGGATAATGAAGAAATTGCTTGTAACAAGCAATTTCTTCATTTTCCACAATGTTTCCAAAGTTTTCTCTTAAGGGCGCCATTGAGTGGAAATGGGTTAATCTTTTACTGTTTTTCAAAACTCTAGACTTGTCCAAATTCAATGGGGTTGAAGACAAAATTGTTAAAGTTTGTATGATTCAAAAAGTACCAATCCTTTGAGATAAAAATATTGTGAGAAAAGAAGAAATTGCTTGTTTTCCGACTACTTTTTCTCAAGTATAAATTGTAGGAACATGAAATTCAGGAATTTAGTTAAATACTTTAGAAATTGATATTTCTTTATCTATTTTCTTCATTTCTTACTCCTGAAAATGGTGTTAATAGAAATATTTTTAGTAAAAGGACAAATTCTTTGTTACAAGCAATTTCTCTTTTTCTGATAAAGTGTCTATCTAGTACTTATTTTTCAATTTACAAACAATTTGATTTGTCATCTGCACTGTCTTTGGATTTTGATCAGTCATATATTTTGCATCTAGTAATGGATTGAGCACTTTTTGTTAAAACTGAGATATTTAAAACCAAATTCTGTAGTGTTCACTACCTTTTGTCTTATCCTACTTGAGACTTCCCATTAACCCTTGTCATGCTGTGTAAATTACCTTGCTGAATTGCTATAAAATTAAAGCGCTGAAGGCACTGATAGAACATGTTGTTCAAAAATCAATATTTCTTCAACAAATCACTTTCATAAACAAATCTGGCAGGAAAAGTACAAGCAGGAGTTGTAGACCAAAATCAGACTGCACTTATGTGCAGGCTGATCTTGGTCTACACCTCCTGCAAAAACCGGAATATTCGAGGGTTAAAATAGTTGATTCACACATTCCAACACAGTGACTTTTTTCAAAGAGCAATTTCTTCATTTTACACAATGTTTCTACCCAGAAATTTGAAAAAATCTTAAATTTCTTAAACTTTTAATTGTTGTGTGCAACTCATTCTAATTTAGATCAGTCTAAAATGTTGCTGTCTGGTAATGGATTAAATGAATATAAGTGCTGTTTTGAACAGTCTTTCAGCTATATCACGGCAAAGTTAACTTTTTAACGTGCTTCCTGGGTATCAAAAGCGCTAGATATGGCTCTGATACCTTTCTGAAACATATACCCAATTGACCAGAGGTACAGTCAAGATTCACGCTCACAACCCTTGACATCTCTCAGATTGTCTGTTGCCCTTGCCATTGTTCAATGAAGGACCACCCTTGATAAAGAAGAAAGATATTTGATACAACAGCAAATATAAAAGTTTCTAAGTAAGATCACCATATCTTCGTCTTTGAGACAATTTTCAACTTTAACCCATTCCCACTCAGTGACGCTTTTAAATGGGCTCAGGGAAAAAAGCTTTGGAAACCATTGTGATAAAATGAAGAAATTGCTTGGTACAAGTAATTTCTTCATTTTCATAATGTTTTCTATCCAGAAAGTTGAAAAATCCAAAATTTCATGATCTTTAAATTATCGTCTGCAATTTCTTTCAATTTGGGCCAGTCTAAAACTTTGCCGTCTGGTGATGGGTTAAAGTAGTAATGTCTTCATTTCAAGCAATGTTTTCTACCCTGAAAGAGTAAGATTTTTGAAATTCTACCAACTTACTATTGATGTCTGCAACTTCTAACGATCTGAACCAGCCTAAAATTTCGCCATCTGGTAGTGGGTTACAATAACAATTGAAACAATCATAAAATTCATACCCATAATTCCATACATCCTTCAGTTGGTTATCATCCAATTTCTTTAGCTCACCGAAGGAATCAGTAGCTACAACCTCAAGTTCATCAAAAGACGGGGCTTTGAACAAGTCTCTGTAGTGAATCAGACCCTGAAAAACATGAACAAATAATCACTGAATTGTTATCATATCCTTCACAATAGCTGGACTCTGAAATTGTGAAATACTGTATTTCTCTTGACCAATTCCAACACAATACGGCTTTTTGACACTCCTCATCAAAAAAGCTTTTGAAAAAATTGTGGGCAATGAAGAAATTACTTGTAATAAGCAATTTCTTCAATGTCCACAATATTTCTAACCTAGAATGCATTTTCTATATTCCATCAACTTATCTGCTCCTCTTTTCAATTTGAACTAGTCTAAATCTGTGTACTTTGCTAAGGGTTTAACAAAGGATTCCAGGAGCACTGCAAAACACAGAGTGGGAGTTCTTAGATTTGCAACTAATTTTCATGGAGATAATTCTGTTGAATAAGTATTTCTATCTATCCTCAGACTCTAAAATTATCTGCATCTGCTAATGCTTGGAGCAAGCAAACAAATGTCAAGCATAACTTCCAAATCCCCTTTTTTAAAATATCCATATCTATTTTACTAATGAACCAATCCAATTGAACTTTTCAGAAAGTGTCACCCAGGTCCATATCTCACCTGTTAAATGTGATCAGAACAATTTCACACTTGACTGCACATCAAGTGCTTCACTGAAAGGTGCTCTTATAATCTAAGAATTTTAACCCTTGCCATGCTGAACCCATAATATAGCAGGGTTTAGAATTTATAAAGTGATTACCAATCAATCATCTATTCCGCTAGATGAAAAATCCAAGTTGTCAAAAGTAGAATAATTCCAAGAAATGAGATTCACAATTATGCTCTCTTACTTCATTAGAGCAGCAAATAGTAAAAAGTTTCAGAAAGGCGCTCACCTGAGATACGGCTATTTTTTCTTCAAGGCCTAATACTAACTGGGTCAGGAGAAGACCTCCTTTAACATTTAACTAAAATCAACTTATGTTACCATGCCAACCAATGCTTCGACAGATTTCAAATATTTTAGTAATTATTTAAAGGGGGCACACTAACATATTTCTGCCCAATTTGGTTTAAATTGGCCTAATAGTTTTGAAAGGGTTGCCTTCATTATTTCTATATTAGCCTATTATCCCCCTTTGGCTCGGAAATTTTATCAATTTTAAAAGAGTTCAATGTACTGATGCTTCATGAAAAATTCAAGATTCTTCAACTTCTGGGTCAGGAGGAGATGTTTTTTTTTATTTTCATTTTTCTTTTTTTTTTCAATTTTACTCTTGTTGTCATAGTAACCAGTTTTCAACTGATTAAAATTCTTTGGTTTAAATCCACCCAGTGGTTTGGGAAGAGATGTTGTTTTAAAAATCCATCTTTATTTCTATATAACCCCAACTCCCCTTGGGCTCTGAGGTTGATTTTAACAATTCTAAAAGATGTCAACATACTGATGCTTCATGCAAAATATCAAGACTCTAGGCCCTCTGGGTTAGGAGGAGATAGTTTTTAAAGATTTTATTTGAATTTCAGTTTGTTACCATGGCAACCAGAGTTTTTAACAGATTTCAATTATTTTAGCAATTTTCAAGGGTCACCAAAGGAACTTTTCCACCAAATTTGGTACAAATCCACCATTTGGTTTGGGAGGAGATGCCGTTTTAGAAATCCTTCTTTATTTCCATATAAGCCCTACCCCCCCCCCCCCCCCCCCCCTGGGGCTCCACTCCTTAAGACCCGAGGGTGTAATTTTAGCAATTCTGAAAGAGGCCAATGTATTGATGCTTCAGGCAACATATCAAGACTCCAGGCCCTCTGGATTAGGAGGAGTTAATTTTTAAAGTTTTTATTTAAATTTCAGTTTTATTACCATGGCAACCAGAGTTTATTTTTACAGATTTCAAGTCTTTTAGCAATTTTTACAGGGCACCATCCAAGGAACTTGCAATTTCTTCATTTCCAACAATGTTTTCCAAAAATTTCATATTGACGGGCGTTTAAAAGAGTCATTGTGTGGGAATGGGTTAAGGTCAGACTGTGCCCATTTTCAATAGGATTCCTAATAACATTAATATGAACATTCTGACGTTTTCCAAGATTGGGTCATAAATTACCAGACAACAAAGTTTACGCCTGGTCCAAATTGAAAGAAGTTGCATGTGCATCAGATTGCCCTAAAATTGAAAATAAATACCAATTAAAGAAGAAATCATTGTGAGAAAAGAAGAAATTACTTGTTACAAGTTGCTTGTTACTGCTTTTCTTACAATGATTTTCCATGGTCATATTTCTTCATGGCATCAAAAAGTGGCAATTCCTCAAAATGGGTTAAAAGAACACTTATAATCATATTAACTTGCTTTCAAAATCTGATGATGGAATTGAGGGTAAAAATTTGGAATATCTACAATAACTATCATCTTTTTTAACCCACTCCCATACAATGACACTTTTGGACTCCCCATAGAAAAATGCTTTAGAAAACATTATGGTAAATGAAGAAATTGCATGTTACAAACATTTTTTTTTCATTTTCCACAATGTTTTTTACCAAGAAAGTTGAAAAAATCTAAAATTTCTTTAAATTGTCGTCTGCAACTCTTTTCAATTTGGACCAGTCTAAAATTTTGGTTTATTCAGAAAGAATAAAATATTGATTATGATATGCAATAGAGAGTTATAACATGCCTTGTATAGAGAACCAGTCTCATTCTACAATAGTAAGGATTTTTCAACACAATAAAATAATCTCTGCTAAAGTTGACAGAAGGAAATAAATTGTCATTGGTTATCCAAAACCTTGTAAAGACTGCTTCAGCTAGATATAGTTACAATGTTCTGGTAGCCCACATATAAAATATTGGTAAAGTAGATTCAGATAAATAGAAAGTGACAAGTGAAAACTGAATTACATGTCCCAAGAGGATTCTTCTCTCTCTGAATCTCATTTCCTCGATTTTTGCAATGGTTTTTTTCCTGTAAAAATGGTTGCAAAATATTTCAAATGCAGGATTATGAACTAACATATAACAAGAGGGCCATGATGGTCCTAAATCGCTCACTTGAATAAGAATCTTAAATAGTGTTTAAGTAAGCAAAAAAGAAAAAGGGTATGCCTGCAGTGGTCAGAGCCATAATTACAAGCTTATGAACATTATTCAAATAACTTTTGATTTGTTTGTTTGATTGAATTGGGTTAAACACCACTTTTAATAACAAACAACATTTGAGGAAGACAATAAAACAAAACAAAATGAAAACTTTCAGCTTTAGGGTATGTCTGGAGAGTTTCTTCCTCTATTCTATGTGAAATAAGACAAGACCCAGTTAGTAAAATTAACACAGTGGGGGCATTATTTTAACCCTTGTCATGCTGATCCTGGAATATTCCTGTTTTGAAAATATCTATGGCAGGTTAAAGACTAAGATCAGCCTGCATAGACATGCAGTCTGATCTTAGTCTACAGTATCTGCTTGTTCTTTTAGACTTTGAACACAAAGTAGATATAAATTTGATATAAAAATAAAATATTGTGAAGAAAAAGGTACATATTCAGCAAGACCAGGGTTGAAAAGTAGTACGGAGCAACCAGGTTATGTATTATACAAAATGTACCATGTAAAATATGACACCTCTTTCCTGCATGATTTATATGTAGAAGATTTGTAAATATTTATTTTGTTGTAAAATAGGGTGCACCAGGCAGAAGCCAAATTGGCACCTTTAAATTAGGCACTATTTCATCAACTTTTGTTTGTAGAGGGCCATCAGATGTTGCCACAAGCAAAATACCAATTCTCTAGGCTTCATGGTTTAACCCATTCCCACATTATGACGCTTTTTGATGAACCTTAAAAAACAAAATGAAAAAAAACGAAAATGGTAAAACAGTGTGTGAAATGAATAAACTGCATGCAAAAAAGCAATTTCTTTATTTCGCACAATGTTTTCTACTCAGAAAATTGAAAAAATCTAAAATTTCATTAACTCTAAATTGTTGTCTGCAATTTGTTTAAATTTGGATCAGTCTAAAATTTCCTTACATGGAAAGGGTTAAGACAGTAGGGGCATTATCTTAACAACTAGTAGAGAACAACCAGGTTATGTATCATAACATGTACCATATAAAACATAACACCTCTTTGCTGCATGGTTTATGAAGAATATTTCTAAAGATTTCTTTCTTTGCAAAAAAGGGTGCGCCAGACAGAAGCCCAATTGGGACCCTATGGGCTTAATTTTAAGAACTTTTGTTTGTAGAGGGAAATCAGATGTTGCCAGGCTTTTTTGGCCACATGCAAAATATCACATCTCTAGGTCTCATAGTTTAAACCATTCCACACAATGACACTTTTTGACGTCCATAAAGTCAAATAATTTGGAAAACATTGTGTAAAATCAAGAGATTGCTTTTAACAAGCAATTTCTTCATTTCACTCAATGTTCTTTTACCAAGAAAGTTGAACAAATCTAAAACTTCATAAACTTTAAATTGTCCTCTGCAACTCCTCTGAATTTGAACCAGTTTGTTGTTGTCTGGTAATGGGTTCATCTCTGATCGTTTGTGTCGAGCATTAAAGATTTTCTATTTTGTTTCTATATGAAATGGGGGCAACCAAGCAGAGCCCAAATGACAACCAATGGGAAACACTTTATCAACATTAGTGTAGGGCCACCAGGTGCCACTGCATACCATTAGTCCTCCACTTTTGTCGAGGGCCAGAAGATGATGCAACATTCAAACTATCAAATCTCTGGGCATGTTATTGGTCGTTTTTTTGTTTTGTTTTAGGAGAAGATTTTTAAAGACTTTTATCATTGTTTCGATATGAAATAGGGTGCCTCCTGACAGAGCCTATAAAAGGCATCCAAGGTTTATTATTTTAATATATTTTGTCCTTGTGATGCTCATACAAAATATCTAATCTTTAGGCCTTATGGTTTGTCAGGAAAAGATTTTCAATGATCTCCTTTTTTGTCTCTATGGAAGACAGAGTGTGGAAATGGATTAAAGGACTTTAGTAGAGCAGCACCCAAGGTACATCCCTGCAAAGATTAAGCTTGATTGGTGCATTGATTTGGGAAGAGAAGAATTTTTAAACAAGAGGGCCGTTGGCCCTGGGGCGATCAACGGAGATAAAGGCTCTTTTTTCTTTCAACAGTCTAATTTCATGTTACGGTTAGGATAATGATGTTAAGATAAGGATAATGATACAAGTGGGCCATACTTCATACATATATAGGCTCTGTACCTGGAGATCCAAAAGTCAAAATTACAAATTTCAAGGCATTAGGGCAGTTTGAAAGGAGAAACTTTTTCCTCCCTCTTGATTTGTTTGTTTGAATGGGGTTTTACGCCGCTTTTAACAATCTTTCAGTCATATCGCGGCGGTCCTCCCTCTTGATCCATGGGTTATAATTTCAGAAATAAGAAAGGTGTCAGTGAACTTATGCTTAATGCTCCGCCCCTGGGAATCTGCATGTCATGATTTTAGCTATTTTGAAAGAGGTAAATATACTGATGTTTCATGCAAAATATCAAGGCTCTATGCCTTTTGGGCAAGGAGGAAAAGATTTTTAAAGATTATTTTTAAATTTCACTTTTCTTGCCATGGCAGCCAGAGTTTTTCACAGTTTCAATTCTTTTAGTTATTTTAAAGGGGACCACCTAAGGAACATTTCTGCCAAACTTGGTTCAACTTGGCCAGGTGGTTTGGGAGGAGATGTCGTTTAAAGAATGTTATTAGACGACGCATGACACATGACGCACTACGACCGGACAAAAGGTGATCAATATAGCTCACTAGAGCACTCTGTGCTCAGGTGAGCAAAAAAAGTATGGAAAGATGACAGACAGACAAAGAGACTGACCATGGATGAAGACAGATCACAAAAGCTAGTGAGCTAAAAAGCTTTCATTTGAATGAGTCTTATTCCCTGTCATGCTAAATAAATTGTGATAAAGTCAAAGGACTGAAAGCTAGGAAAGCTCTTTTTTAGGTTATTGATTATTCAGAACATGAATGGTATGAACAATGTTGGCTTTAAATGGACAAACAGGGGGTCTAGACAAAGATCAGACTGCACATATGTCTAGACCTACCGCAAAAACAGGAATATTCTGGGTTCAGCATGACAAGGGTTAATTTTGTTTGATATATTGTTTTTCTGTTGTCATTTTCTTGTTGCAGCCTGTTTTATTGTTACAAAGGCTGTCTGTTCCCATCTAAAAGGATTAATTGTTGTGGAATGATTTAATTATTCATGATTGAAAAGACAGATTGATGCTGCTGTAGAAATTACTAAAACATTAGGGTAAAATTGGAAACATGTAATGATAGATTGTTTGATTGCATGGGTTGTTAACTCATTACCAGACAGCAAACTTTTAGACTGGTCCAAATCAAAGGAAGTTGCAAATAACAATATTAAATGAATTTTTAAGATATCTGTGTGTTGAAAACAAGGTTAACAAGAGCTGCAAATTGTCACAAGATGTGCCAGTCATACTACAATTTATGAAAGGGCATTAACTCAAAAATGAAGCAGAATTATTGAAGAATATCAAAACAAGAAAGGGCAATAATTGAAAAATTAAGCATGAAAGAGTTATGTCTCTTGGGCACTGTGCTTCCTCTTGATAGCATCTATATACCCACATTTCATAATCAATGCTAATTTTCTTTGAGGAAAATGCCTCTGACAAAATTCAACCCAAAAAAATCACACAAAAAAAGCAAAGGAAAATAACTTATGACCTATGCATAGCAGTGTCATGGTTCTTGTGCACTGCACTTCCAAGATCTATCTATCCATGAAGTTTGAAAGCCATATCTATTAAACTTGCTGTGAGTTGCTATGGACAATATTCAAGTATTAAATAAAAACAACATGGTGCAAAAACTAAAAAAAAAGCAATAGAGGGTTTAGGTTTTTATGAACTGTTCTTTCTCTTGATAAAATCAATCACTGAAATTCAAAATCAAAGGTATTAAACTTTCAAAGATATTTTATGTATGCACCATTATTATGTACTAGTGTACAGGTTCTTCTAGCATGAAAGATTTAAAGTTGACTTTAGACTCATTTAAAGCCCATATATACAACTGCCTAGTTTCAATTCAATCAGACATATAAGGTGTCAAAGTTATACACCTTTTGAAGAACTGGATGCTTCTTGTTCGTCCAACAGTGGTAGCCTGGATGCCCAGATGCCATGGGTGATTCTATAATACGTCCTGTCTTTTGGCTGGTCAAATAAGAAAAAAGTTGCCAACAACAATTCTAAGTTGGTGGAATTTTACATATCTCTGCCTTTTTGGGTAGAAAATAATGTGAAAAAAGAAGACAATGATAGCAACAGAACAGGATCATGCCGTAATGGGTATGAAAGAGCAGGACTGTGTGGAAATTGGTTAAAATTGGCAACAAGTAATGATAAAATGATTGATTGTTTGGGTTAATGCCATTTTCAACCGTATTTCAATTACATGCATATTGCAGTTGCTGGTGCACCCTGCAATAGATTCCTGTCATTTCTCACACCAGTACAACAACAACATTCAATCTTAGCCACCAGCTGCTCATCCCGATTAAACAAACCTCTTATCATCCGCCAACAGTTCAATTGTGGCTACCATTCAAAGGAAAAGACAGCAACTCAAATCATTTATTTTCACTGGAAGAGAAATTTGAACACCAACATTGCCAGACATTTTTGTGAAGCATTTCAGTTAGCTTGGTGACTGAAACATGGTAACTATAGCTTATTCAATGTGCAGTTATGTTATTTAACCCATTCCAACACAGTGGAATTTTAGACCGGTCCAAATTGAAAGGAGCTGCAGACGACAATTTCAAGTTGATGGAATTTTGAATTTTTCTGTCTTTTGGGATAGAAAACATTGTGGTTAATGAAGAAATTGCTTGATCCAAGCAATTTCTTCATTTTCCACAATGTTTTCCAAAGCTTTTTTGTTGAGGGGCGTAAAAAGGAGGGATTGAGTGGGAATGGGTTAAGTCGCATACTAACCATTTTATCTTTTTGTTACATGTTTCTGGCCATAAATTTTGCAAAATAACACTGTTAAATATTGAAATAGATCTCCTTGTTGGAGCCAGTGAGTGTGACTAGCGGAGTCAGTCAGAAGAGCCAGGGATTGGGTAATTGATGAAAGACAGTTAAGGCAACTGGAGCTATCACTCAGATGGTGATGAATATCCCCATACTTGCTCCTTGTCCTTAACAAAGATCCTTGTCACAGAGACACACACAATTTCAGATATGACCTTTATATTTACAGACAAAAAAACAGACAAGAACATAGTAAATGAGAGGCGCTTGAGCACCGTAGTACTCAGCAGGCTTTAATGTACTCTTATTCCAAACCATTTAACCCACACAACAAATTTCTGGACTGGTCAAAACTCGAAGAAGATGCAGACAATTTTTCAAAGTGTGTGTAATTTTGATATGGTAGAAAGAATTGTGGGAAAAGTAGAAATGGCTTGTTGCAAGTCATTTCTCCTTTTCCAACATTTTATCCTTATCATTATTTTTCAGGGGCAAGAAAAGGTGTTATTGATTGGTAATGGGTTAAAAAACCACAACATTTTGTGGTATGGTACAGATGGAGTGAACAGTGTTCTACCCCTCACAATGATTTCCCCAGGGGCCTTGTTTGTAAATGTAGCTATTTGCTGTCATAATCTGAAGCATGCAACATTAACAGTGCTGTAACTGGTTTTCATCTACTAGAGAGGTAACAGCCACACTGTGTTGGAAATTATTCTTCATAACTATGTTATAGACAACATAATTAACTCACTACCTCATGAATTATTTTTAAAATGGTCCGAATGGAAAGACCATGCAGAAAACAATTTTAGATGGATGGAATTCTTTGTCTTTGTGGATAGAAAACATTGTGGACATTGAAGAAATTGCTTGAAACAAGTAATTTCTTCTATGTCTACAATGTTTTCAAAAGCTTTTTTCTTGAGGGGCGTAAAAAGCAGGGACTGTGTGGGAATGGGTGAACCAATTACCACAAGAACCTTTTGACACCCTAAAGAACAGTTGCTCCAGAAAACATTGTGAGGAAAGAAGAAAGTGCTACCCTATTGGTACCAATATCAAGAATTTGGCACACTGAATTCTTTAAATTTAGACCAAAGTCCACAAACTTGCTGTGGTAAGGGATTAAGTACATTATGAGGTGTAATATTCTATCAGACAACAAATTTTTGACAGGTCCTAATTGATAAAAGTTGCCAATGACAACCTTAACCTATTACCTGAGGTGTGTTCTTTTTGTTGAGATGAAAAATCCTGCTAAATAAAGAAACGTCTTGAAGAACAATTTCTCTTATTTTTAGGAAAATATTCCATGTTGTCAAGGCTACTCTAAGCTGGTGTAGAGTACCCTTAAATTCCTCATTAAGAATTCTTAAGGTTCTTATTTAGCTGCTTATAAATCTTAACCCTTGTAGCGCTGAACCCTGAATATTCATGTTCAAGCAGGAGGTAAAGACAAAGATCAGCCTGCACATAAGTGAAGTCTGATCTTGGTCTACACCTTCTGCTTGTACTTAGAAATTATGAATTTGATTTTCAAAAGAAATATTGATTATTGAACAACATGTACTATCAGTGCTCTCAGCCATTTGATTTTAATGCAATTCTGTAAGGGATTTCATACAGCATGACAAGGGCTAACCCAAAGAAAGCTTTTTTCTTAAAAATCTAAATAAGAATCTTGAGATTTCTGACGAAAAGAACACACCTTCGATACACCCAACAATGGCTGTGAAACCAATGCAACCACAATAATCAATCCAAGCTGAGAGCTCCTTATGCCAATTTGATATAGTTTTAGAAATAATCATTGTCTATCAGTAAGAGACAACAAAAATATGTTACAATAGCTTTTGTCTATAGATTAAGTAGTGTTTTATGTCCCGCTCAACTGAGGTCATATGGAGACAGGGCCTAATTTTAAGAAGTTACCAGACAACAAAATCCAAGACTTATCAGAATTGAAAGAGTTTGCAGACTTCAATTCAAAGTGACTAAGATTTGAAAGATGAAAATCTTATAGAGTAGGACATATTGCTAGAGCAGTATTTCAGACAGAAGGAGATTGATTGAATAGGGTTTAATGTCGCTCTTAACAGTATTTCAGTCATATCGCAGAGGCTGGAGCACCTAACAATGGATTCCTGGTATTTCTCACACCAGTACTGTCACTACATCCTTTTCTAGCCTCCAGCTGCTATCCCACTTAGGTTTATGCTTGTCCACCCTGACAGAGGATGAAATTCTAGTTGTGCAGTCAGATTGACATATGGTTGAAAGGACATACAAACAAACATAAAGCGCTAAACTTCTTTGATATTTGAGGAAGTTAATTGATTAAAATATAAAAAAAATAACAAATAGGACTTTATCCCTTTTATCATTTCGAGCAACAAACCTCAAGGCCCCTTTTCCCATGTTTCATGACAGATCTACTCCATTACCCAAAGAAAGATTCCTTATGACCCTATAATCATCCTGTGAAACTTTAATTAGAATTGTACAACAATTGTGGACTTTGTTCATAAACAGGCCCCCTTTTTCTTATGTTTTCTGATGGATCCACTTCATTTCAGAAAGGAACTTTCCTTTGGAATCTGCAATTGTCCCATGAAATTTTAAAGACAATCTGATAATAATTGTAAACTTCGACACATAGACAAGAATTGTTTGAATTATAATTTGTAAGGCCCCTTTTCCTGTGTTTCCATTGCCACAATAATTCTGAGCATCTTTGAAGAGAATCCAATAAAAAAATGTTGACTTTATTGTGTTATCAAAGATATTTCAATCAAGTTATCATAAGGCCCCTCTTCCGGTGATACTTTACTCTTGGTTTAATCATTCTCTGAAAGTTTAAATTGAATCCAATAAATATGGGGACTTCATTATGTTAACTAGAATATTTCAAAAAGAAATTCATTTGGCCCCTGAACATGATACTTGATGGATTGTACCCAATTCTGAAAAGAACCATCCATGTGATTAAACAATCATTCTGTGAAATTTTGAAGTGAATCTGATGAAATCTAGGGACATCATTGTATCAACTAGAATATTTAAGAAAGTTTTTTGTAAGTCCCCTTTTCATGTGATATTGCCGTATCAGATCCACTGTCAAATCAACAATTGTTATGATGGTACACAATCTGTGTAATCTGTGGAATTTATTGTGTTAATGAGGATTTTATAGTGAAACTTTTATAGGGACCCTTTTTCCATGATACTTTACAGAACAAACCAATTTCAAAAGGAACAATTCTAATGAAGGTTTAATCATTCTGTAAAAGTTTAAAACAATTTACTGAATTGTGTCAAAAAGAAAATGTAATAAAATTTCAATAAGGCCCTTTTCTTGTGAAACGTAACAAATCAGACCCAATGTAAAAAGGAACAATCATATTGATAGATAGCTTGAAGAAAATGATAAAGACTGAGGACTTAATTGTAATTATGATTTTTTTGTAAATAAAATTTTCTTAAGGCCCCTTTTCTTGTGTCACTTAACCAATCAGATCCAATTTACAAAGGAATGATCCAAATGATGGTACAATAATTCTATTAAAGATTGAAGAGATTGTGATAAAGACTGAGGACATTCTTGTGTTATTGAGGATTTGGTAAAAAATTTTCATACAGCCCCTTTTTCTGTGATATTAGACTGATCTGGAAAGAACAATTCAAATGATGGTACAAACATTCTCTGAAAGTTTGAACAGAATCTGATGAAAACTGAAGATTTAATTATGTTAACAAGGATTTTTTGAATGAAATTATTGTAATGCCCCTTTTTACATGATACTTGACTGATAAGACAGAATTTGTAAAGGAACAATCCTTATGATGGTCAATCATTCTGTGAACAAACTGAAAAGAATCTGATGAAAACTGTTGACTTTATTGTGGTACAAGGATTTTAAAATGAAAATTTTCATACCTTCTCCTGTGATGCAGATCAGGTCCTAATGTCAGCATCAAAGATCGGTATTATTATGCAATCATTCTGTTTTCATCAGACCCCATTTTGAAAAGAATGATCCTTTTAACCTTACAATCATTCTGTTAAAGTTTCAACAAAATCTGATCAAAGCTGTGGGATTTATTGCATAAGTGAGGATTTTAAAATAATTTTCATACCACTCCTTTTCCAATATTACTTGATTGATCAGACCCAATTCTAAAGGAACTATCCTTGCAATAGTATAAGGATTCTGTGAAAGAATGACATCTGTGGACTTTATTCCATTAAATAAAATTATCTTAATTGAATTTTCATAAAGCCCCTTTTCCTGTCTTTCTTGACGGATCAGCCCTAATTCCGAAAGGAACGATCCTTATGATGGTACAATCATTCTGAGAAAGTTTGACGAGAAACCGATAATATCTGTGAACTCTAGAATTATAACAAGGATTTTCAATAGATTTTCAATTGAATTTTAATAAGGCCCCTTTTTTCCATGTTACATGACAGATCAGACCCAATTCTGTGAAAGTTTGAAGAGAACCTGATGAAAACTGTGGACTCTAGAGTGTAAAGAAGGAAAAGTTTACGGCCGGCTGGATGGACAGACACACAGACGCGGGATGGGAAAAAGCCATTGCTATAGCTCTTCTAGTTTTTGGCCAGTAGAGCTAAAAATTGGATAGCATCTTCAATCATGGTAGAAATTACAGGCATTTTTGCACCTTATTTGCTACATCAGCCTGAATGTATTTATCATGAAAGTCATTTAGTTTTGTATTACATGTGAGGCAACTCATTTACACAACAGGACCATCATGGTCCTGAATACGATTACTCAAGGCTTTAAGATATATACAAAATATCAAAGCTCTATCTATATCCAACAATTTTGGAGAAGAAGTTTTTAAAAATTTCTCCTTTAATCACATGTAAAGCAAAGTTTCCACAACAAAGGGCTACTTTTCAGAGTTGAGTCATTCCTTGAGGTATTTTAGTATAATTTTCAGAGGGGTCATTCTTTGCGGTAATTTGGTCACAGGTCACTAGGTGATGATATATACCAAATATCAACACTCTATGCCTTACTGTTTGGGAGAAGAAGAATTCTAAATTTTTCATTCTTTGTTCCAATATAAATGAGGTGTGCCTGGGTTGGGCCCAAGTATGACCCAGGGGAAATCATTTGAACAAACTTTATAGAAGGAGGTGCTGCTTACCAAATATAAATGCCCTCAGTTTTTCTTGTTTCAGTGAAGAAGAGTTCTAAAAATTTCATTAAATTCACCCATTTTGTTGACATGGCAACTGAGTGATTTCAATTATTTGATTAATTTTTGAAATTTTCAAAGAGCTTCATCCAGGAACATTCCAGCCAAATTTCAACAAGATTGGCCCACTGGTTCAGGAGAAGATGTATTAGAAATTGTTGACAGATGCACAAGGGCACCAGATGCTGGACAGTGGGTGATCACAATAGATAACCTTGGTCAATGAGACAAGTCTAATGAGTTCCAACAACATAGCAGCAACTTTTTAGTCAATCCTTGAGTGGTCGCTTAATACAATATTGACTGTATATAGAAAATAGCCTGGCCCACAATAGCCATGTTCATTAGCCCTTAATAATTCTATAGATACTTACCAAAGATCCATCAACTTGCTTTTTGAAGATTGTCACCTACGTACCATAAATTAAAATTACCCGTGCCACTAAAAGCATTATTTATTATTCAATCAAATTTTTAAGGAATCCTAAGCACTGTCACTAAAGGACCATCCATATGAAATTTAGTTAACAAGAGGACCATGATGGTCCTAATTTGCTCCCCTGAGTATGATGGTTCATGGCTTTATGATATAAAGAAAATAGCAAAGCCCTCTGTCTAATTATTTTGGAGAAGATGTTTACAGATTTCTCTTTTAATCATAGGTATATTGATGATCCCACCATATACCACTAATTTCCTGAATATGGTAATGCTTTGAAGTATAGACATCAATACATACCAAGTATAAAAGCTCTAGGCCTAATGCTTTAGGAGAAGAAGGTTTTCAAAGATATCATTATTTATTCCTAACTAAAATTAGGGATTGCACAGAAAAGGGCTAATTTTTTAAGTAATTTGGTAGAGAGTCAATGGCTGATGATATGTACCAAATATCAAAGCTCTAGGCTTTATGGCTTGGAGAAGAAGATTTTCAAAGATTTCCTTCTTTATTCTTTTGTAAAATCAGGGATCACAAAGAAAAGGGCTAATTTTCAGAGTATGATAATTCTTTGAAGTATTTTGGTAGAGGGTCAATATATGATGATATGTACCAAATATCAAAGCTCTAGGCTTTATGGTTTGGGCGAAGAAGATTTTCAAAGATTTCCTTCTTTTATTCTATGTAAAATCAGGGATCATTAAGAAAAGCGCTACTTTTCAGAGTTCAGTAATTCTTTAAGGTATTTTGGTAGAGGGTCAATAGATGATGATTTGGACTAAATATCAAAGCTCTAGGCCTTATGGTTTGGGAGAAGAAGATTTTAAAAGATTTCCTTCTCTATTTCTATGTAAAATCAGGGATCACAAAGAAAAGGGCTAATATTCAGAATAAGTTAATTCTTTGAAGTATTTCGGTAGAGGGTCAATAGATGATGATTTGTACCAAATATCAAAGCTCCAGGCCTTATGGTTTGGGAGAAGAAGATTTTAAAAGATTTCTTTCTTTATTCCTTTGTAAAATCAGGGATCACAAAGAAAAGGGCTAATTTTCAGAGTATGATAATTCTTTGAAGTATTTTGGTAGAGGGTCAATATATGATGATATGTACCAAATATCAAAGCTCTAGGCCTTATGGTTTGGGAGAAGGAGATTTTTAAAGATTAACTTCTTTATTTCTATGTAAAATCAGGGATTGTTCAGAAGAGGGCTAACTTTCAGAATATGGTGAATCTTTGAAGTATTTTGGAAGTGGGTCAATAGATGATGATTTGTACCAAATATCAAAGCTCTAGACCTTATGGTTGGGGAGAAGAAGATTTTTAAAGATTTCCTTCTTTATTTCTATGTAAAATCAGGGATCACAAAAAAAAGGGCTAATTTTCAGAATATGTTAACTTTTTGAGGTATTTTGGAAGAGGGTAAATAGATGATGATATATACCTAATATCAAAGCTCTTGGCCTTATGGTTTTGGAGAAGAAGATTTTTAAAGTTTTCCTTCATTATTTCATTGTAAAATCAGGGATCACAAAGAAAAGGGCTAATTTTCAGAATATGGTAATTCTTTGAAGTATTTTGGTAGAGGGTCAATAGATGATGTTGTATACCAAATATCAAAGCTCTAGGCCTTATGGTTTGGGACAAGAAGATTTTTAAAGATTTCCTTCTTTATTTCTTTGTAAAATCACGCATGGCCCAGAAAAGGGCTAATTTTCAGAATATGGTGAATCTTTGAAGTATTTTGGTAGAGGGTCAATAGATGATGATTTGTACCAAATATTTAAGCTCTAGGCCTTACCGTTTTGGAGGAGAAGATTTTTTAAGTTTTTTCACTCCGTTGCCATGGCAACCAGAGTTCTTCATGGATTTCAATTCTTGAAGTATTTCGAAAGAGCATGACCTAAGGATCATTTCTGTGAAGTTTCGTTGAAATTCCATGGTTAGTTTAGGAGGAGAAGATTTTTTTGTAATTGTGAACAGACGGACGGACAACGGACGGACAACGGACGGACAACGGACGGACAACGGACGATGACTGATCACAATAGCTGCCTCAGAGCACTTCGTGCTCAGGGGAGCTAAAAATCCATCTACTGGTTTCTGAGAAGAAGATTTTCAATGTTTTCACAATAATTCTGCCAATTAAAGCCAAGTTTATCATCTGACCAAAATTATTTGAAAGAATCTGATAAAGGGTCACAAAAGGAACATTCCTGTGAAATTTGGTTGAAATCCACCTTCTTGTGAGAAGATTTCCAAAGTTTTCACAATGTATGAAATTTAACTCTGCCATAATAGCCATATTTTTGTTAGATAAAATCTCTTTCAAGGAATATGATAAAGGGTCGCCAAAAATTCATTCCTGTGCAATTTGACTGGTTTCCGAGAGCAAGATTTTCAAAGTTTTCACCATATATATGGAATTTAGCTCCGCCCATAAAAGTCATGCTATTCAATCTACCAAAATTCTTTGAAGCAATCTGATAAAGGGTCATTCAAGATTCATTCCTATCATGGTTCTGAAATTCCAATGCCCAACCTGTCCGACATGGGGTTTTCTACTTCTCAATGCAAATATTTTCTTCATTACTCACAATGTTTTCTACCCCAAAACAAACAGATTCTGAATCTTCAACTTCTAACAGTTTTCCGTCCAGTCTAAACATCCTCCGTTTCGATTGATTCATCTTTGGTTTAGAAGAAAATTGCTGTCTAATAATGATCAAAATGAAGAGCGTAAATTGAGTCATTTATGAGAGAGTTGTTTGGTTTCTTGCGTCTTGTATTGATTATGTAATATAAGGAAGTGTCTCCGTCTAATGAGACAAATTGGATAGACCACTTGTTGACATGATTGTGGAAGGTGCCGAAATACTGTATTTCTCCTAATAAATACTTTTCATAGCTATGAACAGGTGGGCTATAATGGCCCTGAAATACCCACTCGAGTTAACTGTCCAGACAAACTGTCTGACTCATTTTAAGATTTACAGAGTATCGGTAACAAGAGGGCCATTGGCCCTAAAGCACTCACCTGAATCTATGACTATAGAAGTAAAATAGCACAAGTGACCTTATTTTAGCCAAAAATGACCCATTATCAAATCTTTTCCAAGAAATCAAACATTCTTACCAAGTTTCAAGGTATTTGTGCAAGAAAAGAAGAAAGTGAATTGGAAAGATGTCTTTATATTAGACCTTGTGACCTAGTATTTGACCCCATGTGACCTAATATCAAACTTGACAAAGATTTTTATTAAGACAAACCTTTGAATAAATATCCAGGTATTTAAGTCAAAAATATTGTCTATAAAGTAAAAGTTTTTCTCAGATTTGACCTAGTTGTTTTCCCAAATGACCAAAATTTGAATTGTTTGAGATATTTTGAAAACAGATTTTCTGACCAAATATCAAAACCAATTAGGCCAAAAATGTGGCCCCTAGGGTGTAAAAGTATTCCCGAGATTTGGCTTTGTGACCTAGTTTTTGATCCTATGTCAACCAAGATATCATAGACGCAAACATTTTGGCAAAATATCAATTCAATTGAGTCAAAAATAGGGTCTCCATAGTGAAAACAAGATATTTCTAAGATTTGACCTAGTAACCTAGAAAATGGTTGAGATATCATGGACAAATATTTAATTTGAGCCTAAAATGTGGCCTCTAGAGTGCACACAAGATTATTTCTAGGATTTGACCAAGTGACCTAGATTTTGACCCCACATAACACAATATCAAACTTGTCCTAGATATTATACATAGAAACATTCTTACCAAATATCAAGACATTTGAGCCAAAAATATGGCCTCTTGAATGCACACAATGTATTTCTAAATAAGACCTATTGACCTAGTTTTCACCCCATGTGACCAAAATTTGAACTTAGCTGAATAAACATGGGAACAAACATTGTAACCAAATATCATTTGATTTGAGGCAAAAAATTAATATGGCCTCTAGAGTTCACACAAATTCATTTTTAGAATTTGAACTCATGACATTGTTTTTGACGCCAAATAATCCAATATCAAACTTGTCCTAGATATTATGCTGAAAAACATTCTGACCAAATATCAAGAACTTTGAAGCAGAAAATGCGAGCTCTAGAGTGCACACAAGGTATTTCTAAGATTTGACCTAATGACCTAGTTTTTGACCCCATGTGACCCAATTTTGAACTTGGCTAAGATAACATGGAAACAAACATTTTGATGGGATATCATTTGATTTAAGCCTAAAATGTGGCCACTGGAGTGCACATCAGATTATTTCTAGGATTTGACCAATAGACATTGTATTTGATCCCATATAACCAAATATCAAACTTGTCCTAGACATTATGCAGACAAACATTCTGACCAAATATCAAGACATTTGAAGCAGAAATGTGACCTCTAGAGTGCACACAACTTTTTTCTAGGATTTGACCTAGTGACCTAGTTTTGACCCCATGTGCCCAAAATTTGAACTTAGCTGAAAAAACATGGAAACAAACATTGTAACCAAATATCATTTGATTTGAGGCAAAAAATTAATATGGCCTCTAGAGTTCACACAAATTCATTTCTAGAATTTGACCTAGTTTTTGACCCCACATAACCCAATATGGAACTGTCCTAGATACTATGCAGACAAACATTCTGACCAAATATCAAGACACTTGAAGCAAAAATCTGACCCCTAGAGTGCACACAAGGTATTTCTAAGATTTGACCTAATGTCCTAGTTTTTGAAACCATTTGACCCAATATTGAATATGTCCCAGGTTTCACGGAGACAAAAATTCTGACCAAGTTTCAAGACATTTGAGCAAAACTTGTGGCCTCTAGAGTGCACAAAGATGTTGACACACGACGGACAACGGACGATGGATGACAGAAAACAGACACAGTTAGATCACAATAGCTCACCATGACCACTTTGTGGTCAGGTGAGCTAAAAATGTGGCTGGTACAATTCCATAAAAATTAAAAAAGAACACTCAAAAAACATTTAACCTTGTGGTCTAATTTTGACTCAAGAGAGTCAACATGTTTTCTTGCTCAAAACTTATCATAATAAATTTTCTTACTAATTTTGGGAAAAGTGAGAAAAAAATATCATGTACCCGGTAGTCTCTAATAGAATCCACAGGGCTTTTCTTAATTTTCACCAAATGATCAAGTGTTTGACATAAAGGGACTACAATAAGAAAAAGTTCATACAAACATTCTGACCAATTTTCAGGTTATTTTTCAATTTTCAACTTTTAGTCTGATACTTCGTATCAAACTTGAATGAGATATTCTCACCAAATTTCAAGACATTTCAGTCGAAAATGTGACCTCTCTAGATGCTTTCCTGAACTTTTTACTAGAGGAATGTAAAATAACTGGATTGTGTGGGAATGGGTTGAAGAAAAGTTATTTGTCAAATTACTTTCAAATCACAGCAGAGTGCATTTCATCTTTGCATGTGTAATGTACATTCATTGTCAAATAGGCTAATAGCACATGAAACTGTGTGTAGAGACATTTGCAGAGAAATTTCTTACCTTTTCATCTCCCTGGTTGGTCAAAGACTGTGGTAAGATAATAGGAAATGTCTTCCAATGGTACAACAACTTCTCAGCTAACTGTAAATACATGTATAACAAAACAAGTGTTTTTATGAAACACCATGCCCCTGAAACAGGAATTGTTTAGAAACGGGTGATTTTTATTTGTTTTTCTTTGTTTTAGGAAAAAGGGTTAAATTTTGACCTTGACCTTGATGAAATGACCTTCCCCAGTTGCGCCTTGTTGAGACCTATCTACATACCAAACATTAGCATTGTAACTTAATTAGGGATGAAGTTATAGGAAAATGTTTAGTTGGCAGGTTAAGTTTTTGAGTATGTTTTAGGGAAAAGGGTTAAAATTTTGACCTTGACCTTGAAGAAATGACCTTCCCAAGTTTGGACTTGTTGAGAACTATCTACATACTAAATATTAACTTAATTGTAACTTAATCAGGGTTGAAGTTATAGGTAAATTGGCAGGTTAACTTTTGCAGACAGACAAACAGACATATGGACAGACGGACACCAGTTAAACAATATGCCCCCGATCAATCTAGGCCAAGGTTAATTGATGTTTTGTCACTGACAATCAGAAACTCTTTTGACCAATTAAATCATTCATTCAGACTAGAAGTAAACTTTGAACTCCAACATTTATGTAAACCCTTTCCTTCTTTTCAAATTCTTAGACCTGACCAACTTCAAAGGTTATGCAGACAAAAGTTTAGAGTGGATTTTAATCATTCAACATGGTTGAAAATATTGTAGAAAAAGAAGAAATTGTTTTAAGCAATTTCTTCTTTTCCACAATGTTTTCTGAATAATAAAATCACAGGGACGTAAAAACCAGGGATTAAACAGGAAACAGTAAATTATTTTTTGTTAGTTTGACTCCAAAATAACTGTAACTAAAGCTTAACCCATTCCCACATGATGATGCTTTTAAACATCCCTCAAGAAAAGCAACTGAGAATACATTGTGTAAAAATAAGAAATTGCTTGTCACAAGCAATTTCTCCATTTTAAACGATGTTTTCTACCCTAAAAGTTGAAAAAAATCTAAAATTTCATAAACTTTAAAATGTCGTCTGCACCTCCTTTCAATTTGGACCAATCTTAATTTTTCTTGAGTGGGAAGGGGTTAAATCAACCAGACTGCTCAAAAATGTGCCCCAAGGAGCATTATCTTAGTTCAATCAGTTGCTGAAGAGCCTAGTGATATGCCAAAAAATTTTGCTAATTCTTGACGTTTTATCATTATATGCAAGGCAATCAGCTTTCTTTGAGTGCGTTTGTCTTTTGATATTAAATAATGAGTATGGGTTTGAAATATTGTGGCACTTTTTATGATTCTTGAAATATATTTCTTGTTTTTATTCCTTGCAATGACTGTGTAACCTCTTTGTCAATATAGGGTGCCCAACAAGCTCTTAAATTCAATTGGTTTATATAACTAGATTTTCAGACACCTACATACATGCCAAACTCAGTTAGATTTTATTGATTCACTGCACTCCGCTAGAAACTTGACAATATAAGTAATTTGGACAAGTCCTACCATATGAATGTGCTTGAGTTTTTCATTTCTTGCAAACCCTTAATCCATTCCAAAATGGCAAAATTTTAGACTCATCGGAAATGAAAGAAGTTGCAGACGATAATTTTTAGTTGATGAAATTTTAAAAATCTTGGTCTTAAATTTGTAACAAGAAATTTCTTCATTTTCCACAATGTTTTCTATAGCTTTTTTCTTGGGGCGTCAAATAGCATCATTTTGTGGGAATGGGTTAATCCAAAACAGAAAATTTTAGACTGGTCAAAATTGAAAGGAGTTGCAGAGGACAAGCAATTTTTTCAATTTACACAATGTTTTTCCAGCTGTTATTCTTGAGAGGCATCAAAAAGTGTTTGGTAATTGGTGAACAGGGTTTCAAGCAATTTCTCCTTTTCTCACAATTCTACCCTGTATGTAATTTGTATTCCAATTCAATTGCAATCTGATATTTTATCTGCAACTTTTTCAATTTGGATCAGCTCAAATTATTGTTGACTGTTAATGAACTTTATGCAGTGAATTCACATTTCTCTAAATGCCTTCTGTCTGTCTTTTTCTTTTCCCTTCCTGTTTTTTGAAATTTCAGTCAAAGTTGAAAGAAGTTCCAGCCAAAAATTAAAAGTGAGTGCAATATGAAAAAGAAACATACTAGAGGATAGAAAATATTGTTGGTAAAAAAGAAATTGCTTGTCACAAGCAATTTCTCCATTATTTTCTAATGTGTTTCCTATCTTAAGAGACAAAGATTCTTAAAATTCCATCATATAAAAATTGTTGTCTGCAACTTCTCTCAATTTTGACGTATTGGAAAGCATTAACCCATTCCTAGATACTCATAATCCTTCCTATTTAAATAAGCCCTTCAAGAAAAAGGCTTTGGAAAACATTGTGGAAAAGGAATCAAGCAATTTCTTTATTATCTCCACACTGTTTTATCCAAAAAGATGAAAAAAATTAAATGTTCATCAAGTTGAAATTGTCGTCTGCAGCTTCTTTCAATTTGGACAAGTCTAAAATTTTGTTGTCCGGGAATGGGTTAAGCTCCAGAAAATCAGCATTATGAGGTAACTGTTATTCACACTTCATACATTCAGTAATGGCTACAGAGTGTGACACAAACATCCAACAGTTTCTTTATTGTATTGTATTTGATCTTGGAGAACTGGTTTCCCCTGCAAGTGATGGATTAATGTTTCAATAATTTTCAGTTGAAATGAATTCCTGTTAAAACTTGTGCTTTACAAGTCTGACCTGAGAGAAATCAATGAAAACTTATTTCAACTCTTGGCTGTCAATGTGTAACACTGATTTTGAGATGGAAGAATATCTGCAGCAGTTTTATTTGGAATAGATTCTTGAGCTTGCCAATTACTAGGATGGCATTGCCATAGATCAAATGTACCTATATAACTTGATGTGTTCAAATAAACCTTTTTTGTAATTATTCATAATTGAACTTGATATAGTTAAAACGTACCTGTATAATTATTCATAACTGACCTTGACAAAGGTCAAATATACCTTTTATATTCATTTATAATAGACTGAAATGACATATACCAAATATACCTTTATAATTATTCCTAACTGACCTTGATATAAGTCAAATATACCTTTATAATCAATTATAATTGACTTTGACATATATCAAATAACCCTTTATATTTTAATGATTAATACAATTATTAATGAACTGTTGTAGCAAGCAATATCTACTGTGTGGCAATTGATTATCTGAATTTAGTTACAATTTTAGCCCTAAGGTGATAAGACCCTTATATTTTTTCTTTCTGTATTTCATTTCTTTCCCAATCTAATGCATCTGTCTGAATAAGGGCAAAGGAAATCAAATCAGTGAGAAAGCTGATAATGTACAGATTTACTCTATCTGATTTTCTAAATTTTACGTTACAGTAGATTTATCCTAGAATATCCTTAACATGTTAGAAACTTTAAAAGCTTTAGAAATTGAAGGTTTACTCTTACATTAGGGAGAATTGATCCCACAAATATTCATTTATCTATGATTAATTTTGAAACAGTAATTACAAAAATTACAGCCAGCATAGTTTCTGAATGATATACTTGCTCTGCAGAGTATTCATTCAGAAGCTGTATGTGATTACCCTCTAGCATATACACACTATCTCTGTAACAAGATATCATACAAATACCTCTGCCTCACTGTAACATGGTATCATACAAACACACTATCCCTGTAACAAGATATCATACAAATACCTCTGCTTCACTGTAACATGGTATCATACAAACACACTTTCTCTACTAATGGTAACATTCAAACACCTCTGCCTCACTGTAACATGGTATTATACAAACATACTATCTCTGTAACATGATATCATACAAACACCTCTGCCTCACTGTAACATGATGTCATACAAACACACTATCTCTGTAACATGATATCATACAAATACCTCTGCTTCACTGTAACATGGTATCATACAAACACACTTTCTCTATCATTGGTAACATTCAAACACCTCTGCCTCACTGTAACATGGTATTATACAAACATACTATCTCTGTAACATGCTATCATACAAACACCTCTTCCTCACTGTAACATGATATCATACAAACACACTATCTCTGTAACATGATATCATACAAATACCAGCCGCCGTCATAGCGCAGTTGGTAGCGCGTCGGACTTTCATTCAAAGGGTCCCGGGTTCGATCCCCGACGGCGGCAATACTCTTTCCGACATTTGTCTACCACCAATGGGCAGATAATCGTAAGCCTATGTGTGATAGCAGCTGGAGGCTAGGAAAGGGTGTAGTGGTAGTACTGGTGCGAGAAATACCAGGAATCCATTGTTAGGTGCTCCAGCCGCCGCGATATAACTGAAAGAATGTTAAAAACGGCGTTAAACCCCATTCAAACAAACATACAAATACCTCTGCTTCACTGTAACATGGTATCATACAAACACACTTTCTCTACTAATGGTAACATTCAAACACCTCTTCCTCACTGTAACACGGTATTATACAAACATACTATCTCTGTAACAAGATATCATACAAACACCTCTGCCTCACTGTAACATGATATCATACAAACACACTATCTCTGTAACATGATATCATACAAATACCTCTGCTTCACTGTAACATGGTATCATACAAACACACTTTCTCTATCATTGGTAACATTCAAACACCTCTTCCTCACTGTAACATGGTATTATATAAACACAATATCTGTGACATTAAATCATACTAAACACCTCTGTCTCACTGTAACATGTTAACATTCAAAACCTCCATCTCTGCAACATGGTAAATGTATCAAATAAACATATCTGTCTCACTGTAACATGTTAACATTCAAAACCTCTATCTCTGCAACATGGTAAATGTATCAAATAAACATATCTGTCTCACTGTAACATGTTAACATTCAAAACCTCTATCTCTGCAACATGGTAAATGTATCAAATAAACATATCTGTCTCACTGTAACATGTTAACATTCAAAACCTCTATCTCTGCAACATGGTAAATGTATCAAATAAACATATCTGTCTCACTGTAACATGGTAGCATTCAAACACTCTATATCTGCAAAGTAGTATCATACAGCCATCTCTGTCTCACTGTAACATAGTGCAATTCAAACACTATATCTCTGTAACAAGTTACTTGTATCATATAAACACCTCTGTCTCATTGTGACATGGTATCGTTCAAATACTCTATATCTGCAAAGTAGTACCATACAATCACTGCAACATGGTAAATGTATCACATAAACACCTCTGTCTCACCGTAACATAGTAGCATTCAAACATTCTAACTCTGTAACATGGTAGCATGCAAACCCTGTCTCACTCTAACATGGTAGCATACAAACACTGTATCTTTGTAACATAGTAGTATGCAAACACACAATCTTCAAACACCATCTCTATTACATGGTATCATGCAAACTCTCTATCTCTGTAACATGATAGTATTAAAACATTTTATCTCTATAACATGGTAGCATACAAACACTGCTTTGATGTTACATGGTTTCATGTAAACATTCAATCTCTGTAACATGGTAGTATTAAAACATTCTATCTCTGTAACAAAGTAGCAAGCAACACTGTTTTAATGGTACATGGTTTCAAGTAAACATTCATTCTCTGTAACAAGGCAGCATTCAAACACTCTGTCTGGCTGTAGCATACAACACTATTTCTCTGTAACAAGGTATCATGCAAACTCTGCCTTGATAATACATTGTATCATACAAACACTAAGTCTGGCTGGAACATGGTAGTATGTCGACACTCTGTCTCACTGTAACATGGTGCCATACAAACTCTTAAACTCTCGAACATGGTAGAATGTATACCCTGTCTTGCTGTAATATGATATCTTCCAAACACTTTAGCTCTGTAACATGATTTCATACCCTGTCACATGGTAACATGCAAACTCTGTTACAATGTTAACAGGTAGCATACAGACACTTTATCTCTGTAACATGGTAGCATGCAAACACTCTACCTCTGTTACATGGTACCAAGTACTGCCTCACAGTAACATGACAAAAGCTACAACCTAAATCTAAGGGAGAATAACCCAGCTGGCTATCTCATTAACCCTTTACCAGACAGAAAAAAATAGACTGGTCTAAATTGAAAGCAGATTCAGTCACAAATTAAAGTTTAAAGTTAAAGTTTTTTTGTCTTTAAGAGCACAAGATATTGAGGACAATGAAGAAATTGCTTTTCAAATCCTTTTTCTTGAGTTGAGTAAATTAGAATAGGTTAAAATATCTTTTACTTGTTATGATCTAACCTATTTCAAATAATCCCACATTTTTATGCACCTACAAAAAAATATGCAAAAAGAAAATTAAGAAATTGCTTATAACAAGAAAGACATTGATTTTTATAATTCCATTAACTTAAAACTGTCATCTGCAACTTCTTTCCATTTGGATCATTCTAAAATTTTGTCATCTGGTGATGGGTTAAAAGCCTGCATGATCAAGTGAACTTGAGGTTGGTACACCTGTGATGAGAGGCTTCAAAGACTGTGGGTTTGAATCCAGGCAATGCAGGTTTGCTAGCTTTGTTTTTGAGAAAGACATTCATGCTTATAAAAAGAAAATTTTACTATTTCCACAAAGATATAAACACATATGTGAGATGTGAGAGATTGATAAAGAAGTCCAGGGGACAACATGTTGAGCCCACAGAATAATTAATCTTAAGCTGTAACCTTATCCATCATATGATGGCAGAATTTTAGACTGGTCCAAATTGAATGGGTTTACAGACAATAACTCAAAGTTGATGAAATTTAAGATTTATTCAATTTTCTGGGCAAAAACTTTGCGTAAAATGCTTTCCTAATAGTTACCCCTTCATGGGTGTCAAAAAGCGCAATTGTGTGGGAATGAGTTAACCTTGGAGCTCTCTGAACATTCTTCATAAATGGCTTGACTACTCACTAAGTAATTTTGAAATTCATACATAAATGTAAGAGATATACTCATTACAAGCTCAATTTGAACATTTAACCTTGAGTTGAACTTGAAACCTTGACCTTTGAGCTGTCCTAAAATTTGTTTCAAATGATGGAGAACCATTCATAAATGTATGATATATTATGCTATGGAGAAATTTAGACAAACTGACGCGCTAACATGCTTACAGGTGTAATACATTGACTTGCCATCATGAAAACTATTATCTCACTCATAGCAAGCAGGCTTGACAAAACAAAATGAAAGACCCACAAAGATACATGTATCAACTGGCCATATCCCAGAAGCACATGAATTTACCCATTCCTACCCAACAAAATCTTACATTGCATGATCCAAATCAAAATAACATGCAGATGACAACTTTAGTCAACAAAATTTTTAAAACCTTGTCTTTTTGGGTAGAAAAATTGTGGATAATGAAGAAATTGCTTGTAACAAGCACTATATTCATTTTCCACAATGTTTTCAAAAGCTTTTTCTTGAGGGGCGTACAAAGGTAGGACAAGCAACTTTTTTTTTCAAATTATGTTTTCTACCTCATAAAGTCCTTTCTTTTTAATTTAAACAAACTTTGTTATATGCAGTTTCTTTAAATTTGGACCTGTCTAAAATTTGAAATGGATTTATAAATATGTCAATTCCTAGTATAAATGTGATACAAATCTTAAATGCACTTTTGGTATCTCAAAATATTGTCATTATCCCTAAATCTCCATTTTTGTATAAATGATTTATTTCTTTTATTGCAATATTAGAATGAATTTTAATGCTTTATAAACATACCTTGAAACATTGAAACAAAATCAAACAACCAGAAACAACACATATGACTGGAAGATTCATGAGTGATTTCAACCCTTTTCTGTACAAACCCTGGATTTTACGTCACTGTGATTTTATACTTGAGAAAACATTGAGGAAAAAATAGAAATTGCTTATAACAATCAATTTCTTCTTTCCCCACAATATTTTCTACCATATAGGATGGTTTTCTTTTCAAATTGCATACAATCTCAATGTTGTCTGCAACCTCTTTCATTTTAGACCAGTCTAAAATTTAATAAAACAGTAAAGGGTTAATCCAGAAATAAAAACCTTGTTTCTTTTTACTATCTGACATTAATCTATCTATTTTTTCTTTAGACAGTTGTATCAATCTCATAGAATGGGCCTTAAAGAATCTTGTTAGTGCTTTAATCTAGACAACAATATTTAAGACCTGGACCAAATTCAAAGAAGTTGCAGATGACAATTTTAAGTTGACAAAATCTTTAAAATGTTAGTCTTTTGGGGTAGAAACATTGTGGATGATGAAAAAATTACATCATTTTCCTCAATTTTTTCAAACTTTTTTTTTTTTGAGGGGGGTGTGTGTCTCCGGCATCCAAAAGCACCATTGTGTGGGAATGGGTTTACTATATTGGAATACACCTATCTGCTTTATTATTTCCATAGATAGTTGTATCAGTCTCCGTAAAATGGGCCTTAACCCATTCTCACACAATGACAATTTTTGACGCCCTTCAAGAAAAACAATAAGAAAAACAATGTGCATAATTAAGAAATTGCTTGCAATATTAAACAGTGTTTTCTACCCAGAAAGTTGAAAAATCTAAAATTTTATCAACTTTAAATTGCCATCTGCAACTCCTTTGAATTTGAACCCATCTAAAATTTTGTTGTCTGGTAATGGTTAAAGAATATCATTAGTGCCTCCTGTCACAATTTCACACCTTGAGTGTTCTGATTGGCCTAAAATAATTGTTCATAACTCCATTTCCAAAATTTTGAGCACGCAGCTTTTTGTATGCCTGTGCACAAAATAGTTCCATCAAAAAGGTATTAAAATTTGAATAACTAGAACTTGTCACGAATATGTGACTTAATACCCCCGCATGTGCTTTCAGTGCAATGAGAGCTTTAACAATACAAGGACATAGCTACTGACTTTGCTTTTCTAGAAAGCAGTTCGTGACAAAAAATTGGTAGTATATAGCTGTATATATCTACAAAGCATAAATAATGTCTAAGTTCAAGGGAAGATAATTCTTGAACCAGGGGGAATGAAGACTTCAAAATTGCGTCAATATGTGGTCAATCTTTGTATAAAGTTTAAATGGTACTGAAGCAAAACTGAAGGAGGAGTTTGCGACACAAAATGTATGTATACCCAAAGAATACAGTTCATAACTCCATGAAAACAAAAAATATTCTCTTCATTTCTTAAGAATTTTTGTAGGCTGGCATGTAAAACAATGTAATGAGTGCTCTTTACAAAAACACAAAATAACAAGGCTAACTGTGATATTTTGGTCACAAAACTGCTATGTAGCCTTTAAGAATGGATATAGTAGTTAAAATATGAATAGATGTACAAGTTATAATGGGTTATCAAAGGTCGATTTTGTGTATACTTATATAGGCAAATTTGACCTTCAACCACTCAGTAGAACTTTACATCTATAGTGAAATGTTTTTTTCCCAAATATTTACAAACAAACAGCTTGGAGGAAATACAAATCTGGTTTTTTGAAATTAATTAAACATTTTTCCAAAACAAAAACTGTTTTTATATCACAATAATCTTTGAATGTCAATAATTTTCGCATGAGATAACAAAGCAAAATATATTTTCTCTGCATACAACTAAGATTTTTGCTAAAAAAAGTCTTTCATACAAAAAACACATCAAAATAGGTTGTTTTAACCCTTTTTATGCTACATAAAATCCTCTGTAGAATGGCATTTAACCCTTTCCTGGTTTTTGAAATTTTAGACTGGTCCAAATTGAAAAGGAATGCAGACGACAATGAAAATTGGATGCAATTCCAAATAAAACAATCCTAGGTGATAGAAAACACTGTGGGAAAAGGAAAAATTGCTTATTATAAGCAATTTCTCCTTTTTCCACAATGTTTTCTCAAGTATAAAATCACAGTGACGTAAAATCCCGGGTTTATCCAGGAAAGGGTTAAAGATGAAAAGGCTAAAACACTGGAATCACTCATTGTTGGTTAACCCTTGTCATGCTGAACCCGGAATATTCCAGTTTTGGCAGGAGGTATAGACTAAGATCAGACTGCACTTATGTGCAGGCTGATCTTAGTCTAAACCTCCTGCTTGTACTTTTCCTGCCAGAGTTGTTTATGAAGTTGATTTCTAAAAAAAATATTCATTTTTTATCGACAAATTCTATCAAAGCTTTCAGCCCTTTGATTTGACAGCAATTCAGTAAGGTAATTTATACAGCATGACAAGGGTTAATATTCATTTTGAAAGTCTATCTTTCAAACAACTCTAGCTTAAAAGGGACAGCAGGTGGTGTAGACTGGAATCAAAATGCACATATATGCAGTCTATACCACCTGCCAAAACAGGAATTTTCCAGGTTCAGCATGACAAGATTTAAGATATTATGTGATTAGGATGGATCATGGATAACCTACAAAACAGTACAAAAAGTGATGTCGGAAGCTGACCCCATCAGAGAGACCAAAATATCCCTAATGACCAGTGATTCAGCACTTTCAGTACTTTGACATATTCTGTATTAGTTGGTCAAGTTCCTTAGCAGCTGAAATAAACCATTCCCACACAATTCTTCACGAACATTGTCAACAGTTATGAAATTCCTTGCAGCAAGCAATTTCTTCTGGGTCTACAATATTTTCTACACTATAAGACGAAGGTTCCCTTTTATAAGCAATTACTTTAAATTTGGATGTTTGCCATATAAATGGGTGGACCTGTAACCACACAATGACGTTTTCTGATGCCCCCTGAGAAAAATAATTAGGAGAACATTGTGGAAAATGAAAAAATGCACGCAAGAAGTACATTTTTCTACTTTTCCACAATATTTTCTACCAAGAAAGCTGAGAAAAAACTTTAAATTGTTGTCAGTGACTCCCGTCAATTTGGACCAGTCTCAAATTTTGCTGTCCAGTAATGGCTTAACCCATTACCAGACGGCAAAAATTTAGACAAGTACAAATTGAAAAGAGAGCTGACGACAATTTAAGGTCTACAGACCTTTACAATTTTCATCTTTCTGGGTTGAAAACATTCTGGAAAATGAAGAAATCGCCTGGTTCAAGCTATTTCTCCACTTTACACAATCTTTTCAGAATCAGCTTTCTTGAGGGCTGTCAAAAATCCTCTTTGTGTGGGAATGGGTTAAGTACTTGGGTAGAAATAACACACAATGTCCAGCTGACCATCTTCATAACAAAGAATGTAAAGAAAACTATCCAAAGAATGTGGTAAATTACATTATGATTGGGGGTAGTTATATCTGATATAAACAACCTGATGGATTTACGACCTATCTAATTCAGTATTTCTAACAAGCAGCATGATATTCACTGCTTGTGGAAAAAGGATTCTGAGGCCAAGCAGTCCACAGATAAGAGATTTCAGAATACTTCAGCTTGTATTTCATCCAATTCCAAAATACTGGTTTATCCCATTCACACACAGTGACGCAGCTTTTAAACGCCTCTCAATATGAAAGCTTTGGAAAACATTATAGAAAATGAAGAAATTGCTTATTACAAGCAATTTCTTTTTTTTCCGCAATGTTTTCTATCCCAATAGACAAAGATTTTAAAGATTTCATCAATTTAAATTATTGTCTGCAACTTCTTTAAATTTAGACCAGTCTGAAATTTTGACGTCTGCTAATTGGTTATTTGTGATCACACCTTATTCTTCCACTTATCCCGTTACAAATAAATAAATCTTAGAGTGATTCTAATTGAAAGACATTGCAGACGACAATTTAGATAAAAATTTTCATTTTTTCTGTCTTTTGGGTAGAAAACTTTGGGGATAATGAAGAAATTGCTAGTCAAAAGCAATTTCTTCATTTTCCACAATATCTTCTCAAGTCTTTCTTTAGGGGCGTAAATAGGCGGGATTTTGTGGAAATGGGTTATCTAAATAGATTCCTTTCAATTCTGCTTCACAGCTTGAAAGTAAGGCCATTTAAAGGCTAAAGATCACTGTCTGTACATACTTTGACAAATTTAATGCTCTTTCTTTACCATTTCCCATATAATCCCACTTTTTTACACCCATCAGGAAATAGGTTAAAACACTGTGGTAAAAGAAGAAATTGCTTGTTACAAGCAATTCCTTCATTATTCACAATGTTTTCTGAAACCTTGCACCTATTTCTTATGTCTAACACTTTGCACAACAAAATTCTATAGATGCACCCACCAAGAGGTGTACTCTCATTTGATACCAAGGACCATAATCCTGTGACCTTAACTTTTGACTTACTTTTCAAAAATTTAACTTTGGCATTTTTTTATTAGTCTTTCCATCTTGAATCGTCTGATTTAAAGAGACACAAACAAAGTGGTATTCTTTTGTTTCAGACAATATTGCCCTATGTTAAGGTTTTTAGAGCAAGTAAGCCTGATTAAAGTTTAGGCAAAAAGTTTTAAAAATGGGTCACAAGGTCAAAAGGTTACAGATCATTGTCTTAACCCTTTCCTGGACAATCCCTGGATTTCACATCACCGTGATTTTATACTTGAGAAAACATTGTGGAAAAGGAGAAATTGCTTGTAACAAGCGATTTCTCCTTTTTCCACAATATTTTCTACCACATAGGATTGTCAGATTTCAAATTGCATGCATTTTTAATTGTCGTCTGCAACCCCTTTCAAATTGGACCAGTCTAAAATTTCATAAAACAGGAAAGGGTTAAAAGACAGCTTAGTATGAGGCCCCTAGGTTCATTATTTGGTTTTACATGAAATTTTAACCAAAGGAGATGCCATTAACCAAGATTGACACGGATATCCAAGGGAATGACAATAGCTCTTCAAAGACTGTCTGCCCAGGAGAGCTAAAAACGGAATGTTTAGATTACATTACAGCAGGAGAGGTGTTTTAATTGATTATTTCTATCCTATAGACAGATGTACGTAGTAATTGAGGCCTGTGTAAATTTGAGATGTAATGAGGGGTAACCATCAATTATCATTCTATATGGCCTGCAAATACATTCTATTTTGCAGTCTGTTGAGCTCACTTCATGGAAAAATCTCAAGTCAAACTCTTACAGAAAACTATGGCGCACTAAATGGTTCAAAATTCAGGTGTGTGTGCTAAATTATTGAGCGTTTAAGAGTAAAAAAATGTGCCCCTATGTCTAAATTACAAATGCACATAAATATGAAGGTATTAATTTTTTTTGTGTGCACTTTCAAAATTTAGGTGTGCAGACTTAATTCTAACTGGTTTACCTATATTATTTACACATGCACTTTTGTATGCTCAGACGACTTATAATGAACTTTTGGCCCTATCTGTACACCATAGAAAATGTTTTATGTAATTTCCTAAAATGAAGAGTAGAAACTTACTCTTGCTTGAAAGTATAGTGAAAAGTATCAGACTAGCTAATTCATGATTTCTCTTATCTGTTTCAATAGTGAATATTGTCAAGAAATTGTATATGTTAAAGCAAAATAGCTTACTCTTATAAGTTTGCAGGCCTACCCTGGTCATGCTGTACCAAGATTATCCCTTTTTTGGAATGAGATATAGACAAAGATCAGCCTGCACATATGTAAAGTTTAATCTTATCGTAAACAAGCCTGCTTGTGTCTTTTGAGTCGCAATTGTTTACAATGAAAATTTTCAAAATAACCTAAATTAGTGCTTCTAGTGCTCCCAGCTCTTTGATTTTAATGCCATTTATGAAGAGGGTTTTATTCAGCATGATAATCACTCAGTTTTTAGAAAATATTTCTTAACAAGGAATCTTCATTCTCTAACCCATTAACAGATGGCAAAATTTTAGACCAGCCCAAATTGAAAGGTATTTCAGACGACAATTTAAAAGTTAGGAAAGGTTGGATTTTTTTTCACTTTTTGAGTAGAAAACATTGTGGATAATGAAAAAATTGCTTGTAACAAGCAATTTCTTCATCATCCTCAATGCTTTCCAAATTTTTTTTTCTCAGGGTGTCTAAAGGCGTCATTGAGTGGGAATGGGTTAGATGTCTTGAAAAAGCAATCTGCCTCTTCTCCCACAGAAAAGAATGAGGGAGAAGATAATTCTGGCATAGGCAAGAGCTTTTTACCATCAGTCAGCAACTTTGAAAAAGGTTCAGATATCTGATTGTGCGCTATGTACTGCATCATGTAAATTGACAGATCTCGGCTGTCAATCAAAGAATCAATCTACCAATCAAATCGATCATTTAGCGAACTTTGAACTCTTACGTAACCCAACATTTATGTGAAGATTTTTGTTGGATTGATGGATTGGAGACTTAAACATTGTAACTTCAGCTTATTCAGGCTGTAGTTACAAAGTTTAGGTCACCATTAAACCATTTTTACTTTATTGTTACATGTTACTGACCATAAATTTCGCAAAATAAAGCCATTCAAGTCTAAATGGAGCTTAGTGGGCCAGCTATTTATCAATTACGGAAAACCCCTGTACTACCCTAATTCCATTTGGGGAGAGGGGGGGGGTGTCTGCTAAAGCTCATTAGATCACCATACAGAGCACCTAGATCATAATATAAGCCAATCTATCCAATTGATCACAAAGATTGCAGCCAGTTAGTCTACTTACCTGCTTTACCTATTACCACACAATTCTGCATTTTTATGCAACAAGGAAATATTGGTATGGACAGTATTGTAAGAAAAGAAGAAAGTACTTGTAGAAAGCAATTTCTTCTTTTCTCACAATGTTTTCTAACTCATATGACCCTTAATTTTTTAATTCAAACCAACTTTGTTTTGCCATCTGCAAACTTTTTCCATTTGGACTAGTCTAAAATTTTATCGTTTGGGAATGGGATTAAGATTGGTTGCCGTCTAACTAGAACACCAAGAAATTAGTAACTAAACCTAGTAACTTTAACCTATTGCCAACATAAATGACAAAACTTTGAATGGTCCAAATTCAAAGAAGTTGCAGAAAACAATTTAAAGCTGATAGGATTTAAAAATCTTGATCTTTTAGGGTAAAAAAAAACATTGTTGATAACCAGAGGCACTTGAGCGCCTGTATGGCTCAACAGGCCTGATTGTACTGATAAAATAAATGCTCAGGATATGATTCCAACCAATCAAAATATGAAAAAGAGTCACCAGTTCCAGTGAAATTTGGTTGAAATCCATTCTCCAGTTTCTGAGAAAAGGATTTTCAAAGCTTTCACCATGTATGGAAATTAGTCCCGCCCAATAAAGCCATGTATATCATCCAATCAAAATTCTTTGAAGGAATCTGAAAAAGGGGCACCAAAGGATCACTTCTGTGACATTTGGTTGAAATCAATCCTCTGGTTTCTGAAAAAAAGATTTCTAAAGCCTTCACCACATATGGAAATTAGCCCTGCCCATTTAAGCCATGTTTAGCATTCGATCAAAATTCTTTGAAGGAATTTGATACAGGGTCACCTAATGATCATTCCTGTAAAATCCAGCCACTGGTTTCTGAGAAGTAGGTTTTTTAAGGTTTTACCAAGTATGGAAATTAGCCCCACATATTAAAGACATGTTTATAATGCAGTCAAACTTCAGCCATGGAACAACCCTGTAAAATATGGTTAAAATCCATCGACTGGTTTCCGACAAGATTTTTCAATGTTTCACCATATATGGAAATCAAACTCGCCCATTAAAGCCATGTTTATCACTCAATCAAAATTCTTTAAAAGGAATCTGATAATGGTCACCTAATGATCATTACTGTAAAATTTGGTTGATGATTTTTCGGATTAAATTTCTTCGAAAGGAATCTAATTAAGTGACATTCAAGGATCATTCCCTTGAAATTTGATTGAATTCTATCCACTGCTTTCTAAGAAAAATATTTTTAAAGGTTTCACCATATATGGAAATTAGCCCCGCCCATAAAAGCAATGTTTGAAATTGGATAAAAATTCCTTGAGGGAATCTGATCTGAATTTTTGTAAAAAATTTGGCCTAAAGGGAACTGACAAGGGTATAGACTAAGATCAGACTGCACTTATGTGCAGGCTGATCATTGTCTATGCCTCCTGCCACAAGAATATTCCGGGTTTAGCATGACAAGGGTTAAACTTTAGTTATGACTTTTAGCTAGCAAGAGGCAGTGATCTGCCAAGTCATTGTGTTTTTGCATCATTTCAACTAAACCTTTCCTGTTTTTCAAAATTTTAAGACATGTTTGAATTTCGAAAGAAGTTGCAAACAACAACTAAAAGTGAGTACAATTTGAAAATGAAGTAACTTACAGGGTAGAAAATATTGTGAGAAAAGAAGAAATTGCTTGTTACAAGCAATTTCTTCTTTTCCCACAATATTGTCTCATGTATAAAATCACAGGGACGTAAAAACCAGGGATTAAAAAGGAAAGTGTTATAAAAAACCTCTCCTTACTTAAAAAATATTTGTAGCTAAATAGTAGTTGTAGTGATCCATCAATTTTGTAAATTAATTTGTCTTTCCATTTTAGACCATGTAAATATCACCCCACCCCCTTAGTAGATCAAAGCAAAGGAAAATATATCAAGCTGGATTAATTTCATGCAAGCTTTTTATGCTTCATCAATCACATCATATTTTATATTGTTTTTAACCTAGCTCATTCACTTAAAGTGAATTCTTATTTAACCCATTACCAGACAGCAAAATTTTAGACTGATCCAAATTGAAAGGAGTTGCAGGGGACAATTTAAAGTTTATGCAATTTTAGTTTTTTTCAAATTTCTAGATAGAATAAAACATTGTTTATTCAACCATGCTTTTATCTTTTTGTCATACAAGTTATAACAGGATTATGTTCTTTTTTTTAAAACTATTCTGCCTTTAACCCATTACCAAGCAACAAAAGTGTCCATGCATGGGAATGGGTTAAAATTTTGACCCATGCCATTAACCCTTTCCTGTTTTTTGAAATTTTAGACTGGTCCAAATTCAAAGAAGTTGTAGACGAGATAAAAACTGGATGCAATTTGAAATGAAACCATCTTATGTGGTAGAAAATATTGTAGTAAAAGAAGAAATTGCTTGTCTGTTACAAGCAATTTCTTCTTTTTCCACATTGTTTTCTCAAGTATAAATCACAACAACGTAAAATCCCTGGTTTGTACAGGAAAGGGTTAACCCATGCCAATAAATACTTTAAAATCTACCAATACATTGTGGAAAAGGAGAAATTACCTCTTGTTAACAAAAATAGTACATATCTTTTTTCTAAGTTATATGCACTCAAATTGAAATGTCTTCAGGGACAACTTTTAATTTGAAACAAAAATTGGACTAAGATGTTGCCTCAAGTTATGGGTTTATCGGAAAATAGGTAAGCAGCAAGGGTATTTCTAACAAATATTTACCATCCCAATTATTTTATCAAAAGATAAAAAGAAAACACTCCTGATCTCATGCTGTGATTATCTTTTTGTTAATCATTTTTTTCCCCTTATTTTTGAAATTCTCAACAAATGCTGCTAAAGTCCTTGATGTAAGATTTCTTGGTGTTGTCCCTGGTAGAGAGGTAGAGTGCCATTTTTTTTATCCAGAGGTCCTGAGTTCAGTTCCTGGGAGCGGCTATTGATCTAGGTTCTTTAATTTGGCCATGCGTTCTTTACAAGTACGGATGTATTCTCCAGGAAGCAAAATTGAGAGGGATTAATCTAAGTTTTAATAACTTGTTTCCCAATTGATTTAAGAAAATAGGTTTAACCAATTACTACACTGAAAATTTTAGACTGGTCCAAATTGAAGAGTTGACAAATCACTACCCACAACTACGCTCCAACAGGGCTGCTTGTCTGAGGTATCAAATGACATTATATAGCATATCATATGAGAAAAGACATCAAACAAATGGCAAATGTTGAATAAGATCACTGGCCCACTTAATATGCTGGCGATGCCAACTGACTGCTATAGGAAGTTCTGCTTCAATATTTCAAAGACATTATTTTACCAAATTTATTGCCACAAACATGTAACAAAAAAGTAAAAGTGTTGGTGGGTGACATTTAAGTGATTTACATTGATGACAGTTAAAGTAAGAGTTCAAAGTTCACATCCGGTCAAAATGAATGATTTGATAGGTCAATTGATTCTTTGATTGTCAACTGCAATGGGTTATTTACAACATCTCAGTTCCTCATCAAAAAAAGTACAATGTATTTGACATTCAAATGTTGGGAGGCCACTTTTTGCATTTCTGGTCTTAATGAAAGATTAAATCAGTTAAGCATTTATTTGCTTGACAGCAGCCATTTGTCATTTATAAGCTATGGTCACACTTAGAATATATTTTTTATTTGCATACTTCCCTTTTTTATATTCCACCATGTTTTTATATATCTTTTTTTCTTATACAGAACTGTTTGAGTCACACAAATCATAACAGGACGATGTCCTTTTTTTTCAAACTATCCTGCCCTTGAAATAATTTTATTCCCAGAAATCCCCATTATAAACAAATTCTCCTTCTCCCACAATGTTTGCATGATATAATTCTTGTTGGTCTTCTCCACGAGGGGTGGCAGGGTAACAGTATAGCAGAGACAATAATATTGCCATCTTAACCATATGATCAATTATTTGAATAATATTAAACAATTCATTTCCACTAAGTTCTCTATTTTTGCTGCAGAAGAATAGCTGTCAAAAAAGTTGAGAGCAATGAAAAATGTATTATTTTCGGAAATTTTGTTCATTTTGTAATTTTAAGTGTCAGAGATGAACCTATAGATAAATCTGTTCCCACTTAATTCTGCCTTTTATACTCCTAAATAAAAAAGGTTTGGAAAACATTATAAACAAGAGGCCCATGAGGGCCTGAGACGCTCTACTGGTTATCAAGTTTTCCGTTAAAGAAATCTGATATTTAAGGAAGTTAATTACTCAAAGAAGAATGCATAAATTAAAGAAAATAAAAAAGGGCTTTATCCCCTTTATCATTTTAAGCAACAATCCTCAAGGCCCCTTTTCCCATGTTTCATGACGGATCCACTCCATTTCCAAAAGAAAGTTACCTTATGACCCTATAATCATTCTGTGAAATTTTTATCAGTATCTGACAATAATTGTGGACTTTATCACATAAACAGGATTGTTTTAAATGAAAATCAATAAGGCCCCTTTTCCTGTGTTTACTGATGGATCAATTTCATTCCAAAAGGAACTTTCCTTACAACCCTACAATTGTCCTGTGAAATTTAAAAGACAATTTGATAATTATTGTGATCTTCATCACATACACAAGAATGTTTTGAATGATAATCTGTAAGGCCCCTTTTCCTGTGTTTCGAATGCCACAATTATTCCATGCATCTTTGAAGAGAATCCGATAAAATGTTGACTTTATTGTGTTAACAAAGATATTAAAATCAAGTTCTCATAAGGCCCCTTTTCCCATGATATTTTACTGTTGGTTTTATCATTCTGTGAAAGTTTAAAGTGAATCTGATGAAATATTGGGACTTCATTATGTTTACTAGAATATTTTAAAAAAAATAATCATATGGCCCCTTTTTACATGATACTTGATGGATTGTACCCAGTTCTGAAAAGAACCATTTAAGTATTTGTACAATCATTCTGTGAAATTTTGAAGTGAATCCAGTGAAATCAAGGAACATCATTGTGTTAACCAGAATATTTAAGAAAGTTTTTCATAAGGCCCCTTTTTATGAAACTTAACAAATCAGACCCAATGTACAAAGGAACAATCCTAATGATAGTTTGAAGAAAATGATAAAGACTGAGGACTTTATTGTGATAATGATGTTTTGTAATAAAATTTTCATAGGGTCACTTTTCTTGTGTCACTTAACCGATCAGACCCAATTTACAAAGGAACAATCCAAATTATAGTACAATCATTCTATTAAAGTTTGAAGAGATTCTGATAAAGACTGAGGACATTCTTATGTTAATGAGGATTTTGTAATAATTTTTCATACAGCCCCTTTTCTTATGATACTAGACAGATCAGACCCAATTTGGAAAGAAACAATCCTAATGATGGTACAAACATTCTGTGAAAGTTTGAGCAGTATCCGATGAAAACTACAGACTTTTTCTTAGTGTAAAGATTTTAAAGATAAAATTTTTATAAGGCTATAAGGCTCCTTTTCCTGTGATACTAGAAGGATCAGGTCTCATGTCAGCATCAACAATCGTAATTATTGTACAATGATTCTGTGAAGGTTTGAAGAAAATCCAATGAAAGCTCTGGACTTAGTTACAAGGATTATAGTTAAAATTCTCAAAAGGCCCCTTTTCCCGTGATACTAGACAGATAAGGCATAATTTGAAAAGAAAGAACCCTCATGATGGAACAATCAATCTGTGAAAGTTTAACCAGAATCTGATGAAAACTGTTGACTTTATTGTGGTACAAGGATTCTAAAATAAAATTTCATGATGCTCCTTTTTCTAACATTTCTCATAATATTTTCTACCCAAAAAGACAAAGATTTTAAAGGTTTCATAATTTATAATTGTCATCTGTAACTTCTTTGAATTTGGGCTGGTCTAAAAGCTTGTCGTGTGGGAATGGGGTGCTTGTCACATGACCTTCAGCTTTGTTCTTGAACTTGCAAATATCCAACTCAACTATACGCATGACACAAGTACACATCAGGGGAAACAACAGTGCAAGGTTATTTTGACACAAATCCTTAAATGTAGAAGGATTTGCTCCAGACAGGGTCTCTTTAGACACTTAGATCTTCAGGTGTGACCTTGAGCTTGAGAGTATCCAAAAGAACTTTACACATGGCCCTTATATTCTGTGAGGGGTGCAAGTCAAGTGTGCAAAGTTATTTTGAAATACATCCTTAAATGTAGAACAAATGCTCCTTACAAGAATTGGACAAACACACACACACACACACACACACAAACATGGACAGAGGTTTCCCCTGGACAAGGTCAATTTCAACAAATAACCTTCAATTTGTGACACTCACATAGGGAATATCCTAAAGAACTTAAGTCTTTATGAATGGCACTAGTACTCTCAAAATGGAACAATAATGTCAGGTTATTTTGAAATCCATCTATAAATGTAGAAGATATGCTCTGGACAAGGTCAATTTTGTCACTGACCTTGACCTTAGGAGTACCAAACAGAACCTTAAGCATGACACTCGTACTCTTAAGGCAAACAATTTTGCTATCTTATTTTGAAAACCATCCATATAAATACAAGGTATACTCCGGACAGGGTCAATTGGAAACTTACCTGTTTGATTTCACTCATGACCTCTGCCTCTTCTGGTGCTACAGAATGGAGTTCTAAGGGAAAACGCAGAGGAACCCTCTGGAAATGAGAAGAAAACAAATGTAAGTAATTCACTCTAACGCACTACAAAATTCTTCCATATATTACATGTATATCTAATTAATACAAAATTTATGATTTGTTCCATTCTGAATGGATTTTAGAGCAACTTTCAAAATTTTGTATTCAAAGAAAAATTGTTTCACAAGAAATTGAAATGCAAATTATGAAGGCCCTGTCACTTAAAGTTTTATCAAATCTTAAAATCATATTTTGCATGACCTTAAAAGATGACCTTCAATGTGAATTATTTGAAATGGTTCTGTACAACAGAAATATGACAGCTCTATCAAGTATTTTCCAAGACAAGGATTATGCTAGCCCTTGAAATATATAAGTAATTGACTCATTGACCATTAAATTCTAGTTTGGGAATAGATACAATAGCAAAAAGAGCATTTATTTTAAGTATACATGTAAAATGATAGAATTTGAAATTAGAGTGTCAATAGTGAAACTCTTATAAAGGAATGGCGGAGGCAGATGATTTAAATGTAGAAAGCATCTTTAAAGATTTGAGTGGACAAAATGACCCCCTGCATAAGAGTTTTTTGGGTTAAAATGGGCCATTTTAGGATTTTTGAGGGCAAAAACCATGGTTTGCAAGGGTAAAATTCAATGTTAAGTATATCGCAGATAAATGCAGAAATGGACAAAAATTTGACATCACACAGGCCAAAAACTATCTGTTGAAACAAGATTTATACTTTTAACTATGGAAATGAAATTATAGACCTAGAAAGGTCAGTCATTTTGAAAACTCTGGACAAACTATGTTTAATTGATATGATTAATATGAAAAAAATAATCAAACAGTATTCAAAGAGTAAAATAGTAACATCTTTACAAACTTCTCTCCTAGATTTATTCTAAAAATTAATTCTTAATTAGTAAATATTCAAACAAAAGTTTTCTGCAAACAACATAGCTCAAAGCTGTTTATCACAAAAAGTGATTAAACAAAGAGCAAAGGTCGAGGTCACTCCTTTAAAGCCTATGACCTCATTATGTTCTGTAAATAGATATAAATAGACGCACTTGGTCACCTGAATCCCTCTTTTGGCCTGAACTTCCTTATGATCCTGGTAATTTAGTTTTTTCTTTAACACCGGAGACATCTCATTCTAGATAGAATTACTTTGTTTCGTAATTTTCTTAACCCATTACCAGATGGCAAAATTTTAGACTGGAATTTTGGATTTTTTCAACTTTCTGTGTAGAAAACATTATGGAAAATGAAGAAATTGCTTGTAACAAGCAATTTCTTCATTTCCACAATGTTTTCCAAAGTTTTTTTCCTTGGGGGCATCTAAAAGTATCACTGAGTGGGAATGGGTTAATGAAGGTCATCAAAAAATCTGTTATAAATCCAAATACATGGCTAAAATATAAATGCATCTGTGTATCCTATCAACAAAATGATAGCAAAAAGATATCAAGGTAGCTGTGGTTTTTGGCTTAGGCCACTGTCAAAGTGTATATATCTATATATTATTACAGTTTTGGTCAGTCTAAAATTGTGTCATTTAGTAATGCATTAAGAATTCACCTCAGGTTCTTTTGGGGTTGGCTCCATTACACCAAGTGCGTCAATACTCTCTGCCATGTCTCCCTTCTCTTACTCTGAAATATACAAAGGTTTAACATTGATAAGATGACTTCAAAAATCTAAATTATTTTTCAATAAGAAATTCAATAACTAAGCTTTTTCGAGTTACAGTTATATTATGGGGTAATTTGGATTGTGGATCGAAATATCTTTAAAATACTGCTAAAAAGGGCTAAAAACTAAAGCCATAAAAGTTAAAACAAGATGTGTTTGTGAAACTCCATGCTCTTGTTATAGCCAGTTTTTTGTGACCTTGATGGATGAGCATGCAACCAACTGGTGCCTTTCAAGCACAGAACCTATTTCCCAAATATGTGCCATATACCTTCAACAGTGTTTGAGTAACAGCAAAGTGTTAAAATGTTCATGTTAAAATGATGTTGAAAAGTTACCTTGATGTATGACCTTGACCTTACAACCAACTAATGCTTATCGATACAAGGAACCACTGTCCAAAATATGAGCCATGATAAGTGACCTTGACGGATGACTTTAACCTGAAAACCAATTTAGGCCCAAACAATGCAAGAAACCTTTGTCCTAAATATAAGTCATGTATATTAACCCATTACCAGATGGCAAAATTTTAGACTGGTCCAAATTGAAAGGAGTTGCATACAACATTTTCAAACATGAAATTTAGATTTTTTTTAACCTTTCAGGTAGAAAATATTGTGGATAATGATTAAATTGCTTGTAACAAGCAATTTCTATATTTTACACATTGTTTTCTGAGCTATTTTTCTTGGGGGCGTCTAAAGTGTCATTGAGTGGGAATGGGTCAAACAGTGTTTGAATAACAGCAGAATGTTAAGTTTTTTTTAGTTAATATTACTGCTCTCAGACAGGTGAACAGACACACATCATCGTTAAAATAATATTCCCAATCTCATGACTGCCACAGCATAATAACAAGAGGGCCGTTGGCCCTGGGGCGCTCACCTGAGATAAAGGCTCTTTTTCTTTCAACAGTCTAATTTCATGTTAAGGTTAGGATTATGAAACAAGTGGGCCACAATTACATATAAAGACTATGAACCTGGGGATCCAAAAGTCTAAATAATAATAATTCTAAGGCCTTAGTGCTGATTTGAAAGAAGGAAAAAACTTTTTCCATGGGTTATAATTTCAGAAATAAGAAAGACGTCTATGAACTGATGCTTCATGTCTATAACCCCCCCCCCCCCCTGGGTCTGCCCCTGGAAACCCTAGGATCATGATTTTAGCTTTTTTGTAAGAGATCAATATACTGATGTTTCATGCAAAATATCAAGGTTCTACGCCTTCTGGGTCAGGAGGAGAAGATTTTTAAAGATTATTTTGAAATTTCACTTTTGTTGCCATGGCAACCAGAGTTTTTAACAGATTTCAATTCTTTTAGCTATTTTTGAAGGGGACCACCTAAGCAACATTTCTGCCAAATTTGGTTCAAATCGACCAAGTGGTTTGAGAGGAGATGTCATTTAAAAAATCCTTCTTTATTTCTATATAAACCCCACCCCCCTGGGGCTCCGCCCCTGGGGACCCGAGGATCATGATTTTAGCTATTTTGGAAGAGGTCAATATACTGATGCTTCATGCAAAATATCAAGGCTCTATGCCTTCTTGGTCAGGAGGAGAAGATTTTTAAAGATTACTTTAAAATTTCACTTTTGTTGCCATGGCAACCAGAGTTTCTAACGGATTTCAATTCTTTTAGCTATTTTTGAAGGGGACCACCTAAGCAACATTTCTGCCAAATTTGGTTCAGATTGACCCAGTGGTTTAGGAGGAGATGTCATTTAAAAAATCGTTCTTTATTTCTATATAAACCCCATCCCCCTGGGGCTCCGCCCCTGGGGATCCGAGGATCATGATTTTAGCTATTTTGGAAGAGGTCAATATACTGATGCTTCATGCAAAATATCAAGGCTC